>JACERP010000048.1:0-471339 GCA_014080715.1 Scenedesmus sp. NREL 46B-D3
AGCACCATTCAGCGGCTGGTATGCAGCATGCTGTGCCACCCTCAGGGTTGCATCACGTACACGAAGCAGCAGCGCAAGAGGCAGGAGGTGGTCGCAGCTAAGCGCGACAGCAGTGCCACAGCAGCAGCCGCAGCGCCAGTGGCCAAGCGTCAGGCCTGGGAGCCTGTGGCAGGGGCAACGGCACCCGCCTCATCGACGGTGGATCCTGTGATCTGGCCAGGGGAACCAAGCACACCAGCAGCAGCGCAGACGGTCTCTGGGCAGGCGTTAGGCGTGCAGCCGCACCCGCAGCAGCGGCGGCAGCAGCCTCAGTGCGCGCCAGCAGCTGGGTACGGCGCCCCGTCTGCAGTAGTGGCAACCACAGCAGGCAGCGAGATAGCCCTTACTTTGTTGCAGCAGCAGCAGTCTTTCGCGCAGATGCAGCAGATGATAATGATGCAGGGTGTTCAATTGCAGCAGCAGCAGCAGCAGCAGCAGCAACTGAGTGCGCAGCAGCAGCAGATCAGTGCGCAGCAGCAGCAGCAGCCAAGCCATCTCGTAGCAGACAACCATCGGCTGCGTCATCAGCGAGACACAGCGTGGCTGGAGGTAAAGGCTCTGAGGCAGCAGATGGCTCAGCTGGTGGCGGCGCTGGAAGAGTTGAAGCAGCAGTTGGCGCAGCAGGCGCAGGGACAGCAGCCAGCAACACGCGCTGAGGAAAGGGGATCGCCAGAGTATGCTGCTTCACTCTAGGAGACTGTAGTAGTTGCAGTGGTTGCGGGCAGTTTGACTTGGCGTGTGCAATGCGTGCCAGTGATGGGCGCTGCTTGATGTATTCGGTGGTAATACTGCCTGCGGCTTGCAGGGCTCGTGTGATCTAGGATGTCTGGTCTTGCTTTTGGACAGCTTTGCATGTCGACAGCTTGCTTCTTCACTTGCTCGCTATATTACTATCAGGCTTTAGTGCAGCATTTGGACACGCTGACGTACGTCTTTATGTTCATTTTCTAGCTGAATTATGCAGTAGCACTGTGGTACAAATTCAGTTGGCAGTTTGTGCTGGCTTGGTATACAAACAACCACACACCCATTTGATGGTGTGATGCTTGTTGGGGGGTTGCGTGTACCAGCCAGCCAGTGGCTACACTTGTTCGTGGCACAGCGTGCCCGTCAGCAGAACTTGCAGTATGGCAGCCAATAATGACTATTACAAAGCAGTCAAGCATATCAGCACTTGTTTCTAAGGCAGCATTCCAGTATTACTGATGTTGTTCATGCATGCCTTGGCGCTTATCTGTCAAGCGCTAATATGTTACGTGAAGACCCGCATGGTACCGCTAGCCAACATAAGTGAAACCTTGGCCACCTTAGCTATGGAAACAAGCGAGCTAGGCTCCTCCAATCAGGAATCCATATACTTCAGCAGCTGGATGACCATGTGTCCACACATGAACCATGAGCACAGCCACAAGTATATCACCAATGCCTCACTTGCACCAGCCTGAAGAACATCATGACACAGGAATGACTGATCTGTGTGCCGCTATCCGTGATGCAGACCAATCGCGCCCCAGCGTGTTCCAGAAAACGATCCTGCTAGGTGTTACTGGAGTGATATACGCAGAAACCGAGCAACAACTGACCACCCTCGGCGTGTCAGGACCGGCACTGAAGAAACTGCTGTCTGACCTACAGTACACCGCCATCTCCGGCCTGGAAAGGATTTGGAGACAACGCGGAGCACTGCTCAAGCAGATGGGGCACCTCAAGATGGCCAACTGCAGAGGCAAGAAAGCATGCATGAAGAGGGCCTTCAAGGTGCCATGTCACCGCAAGCACGCCAAGCGGCGGCAGCCGTGACACATCCTATCTTGTGGGGCTGACTGAGGCCGCCTACCTCAGCCAGTTGCAACCTCCCCAGTGGTCGGGCGACCACATGGTGGAGGGGTAGGGTGTGTGGCGCCGGAGACGGCAGGCCTGCCCTCGTTCCTTAAGTTACGCGAGCATCTGCATCCTTGGACACCGAGGATGCACCGCAGCAGTAACGCTGCAGCTATGCGTAGTCTCTCTCTCTCTCTCTCTCTCTCTCTCTCTCTCTCTCTCTCTCTCTCTCTCTCTCTCTCTCTCTCTCTCTCTCTTCCTCTCTCTCTCTCTCAGCACTACGCTTCCTAGGCGCTGCCATCATGCTCCAATACCACCCCACCATGCAGATTACACACCAATAGACACTCTTGTACTGACACGGACTTGATAGATGCACGGCAGCCCGGACTTCGGAACTTTCCACGTAACCTTTATGAAATCTGATGTGGCCACGCAACGCATGCACTTTGCTCAGCAGTTCGAAAGCCCAATGACGTGGAATCAAACTCATGCTGCCATTGGATGTCTCTTGTAGCATGCTGCATGCACATCACGTGCACTAGCGCCGCTCCCGAAGTTCGGATGACTGGGCATTTATTGCATCGGGTGCCTGGCATTCATTGCATCCTGAGGACGGTGACTGTATCCACTGTGTAACTCTCTCTCTCTCTCATTGCATCACCGCTGCATGTGCCACCACCAAGGAACACTAGATGGCTACCAGAACTGTTGCTTGCGTCATGTGCACTCTCTTTCTCTTCCTGTTGCATGCCACCGCCACAGAGATCGAAGGTGAGAGAGTCACGAGCTGCTTTCACGTTACTGCAGAGAGATGAACCTCAGCACATCATGTACTTCATGAGGTGCATGATGCACCTTTTTCCCCATATGCATGTGTATGTTTGCCATGCTGGTAGTCACCTCAATGCAGACATGTAAACTTCAGCTGAAGCACATGACACACTTTTCTGCCATATGCCCCGGCGGCGGCCGCCTCTGCAGCGGCTGCAGCCAGAGCACAGGATAGCTGAGCCATTTCATGGCATGGAATAAAGTTGAGGGCTCTGTGATTGTTCTCCTGACTGCGAGATTCTGCAAGATCCGCCCGATGTTCCCCTCCGCCCGATGTTCCCCAGCTATCTTAGCTTCTAAATTCACGTTCAAGTGCAAAGTTTCTGTTGATTTGAAGCACCCGCTACGTGAAGAGAACACTGTCTCGGGTTGTACATGCTGTTGCTGCTGGTGCTGGTGAGTTGCTAATGCTGCCACTGCCACTGTTCAATGGCTGTTGGTGGTGCTGTTGCAGCATCAACAATATTGCCATGTAGCACTGGATTTGTTACCTTGCGGGAAGAGACGCCCACATCGCCTGCAAACGCTTAACTGCAGCGCTGCAACATACTTTCCTTCTTCCTCCTCATAGTTCCACCCGCTGACTCATGGCATACATAACCTTCCTGCTATAACCGTTACGCTGACACAACATAACATCATACCAGCTGTGTCCAGAAGCGCAGTGCATCAGGCTGACTCTTAGTACCGCAGGCATACACACAGAAGCACTGATACCATTCCATCCCGAACTCACAACTCACGGCTGTAGTAGTTCATAAACTAAAGCGCTGTGTGTAGCCTAGCCCTTCACCCCCTCCCAAAAGAGAAGACTGAAGCACAAGCGAGCCATCACAAGCAACACCACACCAACACAATCAACAGCGACACAATGATTCAGGCAACCACCAAAACTCCAGCTAGGGACATGCAGATGCGGCACAGCGGTGGTAACAACCCGCACCCCTAAAAGCCAGCCACTGAGCACCACTGAGAAACACGGACTAAACACCCAACAAAGATTCCCTCAGTCTCCACCACAAAGATTTGCTTCCAAGTAAGCACGGGTTGTTCAGCTCGTAACCGCAGACGCGCGTGTAGGGGTTGGGTATTGCCAGATACTTTTCGCAGTTTCAAGAAGGCGGCTCAACTGCAAACGCTACGAATGTGCCACAAGTCTAAGTTCAATTTAATCTAACACCCAACGATGTGCTGTGGCGAGTGTACTGACTATAGGCAGGCCCAGGAACTGGGCATGTGTTACTGCAGGATATAACAACCCTAGAGCAGAGCACAGCAACAGCGCATTACTGCAAATCACACACTACAGCCATGGCAACTGATGCTGTGTACGCTGCTTCTGCCGACAGCTATCCTAGATTCATTGCTGCTTATTATGCTGCCTCTTTGCCGATGCTGCTGCTCCCGTTGCTCCTTCCGTTGTTGCTGCTGCTGCTGCTGCCGCCACCACACTGTCTCTGTCGCTGCTGTTGCTGCCCTGCCCGCGGTGCTGTTGTACCGCCGCCACTCCCACTGACGCCACTGCTGTTGCTGCTGCTGCTGCTGCTGCTGCTGCTGCTCCAATGTCTTCCCTGCTGCTGTTGCTGCTGCTGTTGCAGTTGAGGGTGGTGCCAGCCGTGACCTTGCCCAAGCCAGCCCTGCTGCTGAGCCAAACAACTACCACTTCTCAGGAGGCGGTGTAGCGGTGAGTACAACTGTCTGCATGCGTAACTTTCATTGCAGTTCTCTAGACGTGCTGTACACCAGGGTTAGAATGCTGGACCCCGCACCTGCTGTCCCATGCCCACCCTCATGGTAGGCCTCTTTATGTGCTGCAGCCACAGCACCTATGAGCTGCAGCAATGCTACATACTGGTTTGGATGCTACATGTTCAACTAACATAGACTTAGTAAGCACAACCTTGCTAGCTCTCCTCATAAATGCGCAGGTCAGCTGCTACATCTCCTTTTCATACACGTCTTGGTTGGCTCACCTCATACCTGTACCCTGTGAATTGAAGCACAATTAGGAGAGTTAGCAAAGATGTGGCACATCTTTGCCAGCTCACTGAGCGGTGCGGCACATGTGCTTGCCTGTGCAGGCTAGCTGTTGCATCTAATTTTCATGCATGTCTTTGGTAGCTCGTTTGATACATGAGCTTGAATGCGCAGGTCAGCTGCTGCGTCTAAGCGTGTTTGAAACACATCTTTGCTAGCTCACTTCCTACCTTTGCTAAAATCCATGTGCATGCTGCCTGCTGCATCTGAAAGGTTAAGCCCTGCACCTTCAACAAGTACTACTGCAAGGCAGGGCTCGTCTGCTGCCCTGGAAATGTGAGGTGGCGTGTTGCTGATGCGACATTTATGGTTGCAGACTTTGCATGCAGACAGGGCGGCTGCCTGTTGTCACTTGCCGTTTGAAGGTGCCATGCGTAACTTTGTTCCATAAAGTTCCGGTCAAGGACCTACTGCCTTCTCTGCTGCATATGCCAGCTGGTGCTAGCCTAGCAGCCTGATGGCCGTTGGCCCTCAGATGTAGTGGAGCAGTCTATCACCCACCAAGCGTTGTCTCTAGTAAGAGATAAATGTCCAGGGTTACAGGGGGCAGCCACTCCCAAACCACCTGCACCACACACTATTTCCTAGCCCTGGTTTGCATGTACAGTGCACCCAGAGTTCCACAGCTTGCTACCGAACTGTTGCTTTGCATGCGCAGGCCCATCCTTCCCCAAGAGGAACGCCGTGTATGGCTGGTACACTCTGGTGAGCTTTTGAAGGCGCCTTCAGAATTGCCGGCTTTGACATCCTCGAGGCCAGTTTGCCTATGCTGGTACTGCCTTAGCTGGCACCGTGACGGGCTGTTGCATGAACATTGCCTGTTTGAGGGGAGCTCCTTAACTTCACATTCCTTCCTGCATCTTGTATGTACATCCTTTCTTGGCCATTGCATGTGGCTCTGGACCCCTACAAGGACAGAGTTGATGCTGAAAGCTTTCAGTTAGGGGGAGTTCCAAAGGATTGGCAATTGTGCTTGCAAGCACATGTGCTGGTCTGATGCACATCAACTCCTGCCATTGCTAAGAAGCCCTAGCGGGAACCTACATTATCGGCTCCGATGCAGCTGCCAGTTTTATCACATGGGTGTTGCAGTGCAGCAACTTCTGCACTGCGAACATGCTTTCAGAGCATTCAACCCTCCATCCTGTGATTTGTACCATCCCGTGTTTGTCTGTTGCATGTCCTGCCCAGGGTACTTGCGCCAAGAGCTGCGAGGCACCTCCACCACCGCCAACGGGTAAAGACAACTACCAGGCAGGCTGGTAGCCTAGCATGTCAACAACAGTGCATGTTTTTATCTAATCGAGCACTGTATCTGATTGAGTACCGTTTGATGATGCAGTGCGCTCCTTGTGACAACGCACTGCAGCCTTGCTGGGCTGTAGTGAGCTTATTGTCAGATAGTCATCCTCTGGGCTGTAGCGAGCTCACTGTCAGGTGTTGACGTGCTCTGTGATTCAGTAATCTCTGTTGTAATATCAGACTAGTGTGCTGTCAGCCACCTGCATGCAGTGTCTACAAGAGCTGTGTGGCCACCAATGGAACATGCGTTTGGAGTCAGGCGCTTAACGGCACAGCGTGTACCGATTCTGGGGTGAATGGCACTTGCAACCTGGCGGGTCTGTGTCAGGCCACAGGTCAGACACGAAGAGTGGGCCCAAACCTGGCAACAAAAGACAATCCTGCAAGTTGGTTGTGACCACCTACCCCTCTTGTTAAATGTGCTGCTGCACCAACAGGTCTCCGCATTCTGTATCAAAAATTAACTGGATGTGTTGGCCGGATTCCCAGCGTGCTCGACATCACAATGGCACCTGGGACCAGCAGTGCGTCTGTGACAATCATGTTGACAGAGCCCCGGCTTTATGCCGATGCCCTGATTGACATGGCCAGAGTCATGTTTGACATGGTGGCGCACGGGCAACAGGTGGTGACCATCACTGCCCCATCTCAGCCGATGGGCCGCATCGAGGTCTCCTTGTACCAAGGAGCTGGCAACGCATTCATGGTGGATGCTAACGGCACGCTCAAAGACCCATCACTTGGGTCGCATATGTCAACCGCTACAATGCCGCAGCGGCAGCAGGCGAACATGCGTTTAGCAGCATTGAGGTGCTGTTGGAGCGTGCGGTAGTATCTGCGTCAGGCTCCATCACCGCGTCACTGCCATCCTGGGTTTTCCAGCCGGTTGGCGGCACTTTCAGGGCGGACATCCTGCTGGCTGCAACCAAGACTTTCATGGGTGCCCGCCGTTGTGCGTTGTTGGCTGAATCCCAGCCTGACAGCGCTGGCACTATCCTTGCACAATGGCATCGCAACGCACAGTTGCCGGCTGTTCAGGCCCAAGGCGTAGCATTACAGCCACAATGCCGTGTGACAATTAATGCCTTCTCGCTGGCCTGCCCTGCTGGCTGGCTTCCCAAGGCGGTGCAGGCAACACCCAATGCTCACAAGGCAGCAGCATGCAGCTTGTCGGCGAGTGCGTCAGTGGCAGCGGCATCTCCAGTGCTGACTGGAGTGTGTGCAGGTGCACCGCTGACTCGGCCGCTGCCCCCTGACAACACCGTCATTGAGACATTTGGCCCCAAGTTCATCCCACCTGCCACCTGGACCTTCCACCCCGGCATCGACTTCAGGGTGGCAGCCCCGTCCTGGCCACTCATGCGGGTGTAGCCGTCCTCGGCAGCAAGGCCCAACTTGGCTCTTACGTGTTGTTGCAGGGCCACGAGGGGACGGTGTTGTACGCCCCGGTCACGCCCGCCCCTGGCGTTGCTGGCAAGGCATTGGCGTGTGGCGATATCGTGGCAACCGCAATCAGCACTTTCCTGCACCTTGCGTACGCGCCCCAGGGTGGTGTGTTTGCTGTGGCTACCACCATCGACCCAATGCCGTGCTTTGTAGCAGGTAGGCAGCTGGTGTTGGGAGCAGCAGACAGGACATGCTTGCTTAAGGGACGCGCGTCTGATTTGCTCATCAGACGGGCAGCCCGTCGCCTTTTCACCTCTCTGACATGCCTGCCACCCTTTGTATCCCCTCTTCAACCGCCATGCCTGCACTGCCTCTTACACCCTCTCATGCCCAGGCACCGGCAGCGCATGACAGGAGCTGCCGACCTGTGACCCCACAAAGCAACCACCCCTGCCACCCAACCAGCATCAGCACGGCCATCAGTCCCGGCATCAGCAGGGACTTCGACATGTTCATGTGCACACGACAGGTCAGCATCACTCAAGATCTGGACGTTGCACTAGTTGTGGACGTCACAGGTTCATTCGACGGCGATCTGCCTGTCATCCGCAGCCTGGCACCCGGCTTGTGGCAAATGCTGGCTGCCAAGGCGCCCGGCCTGCGCATGGCGCTGACAACCTTTCAAGACTTTTCTGATGGAGCTGGCGTTTACCAGCTCAAACAAAATTTCACGACCAACAACGCCACATGGCTGGCGGCTGTCAATGCTATGGCCCTGGGTAATGGAGACGACACAGCCGAGGCGCAGTTGGTGGGCATCAGCTGCATGCTTGCTGATCTGAGCTGGCGCGAGGCTGCAACCCGTGTGATGGTGCTCACCACTGATGCACCATTCCACACAGGCGGCACGTGCTGCAGCTCAGGTGAGGTATGGCTGCTGCCGGCGTTGTTGCTGTGCGTGCCCACCTTGTGTTCATCCCCCCTACTCACTACAATCATACTGTTGCCTGCAGGGTATGGGACCATTGAGGAGGCAGGTGCCGCCCTCGCTGCTCAAGGGGTCAAGTTTGTGGGCCTGTGCCAGTCAGGCTGTGATGCCAGCCAGGTTCAAGCGCTGGTTGACGCTGCTGGCGGTGCCGTGATGACCGCTGCCGATTCAAACTCAGCAGATATTGCAGACAAGGTGCGTGGGTGAAGGGCGGCTGGTGGTATCGTTGCGAGCGGCGATCCGTTGCTGGTGTGAGTTTCTCTGAAACTGATAGCTTTGTGCTGTCACCCGCTGCACAGATTTACTCTGGACTCTCAACACTCGTGTACAACATCACACCAACGGTCACGGGTCCTTGCAAGGGCATCATCTCATTCAACCCAACTACGGTGCCAAGCGTGGGTACCTCGAAGGTCCTGGCCTTCAAAGAGCATGTCGCACTGCCGGCTGGCGCTGTGGGCAAGCTGCAGTGCCAGGTGCAGGTGATGGCAGACAGGGGCATCATGGCAACCCAAAACCTCACCATCGACAGTGGTGCGCGGGGTGAGTGCACGTAAATGGATGTCGGGGTTTAGCCGTGGCCCTCCTGGGCCGCGGCAGCTGATAGCGTGCCGGTGTTCAATCATCTATTCCCCGCTTGCTTGCTGACACCACCCACATGTGTGCAAACTTTGTCCAGGCCAGTGCCGCACAACGTTGATCGATGCCCCACCCTTGTTCATCAAGCCAGACCCCTGCTGGGCGGCTCTGCCATATGTTATGATGCGGCACCTCTTTATGCCAATATTCCGCCCAGGTTTCTAACCTCCATCATCCACCCTCTGTGTTTTTGCAGGTCAAACTGAGTGCCGAACAGTCGTAAAGCCAGAAGGTGTGCAGGTCTACTCCAGTCGTTGTGCTCCCACTGCAGTCATCATTGGTGTTGTGGCACAGAACCAGTCTGTGTCGTATGACCTGTCCAAGGGCCACCAAGGCAGCGAGTGCCCAACACAGGACAAGCAGTGTTGGATGTAATGTAATGTAATGTAATGTTGGATTTACGTTTACACTGCAGCTGGCCTAAGCGGCTGGAGTCCATCTGGCTTGCCCAACCAACCACAGACGCTTCCATGCGCAATTGCACCTGGCGTGGCATACTTGAGCTGTTGTGGCGGCTTCAACTGCACTCAACGCATCTCTGGTTGTGAGGCAAATCTACTTCTTGACACTGACTTTCGAGGAGGTGATTTGGCAACACCAAGCAATGGAAAAACTGTGTCTGGACTTGGTGATTGCTGCCGCCAATGTACAAAAACACCTGCATGCCAGGCCTTTACTTTTGACTCCCGAAGCAAGGCATGCTGGCTCAAGGGCAGTACATCGGTGGTACTCCTCTACACTCCCGGCGCTGTGAGCACCATTTTGCGGGCCTTGGCACCATTTTGTGTTTTAAGCTGCAGCCCGTCACATCATGCCACGTGTTGCCAGCAGGTGGCACAGGTTCCACAAAATAATGGTCCGTTAGTGGTGCATTATGTTGCTGTGCAATAACAGCTGCGGCCGCTGCCATGGTGCTGCTGGCACTGCCTGCATCATACAATGTGCAAAGCGCTGCCAAGCGTGTGTATGCACAGGCCGTATGCTATTCAGCTGAGGGCGCATTTGGCTACGTATCCCATACATATGCATGATGCATGAAGAGTACAGGCGCGCATGAATGAATGAGCTACGCGTGGTGTGTTCACACTTAGCACCCACGTAAGTTGAGGGAGGGTGTGTGTGTGACGATGAGGAAGACCTCATGCGCCTCCACACCTCCTACCATTGCATGGACATGCCTGGACTGCGCACCAGGGGTTCCGTGTCTGTCATGTTGATTTCTCCGAGTCAAGCCAGCCTAAACCCTAAACCCTCATCAACAGCACAAAGATGCAGCTGCAAGGCTGTCAGAACCGCAGCTGAGATGAGGTTTTACATACAGCAGTCAGACTCGGAGCAGGAATATTCATCCAACATCCTTTGCATATGCGTCTACCTTTCAAGCCATGTCTGTTTGCATTTGCAGGGCATCGACCAAGCAATGGTTCACCGCTGGCAAGATGGGCCGGGCGTCGAGCTTTGACATCAAGCGCAGTGAAGGCTGGTACAGCATAGCAGGTGCAGCAACTGGTCAAGTGAGTGCCGTATTTGGCTATGCCGGCCATTGCTATGCCGGCAGCGCACTGCAACCCCAAAGCTGTGCCACAGCCCGGTTGTGCGTGCACACCATGTGCCGCTTCAGCACATCGGCCAGGCCAGCAGCGCTGCTAGCACGCGTGCGTGGCTTGTGCAGCAAAGATCAGATGTGCACGCAGCTTGCAGTCTGTTGCTCAGATGCTAGCACAGTACTATTAGACGCACCTGTACATGCAGTACAGCACGACAGCATGCCGCATCTACAGTACATGACATTTGGCAACGCATGTGCTGCTGTGCCCTTTGTGTTGAGCTGCAGGTGTGCGTCGACTGCACGGTGAGCACCATGTACGTTTTGTTTGATGACCCAAAGTATTCCTTGAGCACTGGCGTAACATCGTTCTGC
Organism: Scenedesmus sp. NREL 46B-D3; assembly: GCA_014080715.1. Classification (NCBI taxonomy): domain Eukaryota; kingdom Viridiplantae; phylum Chlorophyta; class Chlorophyceae; order Sphaeropleales; family Scenedesmaceae; genus Scenedesmus; species Scenedesmus sp. NREL 46B-D3. Next base: position 10,968 of record JACERP010000048.1, read on the forward strand.
ATACGAGATCCGGACGCCTTTTCGATTACTGAGCTACTCAATGCCGACCCCAGCAAGTATTGGGCTTTCACAGATTCCAAGACGAAGGCCAAGGCAGATGATTGCGAGTCACTTGGGACAGGATACGTCAAGAAAGATCACAGCAGGTGGGTTATACCAACGAAAAGCTGTGATATCACCGTGCGCGCAGCAGTGTCGGAGTATGCCTGTTGTACACTGTGGCACAGTATGTTTACAATGGACCCGGAGCAGCAGCTGCCGTGCTTCTGCTGCTGCTGCTGCTGTTGCCGACAGTGGTCCTGTACATGACACATGTGTACAAGGCACATGTGCAGCCACCGCAGCTGCTGCCGCAGGCGTGTTGCGGCTGCGGCTGCGGCTGTGGCTGCTGACACTGTCCTAGACTAGCGCGTGCTGCTGCTAAGATTTGGTGCTCAATTGCTGCGCTTCAGCATCATGAGCAACTGCAGCAGCACAGCAAATGCTATGCAGCAGCAGCATTAAGCCTGTCACACAGGCTTGATGGGATTGGCGCTGGGCGCTGTGCTTGGTTTGCTGCAGGCATTTGTGCAGCAGCATATCCACACTTTAGATGGTATGTTCAGGTACACAACTCTGCTCTCTACCAGCACGCTTGCTGCTGCACCCAGCTTCCACACAGTGCGCATGCAGCGGATCCAAGCGAGTGACGTGCGCCACCCTAGCCTGCACAAAAGTGACAAGCAGGACGTCAAAGCGGTTGTACGCCCTTGTCCCGCCTGCTTTCTGTTGCCATATTGCAGTTTTAGTTTCAACCTACAGAGTCTGGCAAGCGTTGCCCAGGCCTGCATTGGTTGGAACATCACTCTCACATCCACTGCAGCAACATCCAAAGTGCAGTCTGCGGCGGCATGCAGCACGAGCATTACTAAGAGGTCTGTCAGGGGCGTTGCTGCTGCTGGTGCTGCTGCTGCTATCAGTGCATCAGCAAGTCATCAAACCTCCATCGGCGTTGCTCCAATTGGCAGGCCTGACAGATTTGGGCCAGTGTCTACAGCCGCCGCTGACGGTTCAACCTACGCTCTGCCCCGCAAGGCCTTGCCCCACACGGCAGCGCCAGCCGCTGCGGACACGGTGCTGCTCAACACTGGCCACAAGACTGCCCCTACTTGCACCTGCACCACTCTGTGACAGGTGATCCTAATAGGCATTTGTTTTGCGTTGGCTTAGTGTGCACTGGCATGACAGTCAGATGACTGCCGTCTAACTTTTGTAGGCCTTGTTCAAGGACCAGACGGTCCTATAGGAGTGCTAGCTAGCACTTAACAACTAGGCCGCATGCGGCGTTGCTGCTAGCCGCCAGCACAATGTGCAGCCCTCACAATGGCTCAGGCAGCAGATTCCCATATAATTAGGCTATGTTGCATGGCGTGGACGTGGTTTGACACTCGAGGTCCCTGCGCAGTACTGCACTGCTGGCACTTTCGCAGCACTGGTGCAATGTGCTGAATGGCCGTGCACGTGTTGTGCTGCACACGACATGGGGATTGTCAAGAGTTGCCAATTGCGGGCGCATTTGTTGGCTGCACGGTTGAGCGCATTTCTCGGTTGTACAGGTTGTCTCAAAAGTTTCGACTGCTGCCAGCAGTTTTTAGCATTTCAACACTTAAACAGATGTATGTTGCTTGAATTCACAACAGCACAGCCACACAACTTGCAGTTGCATGACTGCTGCCCTCAACCCTGCAGTTTCAGGCACTGCAACTCAGGTTTGGAGCATGCCATCACTACAATCTGCCTCCAGGTGGACTTGGAAAAAAGCTGCTGCTTTTCACTGCTTTAAAGTGGGTGCAGCAAAACCCAGAAAGCACACACATTGGCCCAGCACCAGCTGCAGCCAGCCTAACCAGCAAAACCCAATGCCATCACACCAAGGCCCACACCTGTAGCTTTACATGCCAGACCAGACCACAGCAGCACACATGGTCAGCTTCAAAAGGCACTGCTGTGATGCAGGCAGCATCTGTTGACCAGCAGGCACCAGGACGGCATGCCAGGGCATGCACAGACCACAATACAGCCCTGGCAGCACAGCAGCACCCCTGCAAAACAAGAACAGGGCCCAATCAGCTGCTTTTTGGCGTCATGCGGCATGCGGCTAAGGCTGAGGCAAGGAAGGGGAGGGCTGCAGCTGGCTTCAGCGCAAGCGCCAGTGCCTGGCGCTGCTGCTTGAGGGCGCTGGGGATGATGATGCAGAACTTCTTGCAGATGCCGCTAGTTGGAGTGACGGGGTTGGCAGGGACGGGCGGGAGTCGCCAAGGCAAGCTGAGTCAGCAGCTTCGGCAGCAGTCGCAGAAGAGACAGACAAGCAGTACAACGTGGTGGAGGCTGCAGACAGCAGCAGCAGCAGCACAGATGGAGGCAGCAACCCCACAGCAGATGCATCTGCTTCAGCAGCTCCAGCAGCAGCGGAGGAAGGGGAAGTTGCTGCCGATGTGCTGTACGTTGCAAGGCCAGAGTGCTTGATTGAGTGCAGCACGCAGGTGGCTCGCGCGCTTGGCAGCTTTGTGGTGAAGCTGGCAGCAGCAGCAGCAGCAGCAGGCCTGCAGCAGCAGCTTGATTGTGAGGCGCTGTGCATGCTGTTGGAGAAGCTGCTGATGGTGCAGGTGAGCATGCTTTATCATGCTTGTTACGGACACTCCATTGTCCTCGAGCGGCAAGTACTTACATACGTGGCAGTGACTGACCTGTGCTATGCTCAGATGGACATGCATGTAAGCACCAGCAAGTGCAGCCTTGTGGCAAGTCAGATGAGCATGCCATGATGTAATGTGATTTTACAGCAACTGCAACTGAAAGGCGACAGCAAAGCGCATGGAAGCGTATGCTGCCTGTTGCATCGGCGCCTTCCGCACCAAGTTTGGTCGGCTTGCAATTGCCGCTTCCCGGCCTGCTGGCAAGTATTGCGCTGAAGTGTGTTTGCGTCTTAGCCTGCCTGTTCCTGCCCCCCACCCTTCACCCCACCCCCTCTCCTCCTGCCAGGCCTCTGGTGGCGATGTTGCTCAGGTGATGCTGCAGCAGCAGTACAGGCACTACCCCCAGCCGACAGCAACCTTTAGCCCCTGGAGCATCCCTGTGCCACCAGAACCAGCACCAGAGCCTGCAGCAGCAGATGAAGAGGCAGAGCAGCCCCATGCAGAAGCAGCAGTAACAGCAGCTGAACAAGCAGCAGATCACAAACAGACAACAGCTGCAGGTGGTGCCGCTACAACGCAAGTCTTGCAAGGCCTCGGACTAGACGCACTTGATGAAGCTGCGCTGTTTACCGCACTAGCAGCAGTGTCTGAGTTCAGTTCAAGCTTGCAGCAGCGGCGGCTGCAAGGGGAGGCCGCAGTCCGAGCAAAGCGAGAGGCAGCAGCAGCAGCTCGGCATGCAGCAGCAGCAGCAGCAGCAGCAACAGGAGAGGCTGTCGCTGCTGCGTTTGCTGACAGCACCAGCAGTGGGTTTGATCCACTGCTGGTGTCTAGCAACCTGTTTCCTGTTGTGTCTGCTGGCGCTGCTACTGGGCAGCCAGTTGTTGCAGCGGCAGCAGCAGCAGCAGCAGCAGCAGCAGCAGCAGCAGAGGATGCATCTGCTGCTGCGGTTGCAGCAGCTGCTGGGCACCAGGTGCCAGTAGTGCTACTGCCAGGAGCTGCACCACCTGCTGCTGCTGCTGGTGCACCTAGCGCTACCCCTGCTGGCCTGCTTGGACCAGCAGCTGCTGGTGTTGTGAGGAATGAAGGTGCCAGAACTGCAGCAGCAGCTGCTGAGCCAAGCAGCTCAGAGGCGCCCCAAGCACAAGCATTACCAGGCTCCTGGGCGTCTGCAGAAGTGGCAGATCCTGTGGCAGAAGTTTCAGCAGCGCCGCTGGTGTCAGCAGGTGGTGCACAAATTGTGGCCTGTGATGCGCCAGGTACTGCAGCTGCAGGTGAAGCTGATGCACAGCAACCTGCGGCAGCTGATGCGGATGCAGCCGATGATGCTGGTGGCGCTGGTGGCACTGGCTCACCACTGGAGCAGCTATCAGCTGAGCCTGGTATTACTGCAGCAGCTGCAGCTGCTGCTGAAGGGACAGCGGTGCCAGCACCAGCACTGGTGGTGACATCATCGCAAACAACAGCAGCAGCAGCAGCAGCAGCAGCAGCAGCTGGTCTTAGAGTCCTTGGTCTGCCCAGCTTCAGTCTGTTTGGCCCTCTGAGCCGTGGCCAGGCAGCAGCAGCAGCAGCAGCAGCAGCAGCAGCTGTGCCACAGCAAGCATCACATACAGATGGTGTTGCTGTTGGCAGCCACTGTAGCAGACGAGGTACCGCCAACAGCCACGACGCACCTTATACCCGCGACGGAACAGACGGCCCAGCTGGCAGCAGCAGCAGCAACATTCCCGCCCGTGCTGATGGCAGCAACTACCAGAGTCAGCCGTCCAGGCTTACTGCTGGTGGGTTTAACTGCAGCTCATCACCATCAGTAGCTGCAGCAGCAGCAGGATCTGCAGGCCCACCAGGTTCAGGCAGGCTGCCCAGATCTTTTGAGGCCACCCCTCAGCATGAAGCTGAAGCTGCTGCACATGCAGCTGGCCTGATCAGCCGGTGTGTGGAGGTGCCGCAGCAGCTGCTGGGTGCTGTGTCGGTGCAGTTGCCTGAGGAGCCCAGCGGTGCTGCTGCGCTGGCTGCTGCTGCTGCTGTGGGCAGGTTTGGTGAGGATCTCGCGTACCAGTACTACCGGCAACACCCAGACATCCAGCAGCAGCAGCAGCAAGCTAGGCATTCTGGTGATGCGGGGGAAGAACAGCAGCAGCAGCAGCAGCAGCAGCGTAAATTGGTGGTGGAGTGGGTGAATCAGGAAGCGGAGAGTGGGCTGCCATATAACCTAGTGGTGTACGAAAGGCCCGTGGCAAATGCACGGAGCAGCAGCAGCAGCAGCAGCAGCAGCAATGAGCTGGGGCACTTGGCGGAAGGTGCTCAGGTGCTTGCCTATGTTGAGGTCAAGGCGTCACGCAACCCCACACGGCAGCTGATCCAGATTGCTGAGCGCGAGATGGATTTTGCTCGGCAGCAGGGCAGCAGGTACCACATACTCAGGGTGGGGTTGGCTGGTGATATCTTGGGGCCTGCTGCTGCTGCTGCTGCTCCCAGCATTCAGCGGCTGGTAGATCCTGTGCGGTTGTGGGCAGAGCATGTGATATGGGTGTGCATTGCGGTCTGAAGCCGAACCATCTGGCGCTGCTGCGTTTAGCAGTCATTGGCTAACGGTCAAGCTTGAGTTTTCAAGAAAAGATTAAGGGTCACACGCATGATGCGCGCAGAGTCCCATTGCCTTGCTGTATCGTGCAGATCACAGCTCAACTAGCACTTGTTGCACTGTGTGTTGTCACAACTCTCTGTTTCAGCCTGGACTTGTTACAGCCTCGTTTCCACTGCCGGGGGTTCTGTAGAGGGTGGTTACAGCATGATGATGACAGGCATACATTAGGGTTCAGGGTCATGCATAGCTGGGTGCCTGGGCCATGGCTGGCCAGCTGCACCCACTGCCTGCTTCCCACTTGCTGTTGCTGCTGCAGGGCATGAGTTTGATGCCAACCTGTCCCCGCACTCACCCATACCTGTCAACAGGTGCGCGCTGCAGTGTAAACAGCAGCAGGAGCAACAGCGACGGCGGCCGCAGCACCAGCAGCAATAAAATCCAGTGCTGCTCAATGTCTGAACTGGGTGCAGCATCGAGCCAAAGCGGCGATGCTGACACCACCCTCTCCCCTGTCAGCAGCAGCACCACCACCAGCAAACAGAAGGATACCGCCGCCGGTGTACAGTTCTCCGCCGCCTCGGCTTGTGGGGGTTTGCCCGCAATGACGTTGCAAGAACAGTCATAGGTGCATGGCTGCTGGCCAGCTGGCTGAGGAAATCTTTTCTGGTCGTGCTGGCATACCTCATGTTAGCGGCCATTGCCCTGCACCGTTTGTTTGTGTGGACACATCAATCAATGTCATGATTTTTGAAAGTACTGTGGCAGCTGGGCAAAGTTGAAAATCAGTGCCACTCCACTCTCAGGGCGTCTGCAAAACGATAAATCCTCACAGCCTTGCAGTTCGGGCGTGCGCAGGCGTGCTGCAATGGCCAGGGGTGCTGGGTATGCCGGTCCCAACAGGTGTTGGAACCAGGGTCCCCTCGTTGCAACACCTGTTGGGACCTCGGCCAAACGCTCTGACAGCCCTCACAGCACCGCCCAAAACTACTTACACTGTAATTAAACGCTTTTGAAGCGCGGAACAGAGGCCAGTATGACGCTTTTTCCATGGAAAAAGGGTGCAACCTTGGCGAGCCTGAGCCTGCGCTCGTCCCCAGAAGAAGACTTGCGCATTTCTGTTGTGCACTTCAAGATGACTGGCCAGGTGCACTTCAAGCCTGGTCATGCTCCCCAACGGCCCGCAACAAGTCAACCATAGCTGCAGTGAGGTCCGGCAAATGCAGAATATTGATCAATGCCTTCAACATGTAGAATGCATGCCAGCCAAAGCGCCAGCCTAAGCACCAGTGAAACAATGCGCTGCTACCAATGCCCAGTGCACAGACGACTTGCTTCAGCAGACAGCAATCAGCAGATGATCTACTCAAGATAGTCGGCTAGTCTGGATTGCAGCACCTCCAGCTTCCAAGCAGCAGCAGCAGCCCCCAGCTTCCAATGCCCAGTGCACAGCCGCCTTGCTTCAGCAGACAGCAATCAGCAGATGATCTACTCAAGAAAGTCGGCTAGTCTGGATTGCAGCACCTCCAGCTTCCAAGCAGAAGCAGCTGCAACTGCTGCTGCTGCTGCTGCAGCTGCTAGCTATGCGCTCCCAGATCGCACCTGCTGCCTTGACCACCTGCCAGGCTTGGCAAGCCATCGTGTAGAGCGGTAGCTGCACGCACTCGTTGCAGACAATGCAAGCTGCAAGACTCTGCTGCTGCCTGCTCATACTGACTGCACTGGCAGCTCATCCTCAAGGGCATCATACCTGTAAACGCAGCAGCAGCAGCAGCAGCAGCAGCAGCAGCAGCATCAGCATCAGCATCAGCATCAGCAGCATCAGCATCAGCATCAGCAGCAGCATCATGGCGACAACAGAAGCACACGAGGCGCAGCATAACAGCAGCAGCATGCAAAGGGAAGGAGCACCAACCTATCCATCAGTCAAACCAAGTTATTCACCAGCGCTGTGCACCCTCTGCCTGTCACACATGTTCCAGCTACGCTGAGGCAGCGCCTTGCAGGATGCTGCGTGCTGTGCTCGGTGGAGCAGGGCGGTCAGCCATCACGCATTTTGCAGCAGCCAGCCCACCTGAACGTGAAATTCTCCTTGCGTCTGTAGCACCAGCCGCTCTGCAGGTCGTCGTGCATCACCTGCGCAGCGGCACCAGACAAAACACGCAGGCAGCGAGCACAACAGCATGGCCACAACCCACGATGTTCAACGCCTTGATCATGATTGAGAGCAGCAGATCCAGCAGTGTAGAAACCACACTGCTGCTCCGCACAAACTTCTGCAGACACGTACCACCACAGACTCACCAACATGCGACACAATTGATGCCACGCATGCTAGAAAGCAGCCAGCCCAGCACAAATGCTCACGCAATAAGAACACATTGACGAAACTCACATAGCGACATCATTCCTTGCAAGCGTGCGACCACTTCAGCATTGCAGCAAGCACCAACACAGGCAACAAAAGACGCTCATGTCACTCATATGGTGGTTACATTGCGTGGCAGCATGCAACCAGCGCAACCCGCGGGCACCAAAACAAGCAACCAATCATGCCCATGCCACTGTTATTGCAGACAAGGACATATGCTAGCAGGCAGTCAGCCCTGACTGCGAAACCGTGTCACAGGACCACCACACACTCAGTACGCTGTCAACGTGCTCGTGGCCGCGTCCTTCCGCACCCTATGCCACACTCTGCGCCAACTCACGTGGTAGTCAAAGTACACGTATGTGCCCTGCTCGTACTCCTCGCTGGTCACGCTGGGCTCAGCGTAGCGCTGGAACCACGCGTTGTGGTGCTTGTGGTAGCGCCACGACTGGCGCTTCAGCTCCTGCAGGCAGTGACGCGCAGCACAGCAGACAGTGGCCAGCAGGCAGAGATGCCCACATCAGCACCACCAGGGGAGATGCGGCAGCCACTCTGGCAAGAAACACGTCAGGCACCTCCTGTGGCAGCAACACCAAGAACTTCCAGAAGTGCAGCAGCAGCTGCAGCAGGACGTGTCGTGAACATCACGCACCACTGACAGGCGACACTCCCGTGCTGCCGATTGTTGCGCACAAGCAGGCAGTGCTGCTGTGGTCGTCACGAAGTGGAGCCACAGGCTTTCAAACAGCAAAGCTCCCACGCTGCGGCATTGCATGTTTGTCGCCCAGAACAGTTTGCGGGGTTTGAGCTGGCCGCTGAGAAGCCTGCGGCCGCACCCTGAAACCTACACCTGCCTTTACTGTTGGGCCTCTGGTGGCAGGCACTTGCTTGCGCTAGTGCTGTCCAAACAGCAGCCGGATGGACGAAGAGTCCAAGATGCGTTGCTCAATGTCCAACAGTACTTGCTGGCAGCTGAAAAGAAACCTGATCAATTGTTCAACTGATTGGTTGTCGAGCGGCGAAGGCAGCCAGTCAGCCGGCCCCAACCCATCAGGCGCCGCACCTGTGCCGCGAGGTACTGCTGGTACGTGTCCGGCTGGTAGTAGAACGCGAAGAACAGCGCCTCGGGGTCCATCTTGCGGAACAGCCCGGGGGCGCTGATCACGTCGGGCTGGCTCTTGGGGTAGCTGGCGGGGCCCACGATGGGGTGGCGCGGCTTGGGCCTGTGCCAGTCCGAGTCGGACGGCTGCGGCAGCGCCGACCTGCGAGGGGGCAACACACACGTGCATGTCCAGACGCGTCAGCAACGGGCTCGCTTGCTGCGCCGTGGAGCGCTGCAGCAGGTGCAGCGCAGAGCAGGGCAGCGTGCGCCGACTGCTGGCCTGCCACAGGCTGACGCGGCAGCGCAGAGTCGCAAACCAGCAGCACGAGGGAGAGAGAGAGAGACATGGATCAGGCGTGCCGCGCCGCGGCAGAAAACATCATTTTCATATGCCTTCTGGTGAAGCTGCGCAGGTTGTAGGTTGCAGATTGCACGCACACGTTTCACGCAGGCTTCCAACACGCGCAGTGCTGTTGGTCCAAGGACGCTGCGCAGCTATGGCTGCTCCTGTAGCTGCTGCGACCATGGCAAGGCGCAACACCGCACCAGGCCGTGTGCACGGCTGGGGCACGGCACGCACCTCATGCAGGCCTCCAGCACAGGCACGCGGTTGCGCTGCGTGGCACCTGGCTGTGCATGGCGGTACCCAGCCCGAGCTCCGCAGCAGCCAGCCGCGACCAGCCCTCGAGCACGACAGAGCCGGCAGCACCCTCCAGCAGCGCAGGACCACCTGCTGCCGCCACCGCCGCTGCTGCTGTCCTTGTATCCCCAGCAGCTGCTGCAGCAGCCGGCTGCTGCAGACCGTTCGCTGCTAATGCTGCAGAAGCGTCTGGCGCTGCTGCTGGCTGCTGCTTGTCACCTGCTGCTGCAGCTGCAGCTGCAGGTGCGCCTGGGCCTGGTGCCTTGCCGCCGCCGCCACCTCCTCCTGCTGCTGGTGGTGGTAGGCCCTTGGCAAGCACTGCTGCTGCAGTGGGTGCCGGGCCTTGCTGCTGCTGCTGCTGCTGGGCAGCGCCAGCTGGCCCTGCTGCTGCAGGGGCGCCGGCAGCTGCTGCCTTTGCCGACTCTGGTAGGCCAGCCATCCAAGCACCAAGCCTGCCACCAGACGGTGCCCCTGGTGATGGCGCACCACCTGCTGCTGCTGCTGCTGCCGGGGATGCAACACCCGGTGCCTGCCCCTGCTGCTGCTGTGCCTGCTGCTGCTGCTGTTGCTGCTGCTGTGCTTGCTGCTGCTGTGCCTGCTGCTGCTGTGCCTGCTGCTGCTGTGCTTGCTGCTGCTGTGCGGCTGCCAGCGCATCCTGCTGCTGCTGCTGCGCCTGCTGCGCTTGCTGCTGCTGTTGCGCCGCTTGCTGTGCTGCAAGCTGCTGCTGCTGCTGTTGTTGTTGCTGCTGCTGCTCCAGCTTTTGCTGCTGTTCCCTTACACCAGCACCCACCAGTGCTGCTAATGTGACACCAGCTGGGCGTCCACCTGTTGCTGCTGCCGCTGGCGCTGTTGGTGTTGGACCCGCAGCTGCAGGCGGGGGTGGTGGTGCAGCTGCTGCTGCTGCGGGGGTGGCTGCTGCAGGGGTTGCTGCTGGTCCATTCTGTGATGCTGCCGGTCCGTGATCTGCTGGGAAGCCTGCTGCGCCTGCTGCTGCTGTGCTGCCTGAACCACCGCGCACCTGCGATCGCAGTCCCAGAGATACAGCAACGCAGGCGACGCATTCAATTGGCTTCACTGGCACGCACCTATCAGGCAAGGTGGGATTTTTTACAATTTGAGGTCTGAAGACGGTTGAAAATCCCAGGCAAACATGCTGCTGCGCACAGCTGATACGGCAGTAGTGCTGCTGCGCGCGTGACGACAAGAGCTGCAGAACCAGCTGCGTGCACTGCCGCCGCATCCCCGCCCACCTGCTGTGCCGGGCTGGGCGGCACCTCCCCGGACGGCCGTGGCGTCAGCTGCATGCGCGGCGACGGCGGCACAACAGCCCCCGGCGCAGACGCGGCAGCAGCACCACCAGCAGCAGCGGCACTGCCGGGCGGCTGTATCGGCGGCTGCGGGACCCCAAGCGGCGAGGGTGGCGGCATGGGTGCTGATCCGACGCTGCTGAGGGGTGGCGGCCGCGGCGTGCCATGCGGGCCCGACTTGGGGCGCTCCTCCTCCTCCAGCTGCTTCAGACTGCGGGCGGGCGTGCAGTGGGTGCGACATCACCACGAGCTGTGTGAGCAGTGTATGTTTGATGTCATGGTGTAAAGTGAAGGTCATCCAGAAGGTCATCCAGAAGCCCAGCTAACCATTCACGCACAAGACAGGGCAGACCAGTGCCACTGCAGCCGCGCCGCCGGCCGACGGTACCTGCTTCTGCATGCCGCACCGGCCACCTCACTCAGCTCAGGCACACCAGCTGCACTCACTTGCTGTTGCCTTGCGCAATGAGCTGCGCTTTGACAGCTGCTGCTGCCGCACGCTCCCGCTCCCGCTCCTTCTCCTTCTCACGCTCGTCATCATCCTGCAAGCACCCCATATGATGCAAGCAGGCAGGCAGGCAGGCAGGCAGGCAAGCAGACAGGCTCAGCAAACGAGCGTATGCGGTGTACGCCTTGAGCACGCCGTGCGCTCCCCCTCTGGGTGTCACACTCACTGGCGCCCTGCAGGCGTACCTTTCAACAGAGTGTGCATCTCGCACAGCAGACGGCTGATGTGCCATGCAACCTGACAGGCAGCTGCTGCATGGCAAAATTGCAGGCTAAATCCCCGCCCTCGTCGCTGCTGCTGCCGTCATTAAGGCAGGCGCCTGCACAACTTCCGCAGCACTCAGCACTTCCTGCACCCCTCCTCGCCAGTGCCACTGCAGCATGAGCGCTGCTGGCCGTCCCACAAACTGAGGTGCCGCACTGCCTTCCTGCAAGTCATCGCTGCTACAAGCATTGTCCAGGCACCCCATCTGGCATCTCCCCGCTGCCCTTGGCCTTGCCATCCTTCTCAACAAAGCACCGCTACTGCTTCTGACGTTCCAGCGCAAGTGTGCGACCCATGCGCTGCCTCACTCAAGTGTTTTGCCGAGCGCCCACATGCAAATGTGGCCACACCACCCACCTTGGCACCGCCCCCGCTGCCCTTGGCCTTGCTGTCCTTGCCCTTGACGTTCATGTGGCCGCCGGCGCTGCTGCTGAGGGAGGCTGCTGGTGCTGCCGCCTCAACCGCCTCCAGCCTGTCTGCTATGTCGCAGTACATGTCGTCTGTGTTGTCATAGTGCTCCTCAAGCTCCATGCCCTGCAGAGACAACCAGATCGTGACAACAGTTGCTCTGTCAGTAAATTGTGTCAGTGACGAGCACACAGGGTTGTCGGTGCATTATGCACAGCAGTCTGTGTCGTTTGTGTTGTATTATTGTTCTTTGACCTCCAAGCCCTGCAACAGCTATATCCGTGAAGTGCGGCTTCATGTATATAGTCAGCTACCGGCAGCACGCAGCAGTGCACGCCGCCTGCTGCATCTTCCAGGTCAAGCTGACTGACTCTTTGCAGTGCCACGTGCATGCCGCCGCCTCAGTGCACCAACACGTTGAACCCAAGTCCCTCCCTGCAGGTGACTCAAGCAACACTGCAGCTCACGGCCATGTCAAGCCTGCAGGGACACCTGCTGCAGCACAACACAGCACAGCACGCAACCAAACACGTCCCTGCGGCGCACACAACGTGCCAGCGCACATGCACCACTGACGATGCTGTACGTCTAGGTCACCCTTGTCTGGGTCGGGCCCCCATGATACATGCAAGCCATCCACTGTGACATCTACACACGCCGAAGGCCCACTGATCCCTCAAGAGCCGGCCACTCACGATGTAGTAGTCCAGGTCATCCTTGAGCGGGTCGATCTCCTCGCTGCTGATGGCGTCGTTGTCTAGGCAGCGCAGCGCCTTCTCCAGCGCACTCGTGTGCTTCTTGTGCACAGTCACCACCTCCTCCAACTGCGTCGCGGCACACACGTTGCAGCACACAGGGATGCGCGACGTCAGCGGAACAGGCCAGCAGGAGCGGCACTTGAATCGTGGCTGTTTGCCGGTCGCCCAGCCTGCCACTATCCAGGTGTGCCCACAGAGAACCCAGGCCAACAGCAAACACACGATTCCTTGCAAACACAACCCCTCCCCTTCTCTCGTGACGATGGGCCTGCTACTTCATGTGGCTGCACCTGCAACCTCACTAGTCCCTGCCGCCCTGCTGCTGTGGCACCCGGCCAGCCGACGTGCTGCACCCGCCCGCCTTGCGCCACGCACCTGCACCAGCTTTGGTGGCGGCTTGGCCTTCTTCTTGAGCCCCGCCTGCAGCTCCTCCATCTCGTACTCAAACTGCTCGATGCGCACGTTGAGCCGGTCCACCATGTCGTTGATCCACTCGCGGCTCTCCATCTTGGCCTGCTCCCTGGGGTCCAGCTTGTCAGCCTGCACAGCAGCAGCGCGTGGGTGCAGGACAGTGCAGCGTTGGGAACACACAAAACAACAAGGGAATGCAGCCGTGCTTGGTCTCGTGACACAGGGCCTGATACGAGGCACCATATCGGCCTGCTTCTCACGGTCCAGCTTGGCAGCCTGCAGGACCAAGAGAGCATGCAACATCCGTGGCTGAGATTGCAACTACCCCTGGCAACCCAATTCCCTGGTTGTGACATGTCTCGACATGTATGCAAGCAGCCTGTAACTGCTGGAAGCTGCCTGTCTTTTTCATGATTGAGCACTGCCTGCTGCAGCATGATGCATTGTGCGCTGCTGCTGCTACTGCTGCTGCTGTCCATCTGTCTGCTCCAGCACGGCACGGGATGAGGCGCTGACACAACTGAAACATGCTGCTGCTGCTGCTGCTGCTGCTGCTGCACAGCCTGTAGCGCAGCTGTGCATGCACTCCATAGCTGCCACGAGTGCCGCATGTGTGCTGCTGCTCACAGCTGAGCAGCGCACCTGTCCCAGCGCTGCCTTGCTGAACTGCTTCATCTTGGCCTCCTTCTCGCACGTTTTGAAGCGCTCCATTTCCCGCTCTATCGACTTGCGCGCCTCCAGCAGCGCACTCTTGTCCTTTATGTCCGCACCAGAAATCCTGCAAGCAAACAAGCACCAAGCACACAGTAAAGCACAGACTGTACTGAGACACAAGTAACAATGCCACCCTGATTACTTGCAAATTTTGTGCTGTTCTTGATACAGAGTACATGCACATCAGTAATTGAGCCAGCTGCTAGTTGTACTGCACTGACCCAAGCCAGGCTGACACAACAGCAGCAACAGCTTAAAGCTGCAGTGCAACCAAGAAACCTGCAACAGAATGCCGTCAAGCATTGCAATGGCACGCCATGATTGCTATTCTGTTGCTGCACAGCATGCCATGGTTGACGTGCAGTGTTTGCCCAGCCTGCTGCTGCTGTTGGTCTGCTGCTCACCATGACTTGATCTGGTCCCGCAGACGCTGCAGCTTCTTGATCTCCTTCTTTAGATCAGCCTCAAACTTCTCCTTCTGATTAGCGTTCTCTGTGTCATGCACCTGCCACAGCAGCATGCACACTCCCCTGTCAACCGCTGCACTGCTGAAAGGGCCTGCTGTCGTTACAAAAGCCTGGCATGCTGCCACTGCTAGCCTTGACACGACAGCAGCAATGTACTGTACCATTCGTGCCTCTGATAAGGTCGCGGAGAGTACCAGTGCACTCAGAAGCTCGACAGATGGCTGGTGGGGCTGTTCACCAAGCCTGCCCGGCAACCTACGGTATCAGTGATAACTTCACATGCGCCAATACCGCACCTTTTGCCATATTTGATCAAACTCATCTATGCCCTCCTGCACTTTCTTCAAGCATCGATCGATCTCGCTCTGCACGCAGCAGCATTGCACTCATGTCCGCACCAGAACTTAAGCAACCAACGGTTTGTGAACGCAAATGAGGGTCCACACACACCTGCAACTTGCGTGCAGCACCCATTTTAGCTAAACTTCCCCCTCAACGCACAAGCTAGCTCCCATTTGAAGACACACTTTCACCGACAAACACATCTTTGAAACAGGCAGAGGAAACTGTGCCCACAGAAAACATGGACGAGCACAGCAGCAGAAAGTAACCTGGGCCCAGGGCTCAAAATTGCAACCACCCATGAGGTTAACAGGCACCATAGCGACATCCTCCAGCGGCACAGACCAAGCCAGCGCTGATTAAACTGCTAGGCCTACGCATCGCCTTGGACATGCCCACAGTTCAGCTCTGCTAAACTATTGCTATTGTGAACTCCCTGCTGTTCACTCTGCTGCTGCATTCTCTTGCACGTGCAGCTCATATTCGTCTCGTTTTGGGAGGTAATAGCTTTAAAAATGAACTCATTTGAAAGGCGTCCTGGCTGAAGTGTGTTTGGCGCTGCAGCCAGACTCTGGACTGGGTGACATCAGCAAGCTTGGATCCCACACCACACATTGCCTGGAGCGTCAAGCTCCCTAGGCAACATGCCAGCGTCACGGTCTGGCTGCAACCTGCATTGGTAGCAGCACTGCAGCCTCGCACGATGGTAACCAGTAACTCCAGCAGGTCTATACCACCACCAGATGGCGTGGAGCAGCAGCAGCAGGGCTCCTTGCAGAGGGCAACCTCAGGTTCTGCATACTTGCTGCCTTATCACGGAGAGGAAACCCACCACTGGGCAGCAGGAGCTGCCAGAGTCAGCAGCTTCAGCACCGGCAGCGGCAGGCAAGAAATGGCAAGACATGGTTCAGTTGTTGCCCAGGAGTGCAGCAGCGGGTTCAGGACACGAGCAGTATCAGCAGCAGCAGCAGCAGCAGCAGCAGCAGGATTATCCGCAACAAGCATGCCCTGACCTGCAAGCAGCTGAGCGCGCGGTATCCATACGCCTGCTCCCACCCCTGCTGCTGCTTGTGATGGTCTCCTACAGTGAGTGACTCTGCTGAATGGCATGTAGCAGGCACGTTGGCTGTTCTGCATAATAGCCTGCAGCTGTATGCTGCCATCAGCAGCAAACAGCCCCTGTTGCATGTCGGCAGCACCATGCACGCTGCAGGATGTGCCTTCCTGCAAGTGCAGCTTCAGTGTAGGTGCCGCTGCAGGCACCTGCATGCTGCAGTCATTGGTCAGAGCATTACATTTGCTGAGCCCCGCATGCTCCTGCTTCCACACTTCACGGCCGCTAGGCGGCTGCGTCACAGGTTCAAAATGGCTGGGTTGCTGTTCTACACTGACACTTTGCCACTTCTTGTTGACGACGGTGCCGTGCAGTTGACAGGACTAACCTCAGCTTTGCCAGGTGAGCAGCAGAGCTGGTGCCAGCACACAACTGTCAGCTTGTGTTGTCCAGCATTATGGCACTGCTAGTGCTTGAAATGCGTGTCTGTAACCAGCTCTGCACCACTGGCTGGTGCTGGAGCTGAACACACAATGTCGGCGATTGACTTAATTTGGCGGGCAATATCTGTCCTTTACCTGGAGTGTCCGAACCTGTCGTGCTGCCGCTGTCCCTGCAACTGCAGCATCCAGCTCAGCCAAGACCTCAACCTCAGCAGCACAATATACGGCCTTGGCAGCGGCGCATTCTTCCTGGCCTATGCGCTGGGGCAGCTGCCCAGCAACTTTCTGCTGCTGCGGTTCGGAGGCCCTGCTTGGCTGTCTGCAATCACAGTTGTGTGGGGCATGGCTGCTTCAGTGAGTGAGAGCTGCTGCTTGTTCAGCCTTTCCCACAACTGGCTGACATCCAGATAGATCTAGAAACTCACAGCCTGTACAGGCTTTGTCTGGTAGCTACATCAAGCTGGCACAACTCATTGCAGCTGCTGTAGGGCAGGTACTGCAGGGTCATGCAGGGAATCAGCCTGGTAGGCTTTGCTCAAGTGTCTATGTTGCGCAAGCCGCTTGCTCAGGCTAGCTGGGCTTGGTTAGGCGTGCATGCTGAATGTCCTGGCTGGCCACTGAAGCGTCAAGTCATCCATTGGGCACCAACACCAACTCAGCCTAGGCCACAGCGGCATGTCGCTGGGCTGCACGACATCCAAACATGCGCCGATGCAACGTGGCTGCCGCCGCTACATGCGGTGCAGCCATGTGCGCTGCTGCGAGACCATGTGAGCTTTGCGCCGCCTGCTGCCGCTGCTGCTGCCGCTGCTGCTGCTGCTGCTGGCTGCTGCTGCTGCTGCTGCTGCTGCTGCTGCTTTCCGGTGTGTGGTGTGCAGGCGTTTGCGCTGGTGCGCGGCCCCGTGAGCTTTGTGCTGCTGCGGATGCTGCTGGGCCTGGCTGAGAGCGGCGCCCTGCCCGGGGTGTGGTACTACGTCTCGCAGTTCTACCCGGCCGACAGGACCACGCTGCCCTACTCACTCATTGAACCGGCATCACTGTGTCGCAGGTGAGGCGTGGTCACAGGTACTGCGTTGCCGTTGTTGCTGGGTGCAGCTGCTGGTGTGGTGCCGCTGCTGCAGCTGCAACACCATGCTGCCTGGCTCATCTGTTGAGGCAGGCGCCACTGCGTCCCAGGTGAGGTGAGAGCGCGCTCAGTTGCTCAGAGCAGCTGCTGGCATGGTGCCCCCAGCTGCGAAACTGGGCTGCCTGGCTCCCTGATCAAGACACGCAGCACTGCGTGTTTCAGGTGAGGGTGCGCTGGTGTGCTGGCCTCCTTGGTGTGTTGCTGTGCAGCACAGCTGCATTTGCGGGTGAAGGGCTGCATGACCGTGTTGCCCCCGACTGACGATTGTTATGCCGATATGCTCTCCTATCACGGCATGCATGGCTCTGTCTCGAGTGGGTGTTGCGGCAGGTATGTGCCCTGGGAGCAGCTTCACGCTGAAGATCATGTCGACCCTGGTCACGCAATGAAAATTGCACTACGGCCATAAGTAGCTGTTGCGTTCAGGTGTCGTCTGCAGTTGCGTTGCGCAGGTGCAGATGGCAGCAGAATGTGCCGCCTGGTTGGCCTAGCTATGACGTTGGTGCCATCTTTGCACGTGTCGCGACAGGCATGACAGTGTTATTGGCGAGAGTGTGTTGACCTTCAGCTGAGTTGCAGTGGGTGTTGAGTGCAGCTGCAGGCACGCTGGAGACGCCCCTGTGCTCGGTGCTTAAAGCTGCCAAGACCTTGCTGCCCTGCTCACTCCTCGCCAATGGCAGTGATTAAGCGCCTTTTTCTTCTGCGGGTACTACCCGCACACATGCTTCCAGTGGGTTGCAAGGTCCTTGCCTGACACTCGCCACGCGTGTTGTTTGGTTGCTGCGCAACCTGCTCATGCTGGCTGCCTGCAGGTGGTTGCTGCGCCGGTTGCTGCGGGGCTGCTGATGCTGGACGGTGTCGGCGGGCTGCGTGGCTGGCAGTGGCTGTTCCTGCTGGAGGGCCTGCCTGCGCTGCTGCTGGGATGCGCCATCAGGTGAGGCGTAACGCGTACCGCAGCTGCGGAGACACTGGCAGCAAAGCAGGCGGCGTGCCGCACGTCGTGCAGCTGGGAGGAAACAGGGTGGGCAGGTGGTATCTGGCACATCTTGTGGCCATTGACCCGCCCTTCTCCCAACGGCTGGCTTGTGGTGCATCAGGATGCAGAGGGTAGGCAGCGGGGCATAACCTGCGGCTGCCTGTACTGATGTTGGGCTCGTCAACCAGCTGGAGTACAGAGGTGTTTGTTTGTGTTTTCAATGCACGTGAGTGGCCGACTGCCGACACCCTCACAGGCCGTGCTACCTATCAATGGCTATTCAGCCCACTTCGATGTGCATGCCAGTTGGCATGCAAAGGGCTCACCTGCTGCTGCCATGCGCCCCTGCTGCAGGTACTGGCTGCCAAGCAGCATCGCAAGCGCCAGCTTCCTGGCACCCAGGCAGAGGGAAGCACTCAGCGAAGCAGTCGCAGTTGCAGCAGCTGCAGCAGCGGCAGCGAAGGAGGTGGACCCTGCAGCGCCGTACACAGCATGTGACAAGGCGCTGCCTGTAGAGGATGGTGTGATGGGAGGTGTGCATGGCGGGCCAGCTGACATGCACATGTGCAGCAGGAGCGGCAGCAGAAGCAACCCTGATGACGAACAGGAGCAGCAGCAGCGGCGGGGCTGGCAGCATACAGCAGTGGCACCTGGTGGCCCTGAAGACGATGCTGTGCAAGGCAGCAGTGGCGCAGCAGCAGCAGCAGCAGCAGCGGCAGCTGACAGTGAGCGGCACTCGTTGCTAGCTGCAGGCCACACACTCTCAGTCGCAGCAGCGGCAGCAGAGCCTGATAGCCACAACCTGATGTTTAGCCGCAGCAGTGGCAGTAGCAGCAGGCATCATCGGTCTGCAGCAGCTGGCAGCTTCACAGGCTGCTGCAGCAGCGAGCTTGGAAGGCCTGCCTCGCCTAGCTTCAGGGGCAGCAGGTGGCAGGCCCTGCTAGCAGTTGCACGCAACAGGGTTGTACTGTATGCTGGCTGCTGGCGGATCTTACATGACATACCAGGCAACGGCATCCTGTATTACACGCCGATGATTGTGCAGGCCATGTTGCAGGCTGCTGCTGGCAGGGGCGTTGCAGGCGGCTTGGCAGCAACAGCAGCACGCCCAGCGCTGCCAGCCACCAGGCTCAACAGCACTAGCAGTGAGCTGACTGCTGCAGGTCTGGGTGTGGGACCAGGCAGCAGCAGCAACAGCAGCAGCAGCAAGAGCAAGCCTAGCGTCGCACTGTCAGGTGAGTCAGCAGAGCCTGCGCGGCACCATGCTGGCTCGCCTGGAGCCTATGTGGTTCTGCTGAGCGCAATTCCCTACGCAGCAGCCTCGCTGTTCCACCTGGCCAACGCCTGGCACAGTCAGAGGTGCGGCGAGCGGCGCTGGCACATAGCAGGCGCGTGGCTGGTGGGGGCGGCTGCACTGCTGCTGCTGCCTGCTGCGGCAGCAGGAGGCCTGGCATCAGCCACCAAAGCAGCAGCAGCAGCAGCAGCGGCTAGTGGTGAATCCATGGCGGCCAGTGTAGCTGCGTTTGCGCTGCTGACGCTTGCGCATGTTGGCATCAACGGAGCAAATGGCGTGCAGACGGGGCTGGTGGCTGCCAACATCGCGCCCCAAGAGAAGGCGCTGGGGCTGGCGATGTACAATACGATCGGCTGCTTCGGGTCCTTTTGGGGTCCGGTGATCATCGGTGTTCTGCGCGACGCGACTGGCGGTTATGCTGTGGCGATGTGGCTGCTAGGCGGCAGCCTGGCAGCAGCAGCAGCTATGGTCGCACGCTTCAAGCCTGAGCGGCTAGACATCAGGCTGGCCTGCAAGTAGACGTACATACATTCACGGATCAATCCAGCGGTCAACAAATGGACCTCTGCAGGCCAGGTGGTGGTCCAGCGTGCTGATTCCTGTTCACAGCTGTTTGAGTGTGAGTAATGTCACGCCAAAGTAACTGAGTGTCCCACTTTCCAAGTGTCAGGCGGGGCTGTTGGCTGACTTTGGGTTCGCAGCTGCTGATCAGCGTATCATCATCATATTACCCATTCCAGCCATAGCATCAGCGCCATCAGCCCCGCGCCCCACTGGAGCGGAAAGAGAAGGGAGCACTGCTCCAGAATGTTACTGCTGATCAGCGTATGACAGCGTATGCCTCGAGAGTTGTGAATTGGGCATGTTCAAGATCTTACGCGTGCGCCAAGCCCTCAGCCTTGAGCTGCATCCACAACAGCTACTAGCCAAGCTAGTGGCACTGGCGAAACACCAATACCCCACGTAGCCATGCAGCTTGTAAATTGCCAGCGGCTGGCCAGTGGCCCACTAGTACGTACAGTATACTGGGCAAGATTATGATCCTGCGCAATCTATTTCCTTGCGGCTAGCCAAAAGCTTGGCATGAGCCCACCAAGCAGCTGTAGCTGAAGCTGGCCATGAAATGGTTGGCAAGTAGCTGGCAAGCGACTGTGGCTTCGCACTACCCTGGTACCCTCTTTCCCATGACATCAACCAAGTAAGGTAACTGTTGTTCAGATATCTGCCCCCTGCAGCGACCATCAGGAGCAACACACCCAGTGCCATTCACCCGCTGGCAGCGCACACACCAGGGACCACCGCCTAGCTAGCTTCACCAACTCTGCTGGCCTGACATCATACTCGGCCGGACTTTGCTGCCTGCTGCTGTGCTGTCGTGGTGCGCCCCGCTGGCCCTGCCCCGAGCTGCCCCAGCCCCGCCTGCGCCACCTTCTCCAGCAGCTGCTTGTTGATCAGCTTCTCGGTCTGGCTCATGGGGGCGACCACTCTGCAGGGCACCAGCAGGAACGTGGCAGGGAAGTCAGACAGTGCCGGGCAACACGTGTGCCAACGCCCTTCCCCATACCTGCGAAAGTGTGTTCTCATCGACCGGGTGACAGCAGTGATAAACCCCCACCCCTCGCATCCGCACCCAACATAACACGGCCTGTACAGGCCAGTGCCAATTGTAGACAAACACGAAATTGCCAGCGACCCAGGCAGCAAAGAGAGAGTAGCCCAACGAGAGCAAAGTATTTAACAAGTGACGACTGGTTTCGGCTTGTGAAAGCCTCATCAGGTCCAGTGCCTACCTGCGTGTTGCGTTGAGCTTCATCTGCTCCTCGAGTGCTGCCTTGAGGGCCACCTTCTTGGCCTCCTCAGCGGCACGCTCGGCCGCACGCCGCGCCTGCTCAGCAGCAACTCCGTCGCGCAGCGAACGGATGGCGGCCTGCACGCAGCAGGAGAGGGCCGGCACACGTACCAGCCGGTAGCCCTTGGTATGCATGGCACTTTGGATACGGGGTTATGGACACACACATGCCTTCAGTGTTGCTTGCTTGCAGGGTGTGGCACCAGGCCGCTGTCGAGCTCGAAATATGCGAACCCTCCTGCCCAGCAAGCTCAGCAGCAGCAGCAGCAGCAGCAGCAGCAGCACTGCGCCAGCAGTAGAGCCACATTGCTCTGGTGGCATCCCCTACCGGCATGGCCGGCAGGCGCGCCCCATGCTGGGCACCAGCTGCGCGACACGCGCCAAAACACCAGGCACCAGGCTCACCTGCTCCTCGCCGTCGTGTGCGTGCCTCAGCGTCTCCCTGAGCACCAGCTGCTCAGCCAGCGAGGCGGCCAGCACCTTGCTGCTGGCCTTGACGGCCGCCTTGCGCCGCTCATCCTCGGCAGCAGCCGCCGCCTCGGCCTCGCGCGTGTACCTGCAGCAGGCGCCAGCCGACACTGCTTTCATCATCATCATCATATTACCCATTCAAGCCATAGCATCAGCGCCACCGGTTCCGCGCCCCACCGGGGCGGAAAGAGGAGGAGCACTGCTCCAGAATGTTTGCATGCATTGCGCACATCACAAGACTTGACAAGAAAAGCAGCAATACAGGATGACACCATCCGACACTGCTTTGTTACCGGGCAAGCACAGCATACCCAACAGGCACACAGCATGTATCACACTGGCCGGTCCCAGACCTGCCAGCCTCCTGTGTGGACCTGACAGTCGGCCACACCTGTGAGGAATGCCAGCTGCTGGCTGTGGCTCAGCAGTGCTGCAAGCCACGCCAGTCTGCGTGACTGCCCTGTCCTGCGCACCTCTCCACAATGGCTGGGTCTATCCAGCGCTTTGCCTCCGGTCGCACAGCTGCCTCGCGCTCTTGTGCTGCCTGCCACGCCTTCAGCTTCTCCACCTGCAATAAACAGCAGCAGCAGCAGCAGCAGCAGCAGCAGCAGGATGTCTGACTATCGACTGTTGTAAAGCTGGCACCTGGCGCCTGGGCAGCCCCAAGACTTCTTGCCACCAGACACCCTGCACGCGCTTGCGGTCACCTTGCGGCGACACCTTCCTGGTCGACACATCACATGTGGTGCATAACTGCAGACACACGGCCGCCTGCCAGCCAGCCGACCCCTTCCGCACCTGGGCGCGTCGAGCAGCCTCCTGCTTCTCCATCTGCGTCGCATACTCTTCCATGATGGCCTTGTCAGCAGCCCACTCCTGCTGCTTGGCCGCCTCCTTGATGGCCTTCAGGCTCTCGTTGCTGCACACAAGCGGCAGGCAGAGGGCAGGCGGGAGCCCGGGGCGTGGGCTCATTGCGATGCTGGCAGCTGGGTGACTATATTGCTCAGCAGCAGGCATGCGGCAAGGCTTGCGGCTTGAGCGTCAGCAGCGCAGCACACGGCGGTCCTCCTCGGAGACCCTATCCTAGCAGGTGTTACCACTAATGTGCCATTCTATGGCAAATCTGCGGAGCCTGCCGCAAATAACATCCTGTCCTATGTTATAATGCACATGCTGCAGGCAGTTTCAACAAGCAGGAGGGCTGCCAGCACCTTCGTTGCCGCCTTGTGCTTGGCCGTGCGCACGGGTGTCGACTCCACACAGGCCGCATCCTCTCCAACACGCAATGCAAGCTGCAGCAGCAGCCATCTCCCTCACTTGAGCAGGAACGCCTTCAGCGCCTCCTTTGCCGCCTTGCGCTCTGCCTCCTCCTTCTCAAACTCGGCCCGTGCCTCATACGCCAGCCGGGCCGCCAGCTCAGCCTCCTCAGCGGTGCGCTTCTCATCGGCCAGGCGCTTGCGCTGCCAGCAGGCAGGTGCCATGCCGCACACAGCAGCACATGGGCGGGGACGCAGCACACTGCTGTCAGTGAAGTGCATAGGCAGCTGCTATCATCAAAGACAAACCGGCTGCACAGGGAAAGAAATGCGCGGCACAGCAAAGGTGAAGCAGCCAGCACCGCCCGGACTTCCGACTGCGCAGCCACCGACTGCCGAGGCAATGCAGAGCCAGCGAGTGTTGCCGAGTAGCAGCACAGGCGCCTGCTGCTGGCAGCTCACCATGTTCCTGTCTGCCAGCTGCGCCGCCCTGTCCCCCTTGAGCCGCAGCGCTGCCTCCCGCTCTGCTGCCCGCTTGGCTGCCTCGGCGGCCTCCCACTCACGCAGCTGGGCCTGCAGCAGCACGACACACCCACCACAGCATGCACTGTTTTCCTTATCAATGCAGTCGTGTGGTGTTCAGCCCAGATACGGTTTACAGCATGCAGCAGTGCCCGGCTGTGTATCAGCCCTTGCCTGCACACCTGGCACGGCCGGCAATGCCTACTGCATGCCAAACCCCTGAGTCAGAGCTGAGGCAGATGTGCAGATGCAATCAGCTGCAGCATCACCAGCAACGTTTTCAGCTGCTGGCACCATATCTCTGTATCTCTGTCGCAAGCGGTACCCAGGACACAGCAGCTGCTTGCAGGGCCGGACGCCGCCCGCGCTGCTGCTTGATGCCTGCCTGACACGCACCCGCTCCTGCGCTGCGTAATCCAGCTCCTCCTGCCTATCATGCTGCTCCTTGGCGGCACGGTCAGCGACCTGGCTTGCCAGCACCTGGGGCAGCAGCAGATTGCAGCAAAGGAAGCAGAAGCCGCAGTTGCGCCTACTGCAGCGGCACAGCATGTGCCACCTTAGCTGTGCATGAGGCTTGGTGCATCTGAGCCCGCAGCCGCAGCTGCAGCACAAGCAGCAGCCGGGCGACGCACGCCAGCAGCAACTGGGCACCACCCTTTGATGCTGCACCGCTCTGCAATGACGCACCAGCTGCGAACCCTCCTGCAGCGCTGTTCTTTTTGTGGCGGTGCTGCGTGCTCAGCGGGCTGCTGCCCGCTCCGCCACAGCTGCTACATGGCTGGCAGATCAGTGACTCTGCAGGCTTGCTGCCTCCACTGCTGGCACACGGCTTGCCTGCCTGCAAAGCTGCTTGATTGCACATGCCTGCTGCTACCTGTGCTGCCGCTGGAGTGGTCGCCTGCGCCTGCTGGGGTTTTGCACCCGGCACCAGCTTCCCCGCACCTGCTTGAGTGCTGCTGCCTTTGCTGCTGCTGTCTGCTTGGCCTTGTCGTCCAGCTCGCGGCCTTCTTTTATGTGCAGCGCGTAGATCTTGGCCCACTCATCACCCTGCTGCTGCGCACGCTTCATGCTGGCCAGCGTGTTGCGGCTGCAAGGCAAGCCAGCAACAGCAGCGGTGGGCGCCAGCATGCATTGTGAGCAACAGGACCGATAATCATGAAGACGACCGCAGGTGGCATGAGAGTAGCTGGCTTTGGGACTGCCTCCTCTTGCTGACAAATTGCTGTGATTGTTGAAAACTGTGCAAGACGTGGGGAAAAAGCCGTCGAAGCAGCGCTCAGCTAGTGCTGCGCTGGCACCGAGTTGGTGACAGCGCTTGCACAGGTCTGATGCTGTCAACCGCTGTTGCTGCTCCTCTGCGCCTGCTCCTGGCAGTCAATCACTGGTGCTGCTGCTCTTACAGCTGCCACGACTTGGAACCTGCTGCCATGTCAACAGCCGTGCTGGTGCTGGTGCTGCTTGCTGCTGCTGTTGCTGCTTACTTTGGTGTCTCTCCTGTCAGCCGGGCCCTGATCTTGTCCGCCAGGTGAGACAGGTCCTCTTCCTGCAAGCAGCATCAGCCAGGCCCTCACAAGAGCAAAAGGTACAGGCAGCGCTGCCGGCTAGTACCTCAATTGCAATTGTGCCAGCCATTCTATCAGTCACCATGTGCAGGCTGCATAAGCTGTAGTGAACGTTTACACAGGCAATGCATGTACACTGCTCTGTGCATCACATGTGGTGCAATGCTGCTGCTGTAATGCTGCAGGCTGGCTCTGCTGCTGTGAGTGCTGCCACATCAGCATCGCCAAAGGACCACTAGTTTGCTCATGTACACAGATATGTGCCCATCAGCCCTCTTGCTGTCTGCAGCAGCTGGAGCAAAGCGCCGCTTTGCTGTGCTGCTGTGCTGCAGCCACTCACCCGCACGCTGCCTGCTGTGAGCATGAACTCTGTCACCTCCTTGGCAATGATTTCCTGAGAGGCCACATCATTGCTGACCTCCTGAACAGACATACACATACACACATGTGGTTGGGCTTCATGCAGTTGCTCTGTGCCGAGCAGTGTCAGGCAGCAAGCGAGCAAGCGCTGCTCAACAAGATGTGCATGCCAACCAAAGAGCCAGACAACTGCTCATAAACTCACCGCAAACTTTTCTCGCATCTTCTTTATTAGGGCGTGTGTTAATGCCTCCATAGGACTTTCTGCTGCCTTTGCCTGTGCACAGGAACCATGCCCATGAGGTGCTGTCAACGTGCCAGGTAGCATGTGCTGCAGGGACAGCATGCAGCCATACCGTTCGAAACGCTGTGCCAGTCCGGACTCCTGAACGAGTGGGAGGTGTGCTGCCATTTACGGACAAAGCTCCAAGCCCTGTGCTTGCAGGCCTCGACATGACTGCTTTCGCGCCAACTGTGCCACAAAGGACTTACAACGAAGAGGTGCGACAACGCAAAGACACCTGATGAAAGCTGAAGTTGGTCTAATGTACAGTATGACGTGTAACTCGCCCTGACTTATGATTCACCTGCCTGCCTGCTACAACAGCTACAGCCTGTCATCGTACTGCACATGCCGATACTTCAAACGCGCAAAGCCTTGCGCAGTACCCGCTGACACGAAAAACTCGGACTCAAATAAACAGAAGGCACATAGCGATGCACTTGTGTGGTTGCACACCGGCCAACGCGGCACTCACATTGCTAGAGCGTGCAACTACGCACAACAGGCAAAGCAACACAGCAGAGCAACGGCATGATCGCAGTGTACATTCTTACAAACAACAAGCGCGCTTTGAGCCACTGTACCACCCCACGCTTGCTGTCCAGCCACTGGCAAGTTTTCCTGTGGCAGTTGCTGCAGCCTGCCCTGCACGTGGCGTAGCTGTGCTGCTGTACACCCACATTGGCAATGCCACTGCAGGAAGGAAGCACAGTTCCTTCTCTTACGGCCCCACACCAGGAATTCTCTGTGCAGTTGCAGAGTACCTGCAGAGCGCAATGCACTACCTCCTGCCGTGGTTGCCTGTGTAGCTCAACATCTGCAGCCGGTTACTGGCCTTGTGTTCACAGCCACGGCACACGCCAAGCTGCTTGCAGGTGGCGAAGCCAGACGGTGCTGCGCTTCCTAATGCTGCTGCTGCTTGACTGCGCAGTGCCTCAGGTGCGTTGCCAGAGGCGGACCTGTCCATGCAGCACCAGCACTGCCTGCTGCCTCAACTGCTGTGCCGGGTGCTTTGAGTCAATCACACGCACCAGTGCACTTGTTGGCTTGTTGGTGATGGTCACAGTATAGCTCAAGCAGGCTTGGCGCGCTGCTGGCTGCTGCTACTGCTGCTGCTGCTGGGACTGCTGCCACGCGACCTCCGCTGCTGCTGCTGCTTCTGCTGCCAGCGCCGCAGTGCTGCTGACTCCAACACCTCCGCCACCTCCTGCTCCGCAAAGCGCTGCGCTGCTGCTGCCGCCAAGCTGCTCCGCACCGCCCTGCCCATGTTACTGCTGTTCCTGCAAGCCGTGCCAGCAGCAGCGCGCCGCGTGCACGCCTTGCATTGCTGGTGGCACCCAGCACCGCTGTTCGTGCCTTGCCCACGTGGGGTGCCAGCTCAGCACGTGCCTTGAGTGCTGCCTCCAGCACGTCTGCAGGTGCGCAAGAAACAGCACACACGTGCAGGGAGCACAATGAGGCCCACGCCAGCCACAATGCACTGGCACATGTCAGGAGCAGTGCTGCAGCACTGATGCTGGCTTGCGTTGCAGAGGTAGTGCCTTTCAAGCATGTGACACTACACGCACGAATGTGTGCTGCACATGCACATACACACAGCTGCCTTCAAACTCAAACCGCACCACTTCCCTGCATTAGCCGCAATCTACAACATTGGATGACTCTGCGTGCACTCGTGAAGACCTGCTCACCTCGCAACTGCGTCTCCTTTCGAGCCAGCACAGGCACTACGCTGCCGCCCAACAGCACAGCACCCTGCCTCACTCCAGACTCAGCTGCACTCGCGAGTCGAGCTGAGGCTCTCAACCCCGAGCTGAGGTCGCTGCCGAGTGCGCCCATTTCAGCAAAGCAGTCCGACAGCTCCAGGGAGGAGAGGCGCATGCTGGCTGCTGTGTCGGGCAGCTCTGTCTCTAGGGTCTGGCAGAAAAGGATGAGGCGCAACGGGCAACACAGCAGTAAGCAGGTGCAATGTACAGGTGGTGTGTCAGAAACTGCAGGAACCATCTTCGTTGTTTACATCAGGCACACTAGCGATTGTGCCACCACTCTGCCACCAGGGTAGCCAACAGAGCCCCATCCGCACCCAACGGCAGTGAACAGCACTGCTGTACAGGCTGTCCGACTGTCCATCCCGCGCACAGAGCAGCTGCGTACCTGCAGCATACTCTCCATACGGTTGGTTGTCCTCGTCATAGACCACAGCAGCGGGATGGCAGACAGTAGCAAGGCTGCTGCTGCACAGCACAGGATGAACACGCCACAGCTGAGGATGATGCCTGGCCATGAGGATGTCGCTGCTGCTGCTGTGGCAGCTGTGGCAGCAGGCTGTACTGCTGTGGCAGCTGCAAAAGGCAGCACGGCCGCACAAAGAGTGGTGATCCGTCGTGATCTGCTTCTCTGAGCCCTGGACGCGTGCGTGAGCCTGCAGGACGGACAGGTACACGCGATGGAGTACTATTCATACACACCAAACCTGAATATTTCGTTGTTGCTGCTCATTGACCCAAAGAATATCCCAGAATGAACACGTCGGCAAGTAGATCCGTCGGAAGCTTGCGATATGCTCACCACAGGCAGCTGCTGTCAGACAGGCAGGGGTGTGGCCTGCTGTGTAGGCGTTTCGCTGCCTGCACGCGAGCCGGTCGCCTGTGTGCACCCACTGAGCAGAATTCCGTGTCTGTGAAGCTGCTGACATTACTTTCTGAGTTGCAGGCAGGTGTGGAGAAGGCCTCTGCTACAACAACAAAAGCTCTGTCGCAGCGGTTGCACAATTACTGCTAAATATTTCACCCTGTAGGAACTGCATCTCCTTAGCCTTGTCCTGCAGTGTCTCACCTAGTGTAACCCTGGGCCAAAACAAATGGCCCGTTACTAACAACACTACACTGAACCCCCTAAAACCCCATGCCTCCAAAACCGTCGGCTCTCAGGATGCAAATGGATGGCTTGCAAACAGTAGCTTGCTGGTAGCTTGCAGACTGTTTGTACTGAGCGAAGTTGGATCTGACCCGGAATAAGCACCAGCCTCAGGCTAGAGTCGAGGATTCAGGGTTGAGGTTAATACGCCACCCACTGGAATTCAGGGTTGAGGCATAAGGAACATACCAAGAAACAGAACATTGAAAAAACAAACCAAACAAGAACACTGTGGCGGCTCTGCCCGCCAGAGGACACACATACAGGGCGTGGCATTGTCAGCCCGGGTGTCAGCCTGACACTGTCGGGGCCCTGGCTCGTGACCGAACAGGGGCCACCCCAGTACACCATTCTCCCACCATCTCCCACCAACTTTCAGACATGTGTCAAACTGTAATTTGCGCACGTCATCATTTGTATTGATCACACGAGATGGATCACACATAGCCATTCATGAGTTCCACTGGGCATGCATGCCAACCAGGATAGTCACCAGGGGTTGACGTGCATCCGACACACAAGTACTCATCTAGTCAAAAGGAAAAGCAGCAGAAAGCAGTGGATGCGCCACACCACAGTAAAGCACAAGCAGGAACAGCTGTCATATACAACATCTGCACTGAGCACATGCATCTTTGAAGATTCGCCTCAATGTGAATGTCCTCAACACATTAGCGGCAAGCCGGCAAAATCAAGTCCAAACAAGGGGGCATGGTGTCATTGCACGCTATGCCACAGCATGATCTAGCAGATTACGTTCCAGAGGTCCAGGATTGTTTTGCAAGCCAGCAGATGCAAAGGTACATGTGCCAAAACAATACAAGGAAAGGCAAACCCATGCTGCCCCTTGCTGTTGCAGGTGCGGGCACCAGCTTCCATTCCAAAGAACACTGCACGTGAAAGAATGTTCCCATAAATAGCTGCCGGCTGACTGGCCGTGACATTGGGTTCCAAGCAAACACAAACACTAGCCGTTGCGTTGAGTGCAAGACAAAGACAAACCCCAGTACAAGTGCTGGCAGCAGCAGCTAGCTGTCATATTGGGTCCACACAAACACAACAACGGCGATTGTGTTGGGTTCCAAGCAAGACAAACACTACCATGGGTTTTCGCAGACAGCATGACTGATAGTGGCAGCTGCTACAACAGCTGGAAGTCAAGTGTATAGAAGCTGACAGCAACTGACCGGTGATCAGGGCCTCAAAAGCTGAAGCTTGCTGCACAAGACCATGCAACAGCAGCATACTGTGCATTTACCCAGCGAAGAACGACTACAAGGCACAGTGTGCTGGCAACAAATCTGCATGAAACTTCACGGATGATGCCGCATTCAACTAGTCTGACTCACAGTGTTGTTGAAAATCAAAGGTGGGCATACACCCCTTCAGCATCTCAGCTCTGTGCTCATCAAATTACCTGCAGTACTATTTAGTTGCTTGTTATCTGGGTGAATAACATCTGCTGACAACGCGCCGCAAGCGGGCTCACATGCTCTCACGGCCAACCCTCTACGCGGGGAGCTACAGCCTTGCAGCCAGCCAGCCAGCATCAAAAGCTGACACTGCCAGCAGGTGCTGACCAGGGCCCTTACTCTCTTTAGCGCCATCACAAAATGGCACAGCATCCTCTGGGCTGTGCGTCTTGAAGATCAGGCGGCCTCTGCAGGCACATCACATAAAGCCGTGTCGAAACAGGCATGCGAGGCAGGCAGCAGCAGGGCAGGACAGCAGGCAGACACGTGAGGTGCAGGTCTGCCCAAAGGGTCCACCCATGCCGCAGCTGGTGTGCTTGCTGTGATGCTTGCAGGTGCCACAGGTGCACTGTGCATGCGGCCTGCCTCTGGAACGCAACTGTCGTCTCTGTCGCTGCATGCACCTGTACAAGCGACACCACCCTTTATATCAGTCAGTCTGCCTGCCCGCATGCCTGCATGCTCACCGCATCTGTTGCCCCTCTTGACGCCGCCTGCGCGGCTGCAGGGCACGCACTGGAACTCCCTGAAATTTGCGCGGCGCACAGACATGCGCTTACGCACGCTGCTGGGGACGCACTCCACCTCCCATTCCGGCCTGAGGCGGCCCCAGTTGACGGCATTGCATGAGCTGGCGCGGCCCAGGCGCAGCTGCCACGTGTTTGTGGCCATGTTGAACGCGGCTGCCAGGTTGGATGAACAGGAGAGGGGCACGTGGCCGTCCCGGCAGCGAACGCAGGTGCGGTCGCCGCCGTTGGGTGCGCGGCCTGAGCCAAAGCCCTGTGCAGCGTTGCACACTGCAAGTGGCAAGCAGCACGGCAGCCAGAGGAAGCCTTGTCAGTGCATGTGACACGTGCGGTCGCATTGTGTGGTGTTGTAACTGCTGGTGTGCAGGGATGCCAAAAGCAGCACCTAAGACATTTAGCGGCGCTGTGGGTGAGCAGGGGTGAGGCCAATGCCTTGGCAGCATGGATGAATGAAGCGGCAGGAAACACGCCAGAGCTGGGTGCACGTCGGAGCATGAGCATGGAGACAAGCACAGCAATGCCTGTGCTACAGCAGCTGCTTGATGGCACACGTGATCATCATGATCAGCTGCAGTCAGTACCCACTGAGCGTGCAGAGGTGATGGTTGCACCGATGGCTTGCCCATGCACAGCTACACATCACACAAGCAGCAGCAGTGCAGCTGTGTGTGTCCTCCACCTGCCTGGAGGCTGATGAGGTCTGCACCTGCCAGGCATTGCGCCACCAGCAACCTGGCCTGCCAACCACCACACAACAGTGTTGACACCAAAAAGAGGCGTCAAGGCTGTCAGCAGGGCAACACGATGCCACTCACCGCATCTGCCAACACTGACGCCATCGTCGTGGCGGTTGCCAGGATGTAACCCGGCGAGCATCGCCTGCAGGTGCGCCGGGAGTCGTCATCGTCATCGTCATCATTGTCATCATCATCATCGTTGTTATCATCATCATCATTGTCATCATCGTTGTTATCATCATCGCCATTGCCAACGTCATCAACTTGGTCATCGTCGTCGTTATCATCGTTGCCATCATCGAGGCCATCGTCGTTGTCATCAAGCAGCGTCCTGGCGCCAACGTCCAGCAGTTTCCTGCCTCCGCGGGTTGGCTGCCTCAGCCTCACGCACTGGCCAGGAGCACAGCCCCAGCAATCGGTATCATCATTGTCATCAGCTCCCGCAGGTGTTACAGCACAGAGAGCCACGAGGCCAAGCAGGGCCAACAGCAGGGCCCAGCGTGGTGAAACAGACATGTTTGGTGGGCTCTTGATCTGTGATGGGCTGGGCCAAAGAGCCTGCACGAAAGC
Organism: Scenedesmus sp. NREL 46B-D3; assembly: GCA_014080715.1. Lineage (NCBI taxonomy): Eukaryota > Viridiplantae > Chlorophyta > Chlorophyceae > Sphaeropleales > Scenedesmaceae > Scenedesmus > Scenedesmus sp. NREL 46B-D3. Next base: position 42,934 of record JACERP010000048.1, read on the forward strand.
AGCAGCAGCAGTAGCAGCAGCAGCAGCAGCAACACAGCAGGACAGCAGCACCGAAAGTGTCAGCCCACAGTACGTGGCGTGTGACATCCTGCATGCTTTTCATCTTCGTAGAGCTTGACACGTGATGCGGTCAAAGTGTGCTGTGTGAACCGTGTTCAGGCACGGCATCGCTTGTAAGGCTGCTTATATATAAGCGCTCACCAGGACAGGTTACGCCCCTCAATGCTGCGAGCCACACCGGCTACTATTACAGGGAACACTATTTGATGGCTGTTGCATTCGCCTGGGGCCGTGTGCGCAATGTATACGCAGCAGCGTGTGCGTGGTGTTGTAGTAGCGTTCGGTCACTCCGGTATATTCGGTCACTCGGTGCCGTACGCACGGCAGGAAGTCCAGTGGCTGCCACGCTGCACCCAGCTCACTAGGTACTGAATCGCAGCATGCATATTGTGTTGTCCTCGTGATTATGCGTCCTGCGGTGTTGCGCTTTGGTTGGTCCTGGCAACCCGCTGCAGCTGTGAGTCACGGGTAACGGTCAGCTGGTGACGAGCTGTGGAAAGCGGCAGCACTGTAAAGGATTGCACAGAAGACAATTTACATAGCACAATGCAGCACTGTACAGGTACATCATGCATGTAGATTACATGTCACCTAGCAGGGTGACGACCTGTGGCTGCCAGGCAATCAGCAGTGTGTTGTCTGCATCTCAAGCCACAGCTGAGGTCCCCAGAAGGCAGTGCTGAGATGGCAAAACCAGGTGCTGACCAACGCATACACACAGCACAGTACAGCACTGGCAGCACAGCAGCGCCGATGCAACGCAAGTGCAGGGGCCTACACACCATGCCCCTCCAGCACTGCCCGCCCAACCTCCTGCAACAGCACAGCAGCGGCCACAAATGACCAGGGGTCCATGCCCAGCCTGCCCACCCCTCCCCCTGCCCCTACGGCTGCGGCTGCAACAAAACTGCCAACGCCTGCTTCTGCCCCTGCAGCGGCGTTGCGCCTCTGCCTGGTGCGCCTGTTGACCCTTGCTGCTACACCAACGCCACCACCTGCTGCCTCCTGCCCAACTCCCCCTGCTGCCATCTCCGCAGCAGCAGCAGCAGCAGCAGCAGCAGCAGCAGCAGCAGCAGTTTCAGCTTCCGCAGCACCGTCAGCATCAGCAGCTTCGCCTGCCGCCTGCGCATGAGCTTGCCCCTCTGCATCGTCCTCAGTCTGCTGAACCGCAGCCGCCTCTTGCTGATGCTGATGCTGTCGCTGCTTCTTGGCTGCTGCCGTTGCTCTCAGCTGAGCACCCTTTTCGAGGCGCGCCACCTCACCCGCCAGCAGCTCATCCGCCATTCCCCGCAAAGCCCCAACCAGCTGCACCCCATCAAACCCTAGCGCTGAAACCCAGTCGCCAGCTGCCTCGTCTGCATCGCGTACCGCTACCGCTGCCGCTGCCGGCTGATTGCTGGGGTCGGGCGGGCTCTGCAGCAGCAGCATGTGCAGCGGGCACCTCCTGCCACCCCCACCACCATGCTGAGCAGACAAACAGCCCCTGCACGTTGGCTGCACCTGTTGATGATCTGGCTGCAGCTGCACCACGCTAAGCCCTGCAGCAGCTGCTGCTCCTGCAGCTGCCAGCTGCGGCTGAAACCTAAGTCCTGGACGGGCTGTAGGAACTTTCCTGCAAACCCTAGGATCCTCAGGTTTTGGCAGCGGTAAACCGCCGTATTGCCGCAGCAAAGCCCCAGATGAGGGTTCAGGTCTTGTGAGCCGGCCACCACCTCCGGCAAGTGCAGCTGCAGCAGCAGCAGCCTCGGCAGCAGCAGGGGCAGCAGCACCCAGCCTGCCAGTTGCTGCAGCGGCTGCTGGCTGTGCTGGGACAGGAACCAGTGCCGCTGCTGCAGCTGCAGCTGCTGGTGCGAGCTCCAGTGCTGCTGCTGCTGGCCGCTGCGGTCTCACCAGGCACAGCTGCTCTGGCTGTTGCAGGGCCAGCAGCCTCCAGTGCAGCGCCTGCAGCGCTGCACTCAACTTGCTGGCTTCATCAGCCAGTGCACTGCCTGCTGCTGCTGCTGCTGCTGCTGCAGGGCCGGCCCTGGAAGCATCGGCTGCTGCTGCTGCTGCTGCTGCAGCCCTGCTGCTTTGAGCGCAGTTGCTGGCGCCAGCTGCTGCTGCGGCCGCTGCTGCTGCTGCAGCCTGCGTACACACCAGCAGAAGCAGTGGCAGGCGGGTGCGCATGGCAACAGACCTGTCAGCCGTGTGTGCAGAGGGGCGCTTCTGAAGCTTGCATCTCATTGTCATGCTGCTGCTGCTGCTGGGCACAGCTGCGTGCTCATCCTGCACAATGCCATGCTGGCATCCAGGAACCTTTGCTTGCAGGCAGGCAGATGGGATACTTGATTTAGGTTTCCCTCCATCCCCTGTGCCGTTTGACACAGGCAGGCAACCAGCAAGGCATGCTGCAGGCGACAGCCTGCTCCCACCATCACAACAACCGGCCCCTGTCAAGGTGCACTGCCACCTGTTTGGGTGTGGTCTGCGGTGCCAACCAAGGTAAGCAGCGCCACGCCTTGGCAGCGACATCGACATGTGGCGAGCAATCATGCGCTGGGCTTGCGCAGCCACCCACACAGGTGGCCAGTGCTGTGTGGCAGCCGGTGCACATCCAACAACCCCACACACAATGCTGGCGCCACCTCTTGGGTGGATCACCGGTTGCAACAAAGGAGAAGCACCGACCCACAGCTTGCGGCTGCCGCCTCACCTGCTGCTGCTGCCGCCGCCACGCGGCCACCACGCAGCTGCGCCCAGACAGGCAGCCAGTGCACAGCCCGCAGCGCCGCTGGTGGGCGCGCTCAGCTCGCCACCTGGCCAGCGCAGACCCATCGCCAGCAGCGCCCTTCAGCCCGCGAGCACTCCGCCGCACACCTGCTGCTGCAGCTCCGGCTGCTGCCCGCCCAGCCGCACCGAAGCCCGGCACGCGCCGCCGCAGCTGCTGCAGGTACTGCAGCAGCTCGCCGCCGCTGCGCTGCCGCCGCTGCTCTGCGGAGTACGCCTCAAGCGGGAAGTTCAGCCGCATGCCCACCCACACGCCCAGCATGCCCAGCTGCGCGAGGTCGGCAGCGGTGCCGGCAGCGGCAGCGCTGGTGTACAGGTTGCCGACCGTGACGATGGCGCCCGTCCCGCTGCTGCCGCTGCTGCGGGTGCTGCGCTGCATCCTGCGGGCTGCTGCCGGCAGGCTGACCACTGCGCGCCAGGTGTGCGTGTTCTGCCGCCAGGAGGTGTAGAGGTACTCGCGCGGCTGTGCCCCGTCCGCCTGCTGCTGTACCCCATCCGCCTGCTGCTGCTGCTGCTGCTGCTCCAGTGCAGCGCCGCTGCTGCCGTCGGTGACCAGGTAGCAGTCCCTGCCATACCACCTGGTGCGCACGCACACCAGCTGCTGCTGCTGCTGCTGCTGCTGCTGCCTCAGCGCCGCCAGCTGCTGCATGCTCCCGCGCTCTTCTGGAGCAAAACTGGCCTGCTGCCCCTGCTGCCCCTGCTGCTGTCCATCTCCTGGCTGCTGCTGCTCATCCCCACTGCCTGCTTCGCTGTCCTCACCCGGCTGCTGCTGCTGCTGCCGCCTGTGCAGAGCCTGGTTTTGTGGCCGCTGTGCGTGTGCTGCCTTGCCGTGCTGCTGCAGCAGCTCTGCCAGCTGCTGCTCATCCACTGCTTGCTTCAGCCAGTAGCCGATGCTGCAGCGCAGCCCACCCTCAGCCTGCAGTGCCGAGTCAGTCAGCACACCACACAGCATCGCATGGTGTATGCAAAAACAAACCATCAGCGCCATGTTCACGTTTGTGTGGTGCCGATACCATGCTGCCACACATGCTGTCACCGGCCAATCAATGGCCGTTCATTGACCTGCCGTCATTGACCTGCCTGCAGGAGCCTTCTGCCACTTGCACACACAACTGTCCACTCGCTCCTGCACGGTCTCCTCGGCCTTTACAACAACCGAAACAACGCGTGTAACGACCGCATCGCGGTACGCGCAGCTGGGCGCTCGCACCTGCACTTTGATGCTGCGCTTCCAGTTCTTGGCTGCCGCCTGGCCAGCATGGCCCTGGAAGGCCACCGCAAGCATGGGCCCACGCCCTGCGCATGACGCAGCATCAGCACCAGCATCAGCATCAGCATCAGCATCAGCATCAGCACCAGCATCAGCATCAGCATCAGCAGGTAGTTTGTTGTGCACTGACATGGCACCAGCAGCACTCCACAGCAGCACCTGAGCCAGCAGCAGCAGCAGCAGCACTTGTTGCTGCGATGTCATCAGCAGTGTCATCACCAGCAGTGCGGCAGCCATACACCACCCACAGCACAGCACGGCAGGGCGTGGCACTTGCTCAATAGATGCCTGGAAGCACCGTCGCTGCCTGCTTTCGGACGAAGACGTGCTGCAGACATGCATGCACACAGCAACTGCGCCCAACGTCCCTGCACATTTGGCCTGCTCACCTCGCTGCTCACAGCTGCTGCAGTTGCAGCTGACTGTCAGGCTGGCGGTGTGGAAGGTGCCCTGCTTGGTGCCACACACGACAGGCACGTCCGGCAGATGCTGCTGCCCGCTGCCGTTGGTGGCATCAGCGGCATCAGCAGCAGTTGCAGCAGCGACCACGGCTGCGGCAGCCGCAGCAGCGGCAGCAGCTGAACCACTTGTTGGCCGCTGCTGCCTTTTGGGCTCATCATCTGCATCATCCCAGCTACCATCTTGCTGCTGGCTGCTGCTGCTGCTGCTGCTGCTGCTGCTCTTTCCTGTTCACTTGATCCTTGGTCATCAGCTTCTTGTGCAGGGTCTGCGCTAGGGCAGTAGTCACTCGTGTCAGAGTCACCTGCGCCACCACTGCCATCGCTGTTGCTGCTGCTGTCGCCAGCACCACCATCATCTCTACTGCTGTCGCCAGCTTTTCGTCTGCGTCTGTGTCTGCTGCTGCTGCTATCAGCCTCGTTGCTATGCCTGCTGACAGATTTGCTGCTGTCAGGACTGGAGGCCCAAGCACCATCGTCAGCAGCAGCAGCAGCTACCGAGTCACGCTGCTGCTTCTGCTTCTGCTGTGGCTGTTCCTGCCTTTGCTGCTCGTCTTGTGTTTGCTCCTCCTCTTCGTTTTGCTGCTGCCCTGCTGCTGAGCGCCTCTTGCGCTTCCTGCCATGTGGCTGCTGCTGCTGCTGCTGCTCCTGCTCCTGCTGCTCCTGCCCACTGCTGCCACGTTGGCGTGCATGTTGTGGAACTGCTGCAGCAGCTGCTGCAAGTCTGCCGAGACCGTTTTACCAGCCCCGGCTGTTGCTGCTGCCGCCGCTGCAGTGCTGCACAGTCGAGGAGGTCCTGCCCAATGCTGATGCGGCGTTTGATGGCTCTACCTGGCTGTGTAGCTGCCAATCCAGATATTTTTTGCTTCTCATTACTGTGTAGTACGCCCTGTGTAGGCTGCTGTTGCAGCTGCTGTTGCTGCTGTTTGTCATGTTGTGTGTCTGCTGAGCTGCTGGCCAGCTGCTGCTGCTGCCTGCCGCTAGATAAGTGGTCTTTCCTTCCACGCTTAGAGGGCCTCTCTTTATCTGAATTGAGCTGCTTGCGTTTGTCACGAGTCTGCGAACGTCCTGGGCCACCTGGCATTGCTGATACTCAGCTGCTGCATGAGTACACCGTGTGCCGCCCCAATACTGTTAAAAAGCGATCAAGCAGCCACTGAAGTATCAGTTGATAAATATATTCGCCGTCAATTGGTGGCCTGAGCTGATGTTCGAGTGGCACCAGCGGCTTCAGACATTCAGAAGGGCAAACAAAGCTGGAAGGTGGTCACATCGCAAACCATTAGCCGATCATGCAGCGGCTGAGGGTGCAAGAACAGCTACGGCTGTTCTGACTTGGGTGGGTAACGTGCTCACTCAAAACCCTAACCTGAACTGCAGCCCTGTGTGCTGTGCTCAGGTTGGTGCGTACAATAGCTGCATGCAGGGCTGCATTTAGGGTGAGGAAATGATCCGTTCAACCCACTTAATCCAACCACCACACACGGCACAGGGGAACTGGCTAGTACAGGTAGCGTCTATATGCTGTCCATTCTGGAGCTGTGAGATTGCCAAGCCGGGCTGAAGGCCATAACTCATTTGTCTGAATTAGTTACTTTCGGTGTTGATCAGGTGTGCCCTGAAACAGTTACTTCACTCTCGGTAGGCTACTTTCTTTTTGCTGCCTGGGTCGCTGGCGATCACGTGTTTGTCTACAATTGACATGGGTACCGTAATCCCTTTAAGTATTCGCGATAAAGGAAATCAATCGGACCATGCATTCGCGAATTCAGGCTTCGCGAAAAGTTATTGACTGGGAGGTTTCCGTAACATCGCGCGGGCGCAGTTCTAGCGGCTGCTGACGTTTATCAATGCACAGTGCAGCTTGAAACTCCAGTAGAGGCCAGGGCAATACAGCATGCGTACATGATGCCTGAAACAGCTAAAAACGGCGGTTTGCCGTAGAATTCGCATATAACAACAGCAACTCGCGAAACATAAGAGAATGACGGCAATGTTTGTCCCGCTCCATTCGCGAATATTAGAAAAGGAAAAAAGTTTCCAACGATAAATAAGCCATTCGCGGATACTTTTATCATGAATACTTACCGGGATTACGGTATGGTGTGAACTGCTGCCACTGACTGCTGACTATGATACGCACGTATAAATGCCAGTAGAAGTATGTTGCCAGCGTACGAGCACCTAATACTCCTAGCCTGTCCTCCCAGCTCAGCATCACATTCATCACATGTGCAGACGGGCCTAGCCTATACTAGCTAGTAGGCCTGTTGATTGCAAAGACGCCATATTATGGCTTTAGCCTCAACTTGTGCCTGGACGTAGATATATCATCAATATTTCATGAAGTTGTAGCTCAGGTTTTGCTCGCTGACAATTGCTGTTGTAGAGGACTGAGTTCTCGTGAATCGGCCACCCCACCTGCAGCTGATCATGATGCTGGTCAACATTTAAATCAAACGTGGCCCAGCCAGCGTCATGAGGCGCAGCCCGACTACTTTAAGTGTTAAACAACACATGATAGACTATGAAATAGTGTACACCACCAATGCGTGCCATCTTATTGTGTAACAATGCTGAGTTGATGGTACATGTCTGCAGAGCTGAATGCAAACTGGCAAATCGGGGAGTACTATTCATTGAGACCTTGTCGTTGGCTTGTTTAGTGCAGGCTGTTGCATCCAAGCTGCTGACGGAGACATTCTCTGACGAGTGAGTCGAAGTCAACAAACGACATAATTACCAGCTACTGCATTAGGTATCATCAATAACGATCTAGATCGGACGCGGCATAGGCTTGCGTGGGTTCCCATGCACCTGCCATAGCAACACAGTCGCGCAGAATGCAGCTGGGGCAGCGTGCGGCCCTACCGGGATGCCAGAGGGCGTATCTTTCTCCCTCTACATTGCCGGGGCGTTGCAGGACACCGTTAAGTCTCTGCAGCTTTCAACAGCTGCGAGCAGCAGCCAAGTTTCAGATCACGGGCGTGCCGCAGAGTAGTAGATCCGTTGCTTCATTTCAGCAACGCAACAGGCTGTCTGCTACGAATGACAGCCAGCATAGCAGCCGTGATGGCCGGCAAGGGCCACAGCAGCAGCCTGAGCAGCAGCAGCAGCAGCCGCTGGAACAGCAGCAGGAGCAATGGCAGCAGCACGCGGAGATTCTGGAGCAGCAACAACAGCAGCAGCAAGCGAGCAGCAGAGGCTTGCGGCAGTTTGCAGCCAAGATGCTGGGGTCCATGGCGCTGCTGGCTGTTGCAGCTGGCGTGAGCGCACGACCCAGCTATGCAGCACCCATGAGGCAAGTCCCAGTGCTGTTGCAGCAGCACAGCTGGTGCATCTCCTGCACAGCAGCCTGTTGGCTTGTACAGCAGGTTGCCAGCTTGCAAAAGGTGCTGCTTTTCATTACCAGTACTTTACTGGGTTGTCTGGCTTGAATACTGTTGCAGATGTGCTAGCAGCAAGTGCCAGTGTTGCGTTTGAGTGTACGCAAAGACAATGTGGTTGCTTCAGACTGCCAGAAGTGTGGTTGCTTCAGACTGCCGGCAGTTGTGCTGGGTGGGCATTTGTTTAGCAGCTGCAGGCGGCTGCATAGCACGCAATGAAAAGCTTGCATAAGTAACGCCTGCTACTTGGGACTTTTGTCTGCTCAACCGACACGCTTCATGCGACTGCGCTTCTTGCTGCAGTGCTGGTGCAGTCACCACACAAGTGCAGCAGCACAGCAGTGGCACAAGCAGTAGCAGAACAAGCAGCAGTAGCAGCAGCAGTAGCAGCAATTGGCGGCTTGCTGGCTTCGGCGATGTGGCCGATGCTGGCACTGCAACTGCGCCAAGCAAGCAGCAAGTAGATGCAGCAATCAGGTGAGGCAGGTCACACAGCATGCGGTGTACGACATGTCCTGCCAGCCAATGCACGTTGTTATTGCCACTGGGGGACTTAGTTCCTTCCAATCAGGAGAGCGGTTGCAACTGCAGGCATGTGCCTGATGGCACGCTAACAGAGCAGCAGTGGTAATGAGCAGAGCATGCCACCGGCAGCTCGGCACCAACATTGATGCCACATGATGCGATGGATGCAGCGCTGCAGCTCTTGCAGCGAGGAGGCAGCTCCAGGGAGCCAGACACTTCACGCGTTCACCGCCCAAGCCAGTCAGATGTAGCAGCCGCAGCAGTTGCACAGCTGCGGAGCTCGACAGTGTGGTGCCGCTCGGCTTGAGCTGCTGACATGCCTCGCCGCACCCAGCTGGGTCGTGGCTACGGACGTGTGCACTGCGCAGGCAGTCGGCAGGCCGTGTGTCGCCACTGTGCAGCACGCTCCGGTCCCGTCTCGCACTCGCACCGGGCGTGGCATCCGCAGACGCGCATCCCGTGACCGCCGTGCGCCCGCTGCCGCTTGCGCCGCAGGTCCTCGTCGAGCTGCAGTCGCTGATCGCGCAGCGCAAGCGCGCCTGGTACGACAGCAGGCCGCACCTGGCGGGCAGCGGCGTGTACGAGGCAGCGCTGCACAGCAGGCTGGGCGTGCCGCTCGACTTTGAGGCGCTCAACACGAGCATGGTGTACGCACCCGGGGACGTGCAGGAGAGGTGCGCAGGCGTGCGGCTACAGCTGCTGTGCTGCTGGTTGTGGCTCCGTCGCACGATGCTTCATTCTGGTTGCTGCTGCATGCTGGGTGCAGCAGCTGCCGCTGCTGGCGTTGCTGTGGGCAGTGGTGCTAGTTGGATGCAGAGTTTTTGACTGTCTGAGTGCAAGCTCATGCAGGGCTGAATCCTTGCAGCAGCAGCTGCAGCTTAGCTGCATATCAGCTACTGTCCTGGTGCAAGCTTCACTGCAGCAATAGCCTAGGCAGGGCTTCCTGACCAGTAGTACTAGCATGATCGCTGCTGCTGCTGCTACCTCTGCCGGGATGCTAGTGCAAGTCTGATTGTACCCTTGTAGCCCAGGCAGGCCATGCGAGAATCAGTGGTAGTCTGACGGCTGTTGCTGCTGCTGTTGCTGCTGCTGCTGCCTGTGCTGCGGCTGCCTCCGCTGGCGTGCTGCGCTTTGTTGCTTGCAGGAAGGACAAGGGCCAGATCTACACCTTCCTCAACGCCATGCTCAACCAGTACGACAACGAGGACTTTGACCTGGGCATCAAGCAGTTCATGATTGAGCAGGTGCGCAAGGCCGGGGGGCGGGGGCGAGGCTTCAAGCAACAGATCTTATGGCTCGCATGCTTGCAGGCCATCTAACACGAGTTGAGGAGGATTCTCAGCACATGGCACCGTGGCACATACTTGACACCTGCTGAACCTGGTTTGTTGGTTTGTGTTCCCTTGCAAGCCATCTAGCAGGAGATGGAGAGGATAGTACAAAGCCACATGACCAATCCTCGCCACCGCCTTGCTGACCTTCTGTTGGGTGTCGCCGCGTGTATGCTTGCAGGCCATCCAGCAGGAGATGGAGGATGGCCTTGACAAGAAGGGAGACGCCAAGGACTTTGAGGAGAAGCTGGCAGAGCAGCTCTTTGCTGATGAGGGTGACGGTGAGAAGATCCAGGTACGGTCACAGCCTCGGGGCCGAGTGACGCGACTGATGCAATCTGTCTGTTGATCTGTCTGTTGGTGGTCTGCTGCACTGGGAGCTGTGCAAGTGTGTCGTGCGCTCGTCACGCAACACCTACTGCTGTCAGGTGTTGCCAGTCGTGCGCTCCTGCGCTGTGGTGCTTGCGTTGCCTCTGCAGTGCAGTTCTGTCATCCCCGCATGCATGCCTTCGCCACCGAGGAGGCCCTTGCGTCACGCCACCTGCTCGCGTCCTTACCCCTTCTGTCGTTGTATAAAATGTCGCTTCTCGTGGTCAGGTGCGCTCCAGTGACATCGGCAGCGACGCCTTCACCACCGAGAAGATGGAGGAGGCGGCCATGGTGGTCGGCCCGCAGCCTCGCTGCGCACAGCATGGCGGGTGCAGGAGCACCTGCAGGAGCTCAGCTACACGCAGCTCTGGTGAGTCGTGCAGAGCGCGTCGCTGGCCACATGCGCCGCACGGTGATGCCGTGCAGCTGTCATGTTGTGCGTGCAGAAGCTCAGCGACACACGCTGGCAAACCCAGTGAATCATTAGTCGGGAACAGCATATTTGCTATGCGGTGATGGGATGGCATCCAATATGGCGGCAGTGCAGTGGGACAGGCCAGGCAGCTGCCACCTTGTACCGCAGGAGCGCAGCCACTACGATCAGCTTTGAACCGCCGGTTTGTTTGAGTTTTGAAGCCATCCAGCGGCTTGTGTAGTGCAGCAACGCCACGTCTGTCAAAAGATCAAGCTTCCAGCAGCATCTGCGCTGTTGCACTCCGTCGTTGCATCCGCACTCTCCCTTTCCGCCTGCAGGACGCTGGTGGGTGAGGGCCACGTGGACGCGCTGCGCGTGTACGGCCCCGAGCAGGCCGCGGCATCGTCAGCCTCAAGGCCAGCGCGCCAGGCGGTGCACGCCAGTGCAAGGTGACCGCACTGCACAGCCGTCGCTTCTTCGCCGCCGCTGGGTCAGGCGTTGCCGCAGTGCGCGCCTCATGTATGGCAGCGCAGCAGGCGCAGGAGCGCGTTGCTGCTCTTCGAGTTGCTTCTGGGGCATGGTTGTCATGCCGCTGCTCCTGCCGTGCTGCTGCTGCTGCTGCTGCTGCCTGCAGGTGGTGCTTGCGCCGGACCCCGACTTGGCGGACCACCTGCTGCTGCACGGCGTGATGCTGACGCACACCAGCCACGAGGGGGACAGGCTGCAGCGGGCATTCCTCATCCAGGTCAGACCCCAGCCCTGCGCTCTGTGAACATTTCCAATGTGAACCATGACTAATGTGAACCTTATAATCAATTACACATTTTTCTGGCAAGAGTGAAAGCCCAAAAGGGGACCGGACCCACGTGTAACTACTCTCTCTCAAACCACCTTTAAGAGAGAGTAGTTACACGTGGGTCCAGTCACCTTTGGTGGTTCCCAATTGGTGGGCGCAGGCCACAAGCTGAAGCCAGATACGTGAACCATGACTAATGATGATGAAGCAGTGTTGGAAGCAGTGCAGCGTCCGGTTGCGCCGCCCTCAAGTGGGTCTGGAGCAGCACTCTTGAGCGGCTATGTTGCTTGTGCAATCAGCAGCAGTACTTCAACCTAGTCCGAATCTCGTGTGCGTGCTGCTTAGCCCTCTGCCCCGGCGCTTTTGTGAAGCAGAGACGACAGCGTAAGGACGCTCATCTGCACAGCATGTCAGCGCGTTGTTTGTCAATCAGCTAGCTATGCACTGCGGCGCATGCAGAGCACGAGTCACCGCCAGGTGTCACCCCTCCAGGCGTCGCCCACATCACCACGTGCTGCTGCTGTGCGTCGCGGGTGCTGCAGATCGCGCGCTACACGATGCCGTTTGTGGTCATCAGCGCCATCTTCTGGCTGCTGCACACGTGGATCCTGGACCCCGTGCCCAACAAGTTCAGGCGGCGCGAGTTCATCCGGTACAGGCGCGAGATCCTGCACGTCGGCACCAAGCTCAACTTCAGGTCGCCGGCGCGCCAGGTGGGCGGGACGCTGCTCGGCGCCCTTCACCGTGTTATGCAGAGGCTTGACCCTCACGTGGCACGCACCTGTGCTTGCCGGCTGGCTGTAAGCACACGGGTGTAGGACCAGGGGAACGCATGCGCGTGGGAGTGGGGCAAGATTGGCACGTTTGTTGCTGTGTAGGTGCGGAACTGGGCCGGGGTAACCTGCTGGTGATGCCGCGGTTCTGCTGTTCATGTTGGCTGCTGTTTCGCTCTTCCAGTGTCCATGGACGCCAGTGGTTCTGTCAGCATTGGTGGGGCGCCTGTCCTCACCTACCGCTGCTGCTGCCCTGTGTGTCTGTGTCCACTGTGGGCCGCTGCTGACCTGGTCAGGTGTTCATCGACACCAGCGGCCCCGAGTTCATCGGCTGGGACGACATCAACGGCATCGATGAGGTGAAGCAGGAGATTGAGGAGATCATCGACTACCTCAAAAACCCAGGTGAGGCTTCAGACGGTGACCCCGTCAGTAACATGCCACTTTTGTGTGTACATTGTACAGCACGCACCTGCTTAGTTTGCACACTGCTGTTGTTGTGCTGCGGTTGTGATTGCTGCTAGTTTCCTTGAACGGTTGTGTCTGCCTCAAAACCTGCTGCTGTTTCCGCGCACTTGCAGCGCTGCTGCGGCTGCGTGGTGTGAGCCGCATCGGGGGGGTGCTGCTGGCGGGCGCGCCGGGCACAGGCAAGACGCTGCTGGCCAAGGCCATCGCGGCAGAGAGCGGCGTCAAGATGTTCACTTGCTCAGGTGAGTGGGTTGCAGGATGTGTCCTGGCGGCTGCTGCTGCTCCCTGCGCCTCCGCCCCATCCGCTGGCCCCCTGTGTAGTGCTTGAAGTCCGTCGGTGTGCAGCAGCAGCAGTCTTGCACCCTTGAAGGGAACGCCGGTTGCGTGGCAGCACACGCCTCCAGGCGCTGCTTTATGATCGTCACACGGCTGCCGCCACATCAATTGCCACCCTGGGTCCTGCCGTGTTGCTTCCCTGAGCCCTGCTGCTGTTGTGTTTGGGTCGCGCCTGCAGGCACGGACTTCTACGACGTGTACACCGGCGTGGGCGCGCGCCGCATCCGCGAGACGTTCGAGATGCTGCGCAACTTTGCGCCGGCCGTGCTGTTTGTCGACGAGTTCGACGCGCTGGGCGCCGCACGTGGCGCCGCCGCCGCCGGCGACGAGAGCGCGTCCATCATCAACGAGCTGCTGGTGCAGGTGCGTGTTGGCGGGCCTCGTCGGCATCGCACCCTGCACCTGCTTTTGTGTGTGGTGGGATGTGTGCGGCGCTGCTGCTGCTGCTGGCGACGAGCGCGGTTTTGTCACCACTCAGCAGCTGCTGGTGCAGGTGGTTGTGTGTGTTGATGCGGGGCTGCAGATGGTGCAAGCTTTGGCTTGGAGTTGGCATGCACCAGCAGTGCACAACTTACATGCATGGGAACAGATCTGAACCCAGACATGGAACACCTACACACTCAAACATGTGTGCTCCACCCTGCCGCCTGTCGTGTGACTGAACCACACTTCTTTCTGTCAGCTGGGTGGATGAAGGACATCAGTGGCTACACACGCATGTATCATATGGGGCTTATTGTACCAAACATCAAACTGCACAGCAAAGCAACAACCTGCAACACCCATGCTGCTGCTGGCCGCTCCTCCTGCCCGCCGGCCTGCAGATGGATGGCTTTGAGGACAACAGGGGCCTGGTGGTGCTGGGGGCCACCAACAGGCCGGGCGCCATCGACGCTGCGCTGATCAGGCCTGGCCGCTTTGACCGCATCATCTACATGCCCCTGCCCGACGCAAAGGGCCGCGCGGAGATCCTGCAGGTGAGGCTTTAGGGTTTAGGGTTTAGCGGGCTGTTTGGGCTTGAAGGCGCAGTGGTGGCAAAGGCCTGCATGTGCTGCGTGGACTGTACTACATGCATTCCCCTGCCTGACGCAGAAGGCCGTGCAGTCATGTCGCGGGTGCAAGGGCTGTGGTTAGGCATGCGGTCAGGGCTCAAAGGCATGAACGCAAATGCATGTCGCATCAGCTGCTGCCAGCCGCAGACGGCCGTCGCCGGACCTAGTGTGTGTTACGATTGTGTTGCATGTGTTACGCCGCGCGCTAGCAAGTTCTTGGGGAGTGCAGCTGTACTCTGCTTCGTCTTACCGCAGTACCTGCGGTTTGTGCTGTGGTTTTGCTGGGTGGTTGCCGTGCGCCCTGTTCTTCCCATCACCGTTGCTGCAGGTCCGCCGCGCACGCATCCAGGTCGACCACGACCGCGTCATGCTTCATTTCTGCCGCACCGATCGCGCCTGCCTCTTTGCTGCCGCCCCTGCTGCCTGCCGCGTGTGTCCATGCAGGTGCATGCGCGCAACAAGTCTGTCGACCCCACCATCAATGGCAGGAGGTGGCGCGGGCCATGAGCGGCTTCACAGGTGCGCGGCCCGGCACCAATGGCTGTGCACTGCTGCCCTCCGCTGCAGTGCCACGCACACATACGTCCTGTGGCAAAGTGCCACACAACGGCAGCGGGCGGCTGCACCTGGGGTGGGTGTCGGGCGCCGACTAGCAGGCCGCATGCCGCCACTGAGCTCCAAGCATCGCACCTAATGTTCACAGCCGGCCGCTGCGACTGCTGGTGCTGGTGCCCGCCGCGCAGGCGCCGACTGCATGGGCCTGATGGCGCGGGCCGCGCGCATGGCGGCGCGCCAGGGGCGGCAGGCCATCACGGAGGAGGACATCTACGCGGCGATGGAGAACAAGGCCATGGAGGCGTTCCAGGTGCGGCGGCGGCGGCGGCCGGCGGCCGGGAGGACTGTAGCTTTGTTGCAGGGTTGCGCTGGCTGCCGGCAGTTTGGTGGGCGGCGGAGGGTGTTCAAGGAGCGATGGTGAACTGGCCATGCCCGCATAACCGGCGGGGAGGGGGGTCCAGCATCCAGGGTTGCTCCAGGGTTGTTTGCTGGTGGAGGCAGTTGTTGGGCAGTGTTCGTAGAAGACGTCTGCACCGCTGGACAGGTTGGCCGATCGCCGCAGGTTTGGTCAGAGGTTACAGTTGTGCGAGCCACATTCAAGTGATCGGTGGGGTGAGGGGCTTGAGGAGGGGTTCAGAAGCAATGCCACCATTTAATCAGGCATTCAACATGCAAGGACGCATTTGTGACGGCATAATGCGGTAGCCAGTCGTGGGAGAGCGTTGCTGGCTCACCTGCCTGCGGCAGCAACAGCGCCTGCCTGAAGCCCGTCCCTGTTGCCCGTTTGGCCGTTTCCCACTGTGTTCAACATGCCTAGGCTTCACCTCCCCACCATGCCTGCAAGCTGGATGGGCCAGCACTGCCGGCACCTTCACCCCCCCCGCTCCCTGCTGTTTGCTCACCCCTCTGCTGCGCAGGAGCTGTCGGGCGCGCCGCAGCCGGCTACAGCGGCCTGCCCGACCCCATCCCGCACAGCCTGCGCAAGAGCATCGCCGTGTACGAGGCCGGCAAGGCGCTCGCCGCCTACATCACGCCCGAGTATGACGAGATCGCGCGCGTCAGCATCTGCCCCTACAACATGATCACCGGTGCGGCTGTGTGTGTGCCTCACCTGGCTGGGGTTTTATTCGCCAGCGCGCTCGATGACCGTGCGTCGACACGCTGGATCGCTGCTGCATGGCATGATTCGGGATCTGCTCTGCTGCTGGCGTCAGATGCAGCGAAGCACGGCCATCTTCCCTTGCGATTGGCGCACAGCTGCACTGACTGCACACTGCTCATCCCAACCCAAAACCCCCCGCCTGTGTGCCGGCTGCCTGGCAGGCTACACGCTGTTTGTGGAGGACGAGGCCGCGCGCGCCAATGCGCTGCTGTCGCGCGGCGACATGGAGGGCGTGATGGTGGTGCACCTGGCGGGCCGCGCGGCCGAGAAGATGGTCATGGGCGAGGCTGAGGTGCGTGGCTTTTTAGGGTGCGGGTGTGGGTTCTGTGGGAGAGCGGTTGCCTAGCAAGGGAAGCATCCCATGAGACCGCTTCAAATGTGGTGGGGTGTGGCCGAAGAGATGGCTGTGGGGGAGGCTGCTATCTCAGGCGTGTGTTGGTTATGGTGGCTGGGTGGACATTACAGTTTGTGGTGGAAGTGAGCGTTTTGCAGCGCACCTGTTGAGAAGCGCTGGAGAGAAGCTTGGCCTGGAACAGCTGAGCTGTGGGTTGCTGTCACTGCAGGAGACGGCTTAGCACCCGATGCGTAGCTGGTGGCTGCTGTTGTGTTGTGTGCGAATTCGTGGGGTTCAGGCGGTGTGATGGTGGTGCACCTGGCGAGTTGAGCAGCGCAGAACGTGGCCATGGCCGAGGCTGGGGTGCGTGGCTAGTGTGGCAGCCTCAGGCTTGCGAGCTGAAGGGGGGTTTGGCAGGTGATGGGCTGGGGGCTGTGGGGTGTGAGGGTGCATGGCAGTGCTGCAACTGGCGTCATGGGACGGGCAGCAGAGACGATGGTCATGGAAGAGCCGAGGTGTTTTGCGGGGCAGGCGGTTCCGATGTCAGTCAGGGATGACGCTCAAAGTTGATGTTCAGTGCGGCATGCTGTGTGCTGGTGTGCGTGCACAGCTCCTCTACAATGGAGTGCCTGATTGCTTTGTGGCTGGCGTTTGTCCCTCCCTGCTGCTTGCTGGCTGTCTCTCAAGGCGGTTGGCCGCGCCGGCTTGGCTGGCGCTGCTGCATGTGTGCCGCGCTGTCGGCTTGGCTGACCCCCTGCTGCCTCCCTCGTCCCATGGATGTCTGCAGATGACGGGGCTGTGCGCACCTGACCTGTTCCATGCCAACATGGTGGCGCGGGAGATGGTGCTGAGTGCGGGGATGGGGCGCAAGATGGGTGAGTGGGCCGGCTGCCGCAGCGGCTGCATGTCGCCCAAGGCTCCGCGCCCACCAGCAGCGACACAACCAAATGCAGTGCTTGTACCAACGCGGCTGTTTAGCGTCCACGGGAACCCAAAACGCTCCAACATCAGCAGCCGCCGGAGCGCCTGCACAGCGCAGCAGGCAAGGCCGGCTGCAGGACAGACTGACTCGACACCAGGAAGCGGTTGCGTTTGCTTGCACGTTACCTCCGCCGCCGCTGCTGCCTCTGCGCACTCCATGCTGGCACCATGGCCGCTTCCACTCCCCTAGCTTGAGGAAGCAAGCATGCAGTCAATGCCAACTCACTGCACTGGACCCATGCCTGAACCACATTGCATGGCTCGACCCCTGCCCTGGGCGCAGGCCCCATGGACCTGATGTCGCTGCACCCCAAGGCCAGCGAGGACAGCAGCGGCGACCTGCTGCGCACGCTGGAGCCCAAGGACGCGGCGGAGGAGGAGTTCTACTACCACACCACCGACATGCCCACAGAGATGGTGAGCGGCGGCAGCCGGCCTGTGCTGCCTTGAAACACGCCCTCGGGTGCATTGGTGATGTGAATTTTGCTGGTGAAGGAACGGTTGCACTAATCTGCCACTGTCATGCTCACATACTGGTGGAAAAACTGGTCGGGTCGATTCCCGTCAAACTACCCTCTGCTGCAGCTTTGTTGCATGACTGCAAAGGAGCACTTGCAATACTGGTCGACTGTCATGTCCACAAGATGGTGAGCACAGGAACACTTGCCTTCAGCTGCAACTGTCTGATGTCGAGCTCCTGTACACATCACCCCACAACTTCGGTCGCCAAAGAACTTGCGCATGTGTCATGCCATGCCCTGGTCGTGAGCTAGTGCCCGTGCTGTGAGTCGTACCTGAGGCCCCGCGTGCTTATCTCAACGGTGCAGCCATGTGTGGTGCTGTGTGACATGCTTCTGCCGCCTGACGTGCCTGATGCCACGGCTGCCTGTTGACCTGGCTGTGGCCCTGCTCTGCCCCGATGTCGCTGAGCCCTGTTGTTCTGCTAGTGTCGTCGGGGCCGCGGGGGCTGCTTTGGCGCTGCCTGGCGCTCTTCTGCTGCTTGTGCCTCTTTGAACCGCCCTGAAACACACCAACAGCCTGCTGCTTCTTCACTGCTGCAGGCGCGTCGGGCTGTCCGGTGCTGTCTTGCTGCTTGTGCCACTTTGAACCGTGTCTGAAACAGCCTGGCCGCCTGCTGCTTCTTACCACTGCCGCAGGCGCGCGTGGCGCTGTCTGACGTGCTTGAGCTGCTTGAGGCGGCCGAGGCCAAGGCCGCGTACGGCCTGGCCATCAACTGGAAGCCGCTGCAGGCGCTGGTGGCGGCGCTGCTGGAGCGTGGCGTGCTGCAGGTCGGCAGGGGCGCCTTGCTCTGCTGCTGTGTTGCGTTTGTGGGTGTGATGTCTGTTGGGAATGGTTGCAAGGGAATGGTTGCAAGGACCGGGTGTGACGAGGTGTGTCTGTTGTTGAGGCAGCGCATTTGGTGGCGGCGCTGCTGGGGCGCGACGGGCTGCAGGTCGGCAGGCGCGCCTTTTTCTGGTTTAGCATCTGTAGATGTTATGTGTGTTGGGGTTTGTTGCTAGAACAACATGTGACAAGGTGTGTGCGTTGTGGAGGCAGTGCATTCGGTGGCGGCGCTGCTGGGACGCGGCGTGCTGCAGGTGAGCCGCAGTGGACAGCGCTTTGTGGAAGCACTCGCCAGCATTGTTTCTTGGTTGCTCTTGCTAGAAGCACGGTAAATGAATCAATGAACTCGCCAGCAGCTGCCTGTCAGTTCAGGAGTTGGTGATACCCCTCACACACATTGGCAATGCGTAGCACCTGGCGTGTGCGTAGTGGGTGGCGTGTGAGTTGTGCGGTGCCTGCAAGTCGTGCAGCTCAAAGGGCCGCGCTGGAGCTGCTGCACCGACACCTGCAGCTGCTTGGCACGTCCATGGTCTGCTGCATTGCCGTTTCTTGGGAGCTCCTCGGTCGGCTGCCATCACTGGGCTCTGCTGTCCGCTGGGTGCAATGCATTGGGATCGTCTTGCACGCTGCATTGCTGCTCACAACTCGTCCTGGTCTTGCGTCCTGCTCTTCTCACCCTTTCTCTCTGCCGTCTCTGACCAGGGCAAGGAGGTGTCACACATCTTGGAGTCCAACGGCATCATCCACTTCCCCGACCCCTACACTGTGGGCTTTGGCTGGGAGGACGACGGCAGCCTGCTCTACCCCTTCAAGCCCCGGCCAGACGGCGGCCCAGGCAGCAGCGACGGCAGCAGCGGCGGCGGTGGCGGCGGCAGCGGTGGCGATCCGGGCCCGGCTGGTGGCAGCGGTGGCGGAGAGGGGAGTGAGGAGCAGGAGTTGGCGCTGGCTGGGGCAGCCAGCAAGACGTGGTATGCCGGCAGCGCCTTTGACGCTCCGCGCAAGGCAGACGGCAGCTTCGAGTACGGCTGGCACTGGAACAGTCCGTACAGGGTGAAGCGGGACGTGCCTGACCTGTTCAGGAAGGAGGTTGAGCGATATGTGCAGTAGCAGCATGAGGTGCAGTTTTCTGCAGTGAAGTGGTTGCTGTCAGGGGCGCATGCAGACTTGCTCAGGCACTGACTGCTTCTCTTGGGGTGCCAAGATCAGCATGGTGGCTGCAGCAACAGTGGATGGAGTTCTGGCTTGCCAGCTGCTGCAGGCTGGCTGGCGGAACCGGCATGAGACGCTGTGTTGAAATGCTGCTAGAGCAGCACCCCGCATGTGTGTGTGGTGAGCTGTACGGTTCAAGTGGTCAAAATTGAGCACACAATGCATCACATGCTGCCGTGGTCTGTGGGCTGCCAGCAGGTGACGCCAGGTCTGAGCCTGCCAGGGCCACCCTGCCAAAAGAATGGGAGTGCGCCGGATGTGGCCGTCATGACTGCAGAGGAATGCTTCAGCTGAATTCGTGCTGCATGTTTGGCCAGCAGCTTTTCTGTGGACTGCAGCTTATCCTTGGCGAGTGCTCCCACAAGCAACTTTCATCATGCATAGGTTCAAAGTGTGTTGTTGACATGAAAAGAAGAGATCACAATGCGGCTTACAGTGCCTTAAGCTTGTGCATTGCTACAAGCATATGGTGCAAGACAATAGCCATGGACCATGGCCCATGGTGGCGGGGGCCCCAATCCAGCATGTCAGTAACACATTTGCTGCAGTGTGTTTTGCAGGGGGTGTGCCCTGCAATACTTTACAAAGCCTGATTTGCTGCCTGCATGCCTCTTGAAGGCAGCATTAACAGCAAGACACGTTTCGACGCTTGCCTTTTCTCGGTTTGCACCAGCATGTGTCCAATTTTAAGCACGCTTGCTGCAGCTTGCACATCATGTCAGTGACATGAAGTTTGCCGTGACCTTGAAAGTTTCCACTGTTGCTGCTGTCACCTTTTCTACGACGCAGCATGCAAGGAACAGCTGTGTATGGACTGTATTCTTTTGTAAAAACGCTGTATCAGCTCAAGAGCCTCGACTCTCCCAGCTTCAGCGCTCTCGTCGAGTCCAAGGAAGCCCTGTCCGAGCTAAACCAGTTTCTCACAGGCGCCTTCTCTGTGCACGCCAGCATGACATGGCGCGGAAGCTCGATACACTCAAGCGCTCCGACGTGGTGTTCATGCTGCTCAGCCATGCGAACACAGCACTTCAGCAGCTGCAGCAGCCCATTTTTACGCACACAGCAGCTCGCCTTGCAAATTACAGCGTGATCTGTGCAAACCTGGCAAGAAATAAAAGAGGGCGAGGACAGCAGAGCTGCAGAGCTAAATACAGGAACCTTGCACCTTAATGCAGCAGATCAAAATGGCAGGTGTGACACCAGGTTGGTGCTGCTGCAGCTGTTGTTGCTGCAGCTCAATGCTGTTTGGAGGATGTTCCGTTGTAGTAGCGCGTGGTAGTAAGCCTTGCGGGAGCAGTGTGAAGCATGTCATCAAGTGCGAGCATTGCTGCTTGCTGTCGGCCTGTTGTAGGAGATGACACGCAGTGCATCACAGTGGCATGTGTGTTTCACATATTTGATGCATCTAAACTGCAATTTGTGCCAGGGTAACAACATTTGGCGACCCCCTTTCTATTTGGCGTCCCACTGTCTACTGACACGCCTGCTGGTCCTTCCAGCAATGCCAAGCCCCTGACCAGGGCCTCTGAAGCCATGGCTGCCCAGCAGCAGCAGCAGCAGCAGCCACCAAGCAGCCAGTGTCACCCAGCCTCAATGGCCGCCCAAGCAACGCATTACACAGCAGCAGCGTCGGCGGCGGCAGCAGCAGCAGCAGCAGCAGCAGCAACGCACGCTGACGGAACAGTGTCTTGCGTAGCCTGGCTATGGCTAGGAACCTCATCATGCTGTGGCGTGCAAGCCAGCACGCAGCAACCACCCCACCCATATGTTCAAGATGCAGACCTATCTGCATCAATTCCGCTTGCAAACAAGCTGCTGCTGCTGCAGGCACAGGAGCAACCGACCGGCCCAACCTACAGTGCCAGCAGCAGCAGCAGCAGCAGCAGCGGTGGCGACAGCGGAAACAGCGCAACAGACTGGTCATGGATGGAGGGGCTGATATGAACCGCAAAGCAGGTGCAGGTGACCCTGTCAGCAGCATCAACACTGGCAAATGCAATTGGCGCAGTCCCTCGTGAGCAGAGGGCGCTGCAGCTGCTGCCAGGTGTCATGCAGCTGCTGGCAGCCCCTGAGCTCCACCAGCTGCTGATCACCACAGCAGCGTGGATGGCCAGGCTGTTGCACCAGCAGAAGCAGGGCCTACACCAAGTGCCACCTGATGCTGTGCTGCGCTGCCTCAGCAGCAGCAGTGCGGCAGCAGAAGCAGCAGTGACACTGGGCGCCGCCGCCACCAGCAGCAGCAGTGCATCGGGCAGCTTTGTTAGCGTCATGCAGCAGCAGCAGGCAGCAGCAGCAGCAGCAGCGGCGAAGTCCAAGCACACCCAGAAGAAGGTGTGGTACGGGGCTATGGTGGTGACGAGCAGACGCCAAACCGGCTGCCAGAGGTGCGTGATCAAGAAATGAATTGGGCATTGCAGCAGATGGACATGTCAACAAGCATTGCGGCTCCGCTGCGCATCCATCTGAATCTGGCAGGTTGTTGCATGATGCCAACTTGGTTGCTGGGCAGGCTGTCCTGCCTTGACAGTGTCACAGTGGCTGATTCAAAGTTGAACCCTCAGCAAGGGCCACCCATGCTGCGTTTTTGTGCCGACTCGGCTATCCAGGCTACTCTGCAGACCAGACAGCTGTGCCTGCATCTGCCACATGGTGGTAAGCTGCGGAAGCGCCAGATTGTGGCAGTCACTACCCTACCAACAACAAGTAGTTCTGCAGCTATACTCCTGGTAGAGTTGATCCGCATGTGTCGAGCCACCGCGTGGTTGCTGCCACGCCCCTGCTGCCCTACACCTCTGCCCTGCATCCTGCGACCACCCCCGGGCAGCTGGCAGCAGCCGTGCAGCAGTCACCAGAGGCCATTGCCGTGTCGCTGTGCAGATGGCCCCACCGGCAGCAGCACCAGCAGGCGCCAGCAGCAGGCAGCATAAGCAGGAGCAGCAGCACGGGACCAGGCACCTTTGCGCGCACAATGCAAGTGCCGCGCGTCTTTTTGGTGCGGCAGAACTCGCTCAAAGGTGCAAGCTGCGCGACGCTGCCCCCAAGCTTGCGCCTGACCTGGCAGCAAGCGTGGCGTGCTGCCATGTGGAGGCAGCAGCAGCTGGCTGGCTGCACACACCGAGGGGGCTGCCAAAGGGAAGTCTGCAGGAGATTCGCAGCATGGGCGCTGCAAGGTGCGCAACATGCTGAAGCAGCCGTAGACAGCTGCCTCCCGTGGATGCAAGCTCTCAGAAAGGCGTGGATAAGACGGAGGATGGTACATCTCTCATGATCACGAAGATGGTGCCAATTGAGCAGCTGATGATCGTGGTGCTGCTGGTGCAGCTCAAGGGTGGGGCTGGCTCTAGGGATGTTGATTGTTGCTCAGCAGCAGAGCAGGTTGTGCAGCATCGTGTTCACACAATCCAGCCAGGCCGTTCTATGGTGAGCAGCAGCGTGGCTTTCAATAACGCAAGCGGCAGGCAATGCTTTGTGGTACAATGCGAGGCGAGCATGTCAACTTCCTTGGCTGCAACTTGCAGCACGCATCATGTCGTAGGTGCAACATTTGCTGAATTATGATTTGTAATACCTGTCTTCTTGCAAACCTTTTCAATGGGGAGGTGCTCAGCGAACTGCTGCCAGGCATCATTTATGGCAGCAGCAGCAGCAGCACTGATGAACACCAGACATGTCACGAAGAAAACATACAGTAGGAATACAAAAACCAAGTTGGCTGTCGTAAATGTGTATCGCTTATGATCACCTGAAGCAACTGAAAAAGGAGCAGAGGCAGGGGTATCGTCGTGAAACAAATGTACGTAAAGTCAAAG
Source organism: Scenedesmus sp. NREL 46B-D3 (assembly GCA_014080715.1). NCBI lineage: Eukaryota > Viridiplantae > Chlorophyta > Chlorophyceae > Sphaeropleales > Scenedesmaceae > Scenedesmus > Scenedesmus sp. NREL 46B-D3. Next base: position 66,333 of record JACERP010000048.1, read on the forward strand.
GGCCCCGGGGTACAAGAGGTACAGAAACGCCAGGTGACAGAAGAAGCCCACTACAAAGGTGTGGCAAGAACCCAGTCCTGGGCTACGAGACCTTTTCAATCGACTATATTCCCTGTTGTGATTCTGAATTCAGCAGCGGCTACCGGTGGTGCCTTGTTCCTGCACTGCCGAGACGACTTGCTGCTTTACTGCAGAGACGATCGTGCATCTTGCTGTCCTTTCTAAACGTTTCCTAAAGTCCCTTGAAAAGCACAGGATGCGGCAAGCAGTCAACATGTCCAGGATTCGGAGAAGACAGGCAAAACCATCACCAAACAGCACAACAGCAAGTGTGCTTAAGCAGACGTTCATGCACTGAGTTTACTGTGCCATCGTTTGGAGGGATTGAGGAGCAGCTTCAGAGTTTGAGGTGGCTAGGGCTGCAGCAGACGACATTGCCATCACAAAGAAGGTAACCTGCAGCAATTCGGGACAACAATGTTCTTGGTGTTGCTGGAGTCCAACAGCATATGTACAGTGTTATGTTATGAGTGCAGACTGCGGTCATTGCCACAGATCATGATAATTGCTGTTACCCTTTTGCAGGTGGTGAAGGTGGCGGCCAATAGAACCGTACTGGCAGTCACCAAGGCTGCGCTTCCAGATCAGGTAAACCCCTGGAATTAAAAGCTACACCTTGTTGAACATCCGCAACTGGGACCAGATGTCTGTATAGCCATCAATTCACCCGCATTTCCCTGCGCGGCTGCCCAGTGTAGTGCTCAAAACAGGGGTGGTACTGTCTGTTCAACAGCAAGTTGCTGTGTTGCAAGCTGTGTTGCAAGATTGAGCACTGGCACTGTATCTGCTCACATTTCAAGCAGGAGGCCAGCCAACTGTAGTTGTGCCCAGATACAACAGCAGCAGGTCAGCCAACTGCACATGTGGTTGTGTTCTGCTGGCCATGCAGCGGTTCAAGCTCATCCATGGGGCGGCTGATGGCGGCCAGGCCACCCTGCAGCACCAGGCACTGGAGTGGGAGGTGCAGCTGCTGTGCGACTTTGTTGGAGTGGAGGGGTCGCAGGGCGCAGCAGACCAGGTGTTCAAAATCAAGCATATGTGCAGCAGGTAAGGCAGAAGACAGTGCGTGGTTGCATCCTCTGCACTGCAACGTGTCAGCCTGGGCCACATGGCAGCGTGCAGGCTGCAGACATGTGCTGCCATGGCATATGCAAAATTCAAAGTGCTTTCCTGCTAGGCTACGGGGCTGCTGCTGTTTAATTGAATCCACAATTCATGCCTTTGCGGCCGCACTTTCTTTGTGTTATCCTGACCTGCCCATCAATGCTCTGTCCATGCTGTTGTAACTTCCTTCAGTTGCGGCAGTCGAACAAGAAGCTGCTGGATGAGAACAGCATGCTGCGGCAGGGCACTTCAGCAGCCGCCACAGAGGTTTCACTGCTGCTGAGCCCCACACTGTCAGAAGCCGACCGAGAGCTGCCGTACACTAGCCAGCTGATCTGGCCCAGCACCAGCCCTGATGAGTACTTCCACCAGCTGGAACAGCTGCATGCTGCAGCAGGCATGGCTACGTACAGCAGCAGCACAGCAGCAGCAGCAGCAGCCGCACACCTGTGGCACCCCTGTCCTGTGCAGCTGCAGGCTGTGCAGCAGACCCAGCATTGCCAGCCAGCGTGAAAGGGCCCCGCATGCAGCTGACTGCACCACCAGCCAAGGGGCTGGAGCAGCATGCAGACACTGCCAACGGGCGGGACCAGCAGCAGGCAAAGGCACCGGCCACGCTCATGTGACGCCGCTGGAGCTGCCTGGTGAAGAGCCGGGTGACTGGCCAGGGCAGCAGGAAGGCCTCTGGCTCAGCCCTGCTTTGAACGAGGCCAGCGTGGCAGCACCGAAAGGCGGCGCGCGTGTGGGTGCGGCAGGACTGGTGCCGCGGCTGGACTTGTCGGTGCTGCCGGTGCCTCCCGGCTGCAGCAGCAGCAGAGTAATCCAGCAGCAGCATGGCAAGTGCGACAGGCAGCAGCGCTGGCTGTGCATGCAGCAGCAGAAGCTGCGGCAGCAGGGCCATTACGACAGGCAGCAGCAGCGGCTGCAGCAGCAGGGCAAGTCAGGCAGGCGGCAGCGCTGCTGGCTGGCAGGCTGCCTGTCCCCTGTGCTGCCCGTGGTGCTGGCGATTGCTGCTGGCGCTGCAGCGGGACGCACCTCGAGGGGGAGGCAGTGCTGAAGCTGGCTGCAGCGCTGAAGCGGCGGGGCAGCACGCCAAGCGGCCAAGGGCGCAGCAGCAGGCTAGGGCCAGGCTCAGCGGGCGCGGGTGGGGCTTGCGGCAAGGGCGCAGCGGCTGGCGCAGCGGGCGAGGGGCTGCAGGAGGCGCCTGCAGCGGCAGCCGTGTCAGTGGCGCCCAAGTAGTGCAGCAGCTGAAGGCATGCCGGCAGTGGTGGCCTTCAGGCGTGCTCCTGAGGCTGCTGCAGCGGCCAGCCCTTCACAGGAGGCATGGAGTAGCCAGCGGAAGGTGCACACAAGTGATCTTTGACTCGCAGTGATCTTTGACACAATGTTCGGAACACTACACCTTATGTGAAGCCGCCCTGATCTTGCCTCAGTTCAGCTGGGTTGGGGCCGTGTCACAATCTTCTGCGTTCTCAGCTTGTTCAACAATGGTGCCTGTGCTTGCCATCTACAGCTGGCCATGCTGTGGCAGATTGCCTCACCACCAGCAGTCTGCAGCACGCAGCTGGTGTATTGTGCGGGCGTATGCTGGCTGATCGAATGCACTGGTGGGGTGTGGGGGCACACCTCTAGGCATTGCAAGCCATGTGTTATGCACGTCCAGTGGGTTGTTGTTGGTGTCCACTGGTGTCGCATGGCCGCTGTCAGGGCTGCAGCCACTGGCAGCCGACACGTTGGAGCCAGCTGACTGCACATTGTATAATCACAGCTGCACTGCAGACACCACGATGCATGCAGGCTAGTCAGCATGGGGGTGGTGGAGCTGGGCCCACACAGCATGTCCTTTGTGTGGTGCGGATGTTGGGTTGCGGTTGCACCTGATGTTGCGACTGCCCTGCCACATTTCTCAGAGTGGCTGTGTGGTGGATGGGGTTACAGTCATTGCCAGGTGGCGCTGAAAATCTGCACAGTGTGCTGTCATCATGTTTGTCATCTTTACCGGGTGTGTCTTTGCGTTCTGCGCTGCTTGTCGGCAACAACTGCTGCCTGTTGACGCACCTGTTGTCTTGATGTTGTTCTCTGCTTTGTTTTCTTGTGTCACCAGCGGCTGCACAGCATTGGCAATGCTGTTGGCAGTGGTGTGCATATCATGCCGTGGTTCATGCTTTGCCATAGTATGGCGGATTCTCTGACTTCTACTATCCTCCTTTGAGTAGATGCAGCATTTCTGCTTGTTGTTCGTACGCTGACCCCTGGCAATAACCTTGGCTGGTCAGCATAGCAGCTGTGACTTGATTGTTGGTGGCATGTGATTGTCGTGCTGGTCCTAGGCTCCAATCAATCATCTGGTGCAGGCCTGTGGGGCTTGTGCGAGGACGAGGGGCATGGGCCAAGGGCTGACAATGCCTCGCCCTGTATGTCTGGCGTCTAGCTGGCAAAGCAGCCAGAGTGCTGTTGGTGGAAATTGTGCAGAGACAGCGAGTGCAATGTGTAGAGCTCAGCTGCGCTGCAGCAGGCTGCGTTTCGGGCCAGCCAGCTCAGCTGTGGGGTGTGTGGCGCTGTGTGTGCTGTGCCATGCCAGGGTGTATGTGTGTTTCCTGTGCCTGCCAGGGTGTCTGTGCTGTGCCGCAACGTGCTGCTGCGTATGTGTCAGTGCAGCAGGCAGCAGCAGCAGCTAGCATGGCAGCATGCTGCTGCAGCAGGGTTGTGGTGTACGACTTCGAGGGGTGGGCTAGGACGTAGCAATGCTGCCCGTATGGCCTTCTGCAAGCGGTGCAGCCCCTGTTATGACAGGCGTGCTGCGCTGTGAGTTGTGTTGTCTGCTTGTACTGCACAGCTCGTATGCTGGTGTGCGCATGTGCTGCTGGTGTGCGCAACGCTTTCAATCATAACGTCCAAGCGGCTGCATGGGCTGTTGATTATCACAGCCGCACGAGCGTGCAGCCAGCTACCTATTGAGGAACTTAAGTCTGGGTGAAGCCAATAACGCTTGCATGCATGCACCTTATTATGATGTGCGGCCTTGCATGATGGAATCTGGGCCTTGTTTGTCCCTGCTTCATTCCTCGGCTGGGTTACAGTGCTGCTGCATATGACGTAATTGTAGAAGCGGTTGGGGGGGGGGGTGCTGCGCATGATGCGCAATTAGAGCCGCCCTGTTCTTGCCTCATTTAAGCAGGCTGGAGGATGTGTCACAATCTTTCTGCGTTCTCGGCTTGTTCAACCATGGTGCCTGTGCTTGCCATCTACAGCTGGCCATGCTGTGCCAGATTGCCTCACCACCAGCAGTCTGCAGCACGCAGCTGGTGTGCTGTGCGGGCGTATGCTGGCTGATCATATGCACTGGTGGGGTGTGGGGGCACAGCTCATTGCCATGTCGCTTGCCAGGTCCAGTGTCCTATGGTGTCGCATGGCTCGCTGTCAGGGCTGCAGCCACTGGCAGCCCGACACGTTGAGGCCAGCTGACTGCACATTGTATGATCACAGCTGCACTGCAGACAGCACGATGCATGCAGGCTGGTCAGCATGGGGGTGGTGGAGCTGGGCCCACACAGCACGTCCTTTGTGTGGTGCAGATGTTGGGTTGCGGTTGCACCTGATGGTTGGACTGCCCTGCCACATTTGCTCAGAGTGGCTGTGCGGTGGATGAGATCACAGTCCTTGCCAGGTGGCGCTGAAAATCTGTGCAGCGCGTTGTCATCATGTATGTTTTTATTGCCCGTTGTGTCCTCGCGTTCTGCGCTGCTTGTCGGCAACGCCTGCGGCCTGTTGATGCACCTGTTGTCTTGTTGTTGTTCTCAGCTAGGTTTCCGGTGTCACCAGCGGCTGCAATGCTGCTGGCAGTGTGTGCATGTCATGGCGTGGTTTATGCTTTGCCGTGGTATGGCGGATTCTCTGGCTTCTGCTGTCTTTCTTGGACTAGATGCAGCATTTATGCCTGTTGTTTGTACACTGACCCCTGATAAGCTTGGCTGGTCAGCACAGCAGCTGTGACTTGATTGTTGGTGGCATGTGATCATCATGCTGGTTGTAGGCTCAAATCAATCATCTGATGCAGGTCTGTGAGGCTTGTGTGAGGACGAGGAGGCATGGTTCAAGGGCTGACAATGCCTCGCCCTGTATGTCTGGCGTTGGGCTGGCGGAGCAGCCAGAGTGTTGTTGGTAGAAGATGTGCAGGGACTGCGAGTGCGGCGTGTTGGGCTCAGCTGCGCTGCACCAGGCTGCGTGTTGGGTCAGCGGGCTCAGCTGTGGGGTGTGTGGCAATGTCTGCGCTGTGCCTGTACGTGCTGCTGCGTGTGTGTCAGTGCAGCAGCAGCAGCAGCAGCAGCTAGCATGGCTGCTGCTGCTGCAGCAGGGTTGTGGTAAAGGGGTAGGCTAGGACGTAGTAAAGCTGCATGTATGGTCTTCTGCAAGGGGTGCAGCCGCTGTTACAACAGGCGTGCTGCGCTGTGTATTGTTTTGTCTGCTTGTGCTGCATAGCTCGTGTGCTGGTGTATGCATGTGCTGCTGGTATGCGCAATGCTTAGAATAAGAATAATTCCTCCAAGCGGCTGCATTGGCTGTTGATGATCACAGCCGCACGAGCGTGCAGCCAGCTACTTAACTAGGTATAACAGTTTGATCTGGGTGAAGCCAACAACGCTTGTATGCATGCATCTCATGATGCGCAGTCTTGCATGAAGGGGTCGAGGGCTTGTTTCTCCCTGCTTAATTCCTCTGCTAGGTTACTGCTGCATATGACATAGCCTTAGAAGCGGCTGGGGGGGGGGGGGTGCTGATGCTGCGCATGTCTTGGAGGGGTCTATGTATGTGCTGTGGGGGTGCAGTGCAGCATGCGCGCTGGTTTGGCGTGTTCAGGCGTGCGTGGCAGCTGGCTGTGCTGTATGTGCTTTGGCAAACACTGGCACTAGTGCCACAGCAAGCATAACGTGCTTGGTGTGCGAGTAGGGAGGCGTGCGTAGCTACGACTGAGTGACAACAGTGGCGGTATGTCGCTTGACGAAAACGTTGACCTTTACCATTATCTTCATTGTATGGCTTACAGCATTGCAGTGATTGTTTGAGGGATAAAAGAACGGAAGTTGACGGCTCTGGGCTCCAGCAGGTGAATGCTCAGCACGTACTTCAAGCAGTGGAATTGTATAAACTTGTTGCATTGCGCTGTGTTCACTGTCTGCAGCCAGCCACTACGTAGCAAGGCTATTCTGATTCATCAGGGGCCAGCTGTTCACAATCTAGCCCCCTGTGTCTGTATAAAATCTGTTGGTAGCGCCTGAGAGCCAGAACATCAATTGTTACCCAGGCCAGGACAGGCTAGCAGCAACCATCAGCAGCGTAAGACCCACCATCTTCCAGATCAGGATTATCATGATAAGTGAATACCCTCTTGTTGGTGGGGCTCCATCAGCCGCAGCAACATCGCCATGCCAGGTCGACTCTGCACAGCAGCGTGAGCCCAGCACCACAATAGACTTCCACTGGCACCGGCTCCTGCCATGTCAAATCATGCCCACTGCTTCAACAAGCACGCCCTGTTCCTCGGTAGACCCCTTCAGGCACACACGCACAAGTCGCACCATCACCACACTTCCCATCATCGTGAACCCCTTGTGTCCATCAGCCCCTTGTGCCCCCTGCCAGCAGTCCCCCCCCTCCCCCCGCACCACCCACGCCACCCGCTTGCTGCTGGCAGGCAATGCCAGCCTGCCCGCCACCGCACTGCAGGCCACGCCGGCACCGCACTGCAGGCCACGCCGGCACCGCCACTGCTCGCGCTCATCCGCCGCCTCTTCCTCAACATAGGAAACGCCGGCACACCTCCGCGCAGGGTGATTGCAGCAGCAGCAGCAGCAGCAGCAGCAGCAGCAGCAGCAGCCAGCAGCAGCAGCAGCAGCAGTGCCGCCCTGCTGGTTGCCTGCAGCCGCACAAGCAGCCTGAGTCATGGAGTTGTGCAGGGCTACTGTCATGGCACCTCCAGCATACACAAGCATGCAAACAGAGCTGCCGCAGACAGACACAGCTGAAGCGTTCAACTTCAAGAAGTCATGTGTGCTGAGTTTACTACAGCCTGCACCACCACTCAGCTTCCTGCAGGTGGCAGCATGCCGCACATGACACGGCGCGTTGAGCTCCCCCCCCCCCCCCGCACACATGGCACTGGATGCAGCGCGGTCCCATGCTGACTCAGCACACCAGCATCACCCACCTGTGAAAGCCGGTGCCGCTGCTGACGTGGCTGCCGTGCAGCGCTGACACGCCAGGCCCTGCTGCTGCTGCTGCTGCTGCTGCAGCGGCAGGCAGCGGCAGCCCTGTCCCTGCACGCATGGCTGCTGCAGCAGCGAGCACCTGAGCAGGTCGCAGCGGCAGCTTCAGGTCCACCGACCGCGCACCTGCTCAGCAGCAGCAGCAGCAGGACAGACAGCATGCGGCAGCAAAAAAGAGAAATGCAGTCAGCATATCAGAGCAGCACCAGACAACAAGCACCATGTTCAAGGTGACATGCACGCACCGCCTGTGTGTTTGTGTGTGGCGTGTAAGAATGTGTTGAAAACGCCAGCGTTGCAGGCATATGCATGGAAGCGGAAGCAACCAACCAGCGTCACAAAGGCTGTCTCCCTGCTGGCTAAACAGGACGCGTACAATCAGTCCAGATACTGTGTCAGAATGTACCCATTGCTTCAAGCAGCACACCCTGGTCCTGCCCGCCCACAACCGGCAAACGCGACAAATGCAGATGCTGCTGCACTTGCAACCCACCCAGCGGCGCCGCCGTGCTGTCCCGGTCCTGGAGCACTGCAGAGGCCTGGCTCCCGCCGGTCAGCAGCTGCTGGGTTCACCGCGCAGCAAGGCCGCCTTGCTGGCGGCACGGCTGGTGCCAGCGGCACCCGCCTGCCTGAGGCCACCAGCAGTGCAGTAGTCACGTGCTGCATGTACCAGCTGCTGCTGCTGCTGCTGCTGCTGCTGCTGGCTGCAAAGCTGGCGCTGCCGTTGGTGCACGGGCAGGGGCACGACAGGCGGCAGCTGCCACAGCTGCTGCTGCTCCCTGGGTTGTGCTGACACACGTAATTGAATAGACGAGCTGCCGGATGCGAGCGTCATACCTTGTGCTGCTGCAGTACGCTGCCAACCACCCATCAAGCGCGCGGCGGCGTGCGGCACCCCATGATAGTGGTGGCAGCTCTGCCAGGTGGCGCTGAGATCAACCGCTGTAGTATGGAGAGGAAGGGTAGTGCAGAGAACTCAAGTGTGAAGGTTGCTGACATGCCGCCTGCCGCTCTTGCACTCCTCAAGCCGCTAGGCGGCCTAGCCGTGCTGTCAGCCCCGCAATCAGCAGCCGTTGCCCTGGTATCATCATGCACCATGCATGATTGACGGGGCGCTGTTTGGTCAGGGGTTGGGTGCGTTTTGTTCGTACGTGTTGTGGCTGTCATTCGTTGGATGGCCAGCCACCACAAGCGTCTATGACAAGCTGCACCACTTGCTGCATGCTTAGGTCTAACACATGTCCGCCGTCTGCACCAGCGTTGACCGCTCTAGCGCCACCATCACCAGCCGCTGCTGCTGCTGCTGCTGCTGCTGCTGTTGCTGCTGCCCTGTCTGCTGCTGCCCCTCTGAGCTTCAGCAGGCGCTGCCCCAGCTGCAGGCAGCGCAGCTCAACTGCCGACCGCACTCGGCATCTGCGATGGCCTGTATGTCGGGGTAGTGGTGCAGCCCCACGGTCAGCCGATCAGGCAGCAGCCAGCAAACCCACAGCTGCAGGCAAGAAGCAGGCAGACAGGCACGCAGGCAGGATAAGGCGTTGAAAATCAACATGGCGACGTGTGCTGAGTGAATGCAAGCACAGCCAAATGCAGGTGAATGCAGTCGGCGTGAAAAGCTGCAGTGTGCCATGTGCAGCTGCCGGCACTGCCAGCCATTCACGATGACACAATCTTGACATGAAATTGACTGGCATAGCGTTCTGTCTCGCGCTACAAAGCAGCAGGATCTACTGCGCCACACCTGTCCAGCAGCAGCTGCTGCCAGTATTGCTCATCCAGCTCGGCGCAACCGCCGGATGCTTGCTGCACTGCCTGCTGTTTTCGCTGCTCTTGTAATGCTCCAGCAGCTGTGCATAGCGCTGCAACTACAGCATCTGAGTCAAACCGGCCATTGCCAGCTGCTGCTGCTGCTGCTGAAGATGATGCGGCAGCTTGTGCGGCAAACAGCCCAGTACCAGCTGCTGCAGATGCCTGAGCTGCCGCCAGTTGTGAGGGGTACAGCTGCTGGAAGCCACACCAGGTGTCCTGCATGACCTGCAGCACCACGACAGCAGGCATGGCACATCCCCACTGTGGTTGTTATTCAGTGTTCAAAGCAGTAGAGAAGCAGGACCCTGCTCTAGATGGTGATGCATCTAGTCTGTAATGCACAAACACTGGCAGCTGCAAGGTTGATGTGTGCCTGCAGCTGCCACCTGCGGAACAGGCATTCGCCGCACCCCCCCTGTCACCTGCAGGAGCCACTCTGCCTGCTGCCGCCTACTGGCACGCTGGCCCTCTGCCCCTGTACCTTCGTGCTGCTGCTGCTGCTGGCTCCCTTGCTGCTGCCGTTCCTCACGTCCATGCTGCTGCTGCTGCTGCAGCAGCAGTTCTGCCTGTTCCATGCCCTGCAAGCCCAGCACTGCCAGCATCAAGTTGCCCAGCAGGCAGCCCAGGTCGAAGGCCAGCGGGCCTGTGGTGGCAAACTCCCAGTCGATCAGGTACAGGCTGCCCGGCGCCACCAGCAGGTTGCCTGCAGACAACACGGCACATAACAACACGCACCAATGGGCTGGTGAACGACTGTGGGCAGTTGCAGCAGTGCCTGTGGTGGCAACTGTTGCATCCTAGATGCTTTCCGCCACCAACAAGTAGATTTCTGCAATGTTGGGTGGAGCATGTAAAGTAAATTAAAGTAAGCCAGCACGGACAGCAACTGTGGCTTGCTTGCTGAGCTGTTTCCCCAAGCAGCTGGCAGGCTTGCATAAGCGTAACAGGCTGGACTGCTCTTCAGGCGCGCAGCTGCTGTGGCATGACCAGCGCATCGAGCGACACACAACAGAGTACAGGCATTTCGCATGAAGAGCCATGCAACTCCAAACATAACCAGAAGCAGCAATCACCTGCATGCAGGTCGTTGTGTATTAGCGCCTGCTTGCTGCTGCGGTACAGCTGCAGCATGTCGGCGGCGGCAGCCTGCAGGTCCGCGTCGCCCCAAATGGCCTGCACCGCGCCATCAAGCTGCGGGGAGGTCCACCTGTTGCCGGGGTCTGCAGGGTTGAAGGGCCCCAGCAGCACGACCTGCTCGTTTGCGGCCACGATGTCGCAGTTTGCAAGGCGCTCTGTGACTGCAGCGGCATCCTCTGCAGTGCGGCGGCAGCAGCAGCAGCACCACCACTCGGCCAGCATGCGTGCGCTATAATGCAAGGAAGTACGGGACTTGAATGCTCTCAAGCGAGCCACACCGTGCTGGCAGTAAGACTGGGCCCTGCAGCACTCGGGAAGAGGGTGCCGTGCGCTTAGTGCCATGCTTTGGCGGGATTCGGGTGACGTCAGACAGCAGCATGTATGCGGCGGTGCGCAAGGCTCAGCAGCTCCGTTTTGCTCACCCGGCTGCAGCCCCTCCAAGCTGCTGTGCGCAAGGTAGGATGACAGCAGGCCTGCAAGCTGGTCAGCCAGCCCCGGCAGCACCTGGCAGCAGCAGCAGCAGCAGCACACCGCACGCTCGTCAGCATGTTGCTGCATACTCTGCTGATGTTTGGCTGCTGCCAAACTGTCGAGGCAGGGCAGCCAGGTGTGGTCTGCTTGACATGACGCAGCACCGCACCCCTGCAGGCACTGGTGTGGTCAGTCAGACGCTCAGCTGGTGGTCCAGTGCAACACGTGTGCACGGAGTTTCAGAGAAGCGCAGAGCAGTGCGCGTGTTGTTTGAAAGTAGCCAGCCGCCACCAGCAAACCTGGCCCTGCCGCACATCAGCTTCTGGTGTGGTGGCGCACACACCCTGTGCGTCAGCACCACAGCAACCAGCGCCCACTCCGCAGAGCTGCTTTCACATGCACCACCGACACACCTGGCCCTGGCCCACGAAGTGTCACGGCCCCAGCAGCAACCAGCGGCCACACCACAGAGCTGCATTCTACCTTCACCATCTGCTCACCTGGCCCTTGCCTGACTGTGTACAGCAGTGCTCTAGTGATGCAGCAGGTGCGGCCAACAGCATCATCGCCCAAAGTACTGCTGCTGAGCGCGCCACACACGCAGCAACAGCCACACACCTGGCCCTGCCGAATCGCGTACAGCAGCTTGTGGTGGGGCGGTGGCAAGTACTGCATGGCCAGCACGCTGCTGCTGGCATCATACAGCAGCAGCCGCGGGACGTGTGCTGGGCAGCAGCTGTGCAGCAGCTGCATTGCTGCGGCTTCTACATCCATGCGGTCCTGGCAGTGCAGGACAAGGGACGGAAGTTGGTGCCGGGCTACAATGGCAAGGGTTGCAGACGTGTGGGCAGGACCTGCAGGCTGCACATGAGATGCATGCTGATACAAGCTACTCTTTTGTGATCTGAGCGCTTGTCAAATGAGGCAAATACTTGGCACCTGGTGGGCTGCAGTTGGCCACGCCATCGGCCAATGGTGTCGCCAGACACTGCTGCTGATGCTTGCCTGCAACTGCTGCTGCTGCTGCTACTGCTGGTGCTGGTGCGTTGTCCAGCACTGTCACTGCTGCTGCCTGTTGCTCTGCTCACCCTGGACAGCGGGAATGACTCGCCAACAGCACGCACGTAGGGCAGCGCTTGCTTGATGATGACGGAGCCGGATGGGCCGTGCACTGGAAGCAGGACACAGCAAGCAAAGAGCCAAATGCTATATGAGCTGTTATGCGCAGCAGAGAGTACAGCATGCAGACAAACTAGCATGTTCACACCAATCTACTGATGAAAGCAAGCATGTGCTGCTGCAGGCCTGCCCTGGCAACAGCAATGACAAGTTTGTAAGAGCATGCCCGGTCTTGCACCCCACCCACCTGCATACACCACATTGATCACTCCATCTAGCAGCTCCTGCACTGACAGACCGTCAGCACTGCCCAGCAGCTGCAGCAGGCTGGGATTGCTGCGCACCAGCTGACTGATGCCAGCAGCATCCAAGCGCTGCTGGCTGCTGGCTGCTGCTGCTGGCTGCTGCTGCTGCTGCTTTGCATTGAAGCTGGCTGGTGGAAAGCCTGTTGAGCGGCAGCAGCCACGGTGCTGTCGAGTCTTGGCTCTGGGGGCAGGTCTGGCAAGTCCTGCAGCAAAGGTGCTGCTGCAGTTGCCACTGCATCTACTGCTGCCGGTCCATGCTCTGTGCACGCTATTCTTCAAGTTCATGACCAGGTGATCACGCGTATGGTCAAATGATATTTTGCTGAGTGATGACCTCGAATGAAGAAGCAGAGATTTTCAGCGTCGTACTTGCATTGCTTCCGCTGCAAAACTTGGATGGTTACAGCAAGAATGCCTCAAAGTTTCTAACCGGTTTGCCTGAGTTTGAATGCTGTTTGCTTTGCTGATGGTGTCATGTAGGGCATCTTTGCTGACACACGGGCCGGCCACCGCAACGGAACAGCGGTAGCTGAGCTCACAGCAGACTAACGACAACGGTCACCTTTTGTCGACCAGTAGGTTTACATAATCCACAGGCTCATGAATTGCAACACATGCAGCTGCAATCGTCCTCTAGAGATCTGGTCCAGTACTGCCAGTCCAGCACATAGTGGACTGCTGTAAACAGCAACTTGAAGGGGGCAGCCAGTGGCACTCACGGTAGACGTGCATAAGTTGATCCATTTCTCAAGGTATAGAGCGTTATCGCAACTCAGTTTATCAAGATGTGTATCTAGGGCCACATACCTTGCACCAAGAAGGGTGCCTGCCCACTGGGCAGGCATATGCCTGTGGCACATGTTAGGGTCTGCTACACGTGGTTCAATAGCAGGTTGTCGCTGCAGGCGTCTGCTGCAATACCTGCAGCAGCTCCTTATGGATCGAGTAGTACTCTCAGTGACAGCGGCATGTTTCAGCAGTGCAGTGCATCAGATGGCAGATATCATTGTCTTCTCTTGCATTCAACCAAGTTACCAAAGTAGGGCCACTGGCCCACCCACTGAGGAGCCACACAAGGCTCATGGGGTCCAAAATGTTTCTCCACAACCAAAGGGGGAAAGGGAGGCAGAGCATGCACACACAAGCAGCCAACATACAATATAGCCTAGCGGTAAATCCATGCGAAAGGGCACAATATCTGGTAGCAACACAGGTGGCACGGTGAACCACGCAACAAACTAGGATAGGGGTTGTGGACCTCCTCTGTGGGAGCAGCATACTCCTCAAACAACAGCACAACCAAGAAACAAACTTGGATGTCAGCATGGCCCAGGTGGCATCATAATGCAAAATTATGCACAAATTCCCAGTAGGACCGAATCAATTCATTGAAAGTTTATTGTATACTGATCAATGGGTGTTGGGCGGCAGGATACACGGGTTGTACCCCGGCATGCACCTTACACTGGAAAGGCAGGACAGCACCATTCACAAGTGCGTGGCATTGGATATGCGCATTCTGACCACAGAGACAGCGCCGATCAGTGCTGATCAAGCACATGAGCCAGGTTTTGTTTTTTCCTATGCTGTCTTGTATGACCGGCGGCGCCTACCGGGTTTTGCATCCTTTGCAGCACTGCGTTTTCAGCATGTTACATCTTGCAAGGCACGAGCGCAGGCATACAACATGTTACATGGCAGACTTTGTCACCTGATGCGCATTGTGATGCATAAAGCATGCTTTGTGTTGGAGGCAGCAAGGTGCATTCATCATATGCGACGCAGCGGCTACGAAGTCGGACGTTGCTTCAATCATACTAAACGTTTCCTGAAGGCATATCCACGTGACGCATATAACACATCACATTGGGGCCGATGGCGCTGATGCTATGGCTTGAATGGGTAATATGATGATGATGACATCACATTGGCAGTTTTTTCAGGATATTGTGTGCTGCTACCACCGGATTGATGGTGATGCCACTCTTATTTCAGGGGTTGTGGATGAGTGGACCCCCACTCACCACTCCACAGTAGCACCGTTGCATCCTGCATGGTCTTCTGATATGGATATCAGTGACAGTAGTGGTTCAGACATGGATATTGATTGACGCCGTTACACATGGGGAGCACCACACATGACTGAGTGCCGTGTATTGCTGCTTTTCTTGTCCCTGCAGCATCGCCGCCACCGCCCCAACAGGACACCGGTGCAGCCAGGTAGCAGTGGGTTGGTGTGCGGCGTCCTCAATGTGAACAACATGCCCAAGGCAGGTCAAAGCCTGGTGGAAGTTTGCCAATTACTCAAAAATCTGCGCTGCGACATCATGGGCTTTGTGGAAACCAAGGAGGCGCCAGGGAAGCTGCGGCCTGCCGATCTCATTCCGGGCTACACATACATCAGTAAGGCCAGGCCTCTTGGGGAGAATGGGTGTGCCAGTGGTGGTGTTGCGGTTGCTGTGCATGCCGCTGTTGCCAATGCTGTGAAAGTGTTTGCTTTTGCTGATCAGCAATACGAGGATGCACTGTGGCTAGTGATGCCAGGGCAGAATGGTGCTCCTAAGCTGTTTATTGGAGTGGTGTATATGCCTGATATGAACAAGCATGCGCCAGTGAGGAGGGCTGCTTACTCAGCGCTGCAGGAGGACCTCGCATACCTGTCGAGCAGAGGCTCTGTGTTGATCATGGGTGACTTCAACGCCAGGGTCGGGCAAGGTGCAAGCCCCACAGATTGCATTGGCATGCATGGCGAAACAACCACAAACAACAATGGCGAACTCCTTCTCTCGCTGCTCAATGCCGTCAATCTCTACTCACTGAATGCCCGCACAGCACCCACCTCTCCCCACCAGCACATCACATGTGACAGGTCCCACAGGGGCACCGCGCGGAGGTCCCTCAATGACTACATCATTGCGTCTGCTGACATTGCTATGCCGTGCCAAGCTGCCGCCAGGCCAACAGCCAAGGTTGGGCCATACACAGTGGGTTCTACTGACCACCTGCCAGTGTCTGCTTGCATTCAAAGGCCTGTGGCACGTCGCCCTGCAAAACAGGTCAAGCTGCGCCTCAATGCACAGCCGAATGATTTCAAAATGCGCAATGGGGAGCAATCGGCCGAACTTGAGGCGTACCAGGAGGCCCTGGCACAGCTGGGCGCTGCTTATACGTCCACTATTACCGTGCTACAACAGCAGGTTTCTGCAGCTCAACTTACGGCCAATGCTGCAGTACAACAAGCACATGCGCAGCTGCTGGGAGCGCTTCGTCAGGCGGTCAATGCCAGTTTTGGGTTTAAAAGGGTCTGGGTTGGCAAGTCCTTCCCGTGGTGGACACAGGAGCTGACAAATGCTGTGCAGGCCAGGGTGCAGGCCTTTACACAGTACAGGGAGTCCGGCCTTGTTGCAGACTGGGATGCATTTGATCAGCAGCGCAAGGCTACTGCACAGCTTATCAAAGCAGCTGAGAAGCAGCACAAACAGCGATGCGAGCATGCAATCACTGCAGCGTACAGAGACCGCTTAAGTGATGACAGCACGCTTGGGGAGAAGGATATGTGGCAGCTTGTGCGTCGCCTGTGCCCTAAGCATGTCAGCGAGGCCGTGTACAGTGTCATGCAGCACCCCTCAGGACAGACGGCTTCAACCCCTGCAGAAAAAGCAGATGCATTCAAATGCCACTATCAGCGTGTTGGTAGCCATGCAGCGTTTGCCGCCGCAAACCCCCAGTTCGACCCAGCGCACATGACACAGGTTGCCGCCAATGTACAGCAGTACCTTCATGACTCAACCGCACCTCATGCTGCCCCACCCTGCCCGCTGGACTTGCCCATCACTGCCGCCGAGGTTTCTGCATGCTTGCAGCGTCTACGCACAGGCAAAGCTGGCAACCCTGCAGAGGAAGGCATTGTCAACGAGCTTTTGAAGTACGGAGGCAACACAGTTGCAGACATGCTGCTGCAGTACTGCAGCCTCATGTGGCAGCTTGAGCAGGTACATCAGGTGCCGGGGACAGTCGTCAGCATGCCTAAGAAGGGCGATCTGACAGACCCAGGCAACTACCGCGGCATCACCCTGCTCAGCGTGCTCTATAAGTTCTACACCAGCGTCCTCAATCAGCGCCTTATCAAGTTTGCAGAGGGCGAGCAGCAGGAGCAGCAGCAGCAAACACAAGCACAGCAGCAGCAGCAGCAGCAAGGCCAGCATTCAGCACAACAGCAGCAGCAGCAGCAGCAGCAGCCACGCGCAACTGCTGCTACAGCAGCAGCGGCGCCGCTGCTGCACGAGAGTCAGAACGGATTCCGCCCCAAGCGCAGTTGTGCTGACCATCAAAGCGTGCTCAGCGAGGTCCTTAATGGCAGGAAAGCTGAGGGAAAGGAGTCATATGTGTTGTTTGTTGACACCTTCAAGGCATTCCCTACGGTCTGGCTTGATGGCTTGTTCCAGAAGCTGTGGGATAAGGGTGTGCGTGGCAAGATGTTCCGTGTCTTGTACAACTTGTATCAGGGCGCGCAGCGTGTGGTGTCTCATGAGGGTTGCACCACGGATAGGTTCACCTGCGACCTTGGCCTGCATGAGGGTGATGTAATTTCGCCCACACTGTACCTGTTGTTTATCGACGACTTGCTGCGTGACGTGCATGCAAAGCACCCTGGCGTTACCCTCATGGGCCCTCGTGACGAACCTGCAGGCCAAGTTGTGGCAGCCATGCAGGCTGATGACTTTGTTGCTGTCTGCGGGTCTCTGTCTGAAGTTCAGGCTGTGGCTGCAACTGTTTACAATTACAGTTGCCAGTGGCGCTTCAAGCTCCACAGCTTGAAGTCTGCCGTCATGCATGTGCTGCCAGCAAGACAGACCAGCCAGCTGGTCGACTCCGGCATTGTTTGGAACAATGTCCCTGTGCCTGTTGTATCGGAGTACTGCTATCTTGGCCTGTGGTTCAACAATACCTGTACATGGACCACACATTTTGAGAAGATGCTGGCTAAGGTGCAACGTGTGAAGGGTGCGCTCATGCCAATTTGGAAGAGCCGCAGCATCAGTGTGGAGGTTAAACGCATACTGTTGCTGACGTGTGTCCGTCCCATTGTCGAATATGGCAGTGAGGTTTGGTTTCCGTTTACAGCTAGGCAACTGCAGCTGATTGACAAAGTGCAGACAGACATCATCAAATGTGCAATGCGCTGTGGCAAGGAGCGCCCATGCTCTTCAGCTCTCTTGGCAGAATGGGGTGTGAAACCGTTGCATATGTGGCTTCATCAGAGGGCTTTGGAGTACTACTACAGGATTCAGCGTATGCAGGGCGTTCGGCTGCCAAATCAAGTGTTTACAGCTGAATGGAGGCGTCCTAGTGGTGCTGTGGCGGTGACACCGTGGCACAAGTATGTGCAGAGCCTGCTGTGCAAGTATGGTGTGAATGTTGTGACCGCGGAAGGCAGAGCCAGTGCGTGCAAGAGCCATGTCAACAAGCAGGTCAAGACACTACATGCTGAAAGGATTGCATGTGAAACGTTGGAACACTCCACTCTGAGTCGGTATGTGGCTCATGTGCATCCCTCTCATGTTGATGCTATGGGTTTCAGGAGGCCTAGGCCGTACTTGCGTTCAGTGGCAATTCCACGTGGTATTGAATTGCTGTTGCGTGTTCGTATGGGTTGTCTGTGTGTACATGAGCGTACTAGTCAGTTTGGCGGTCGCAGAGCTAACTCCACTTCAGGATGTCCTTGTTGTGGTGCAGAAGTTGAGTCTTTGTCACACTTCATGTTTGATTGCCCTGCTACTTCTGCTCAGAGGGATGATATGTTTGCTGAGATCAGATCCCTGCCTGGTTGCGCTGAAAAGTTGCGCAGCGTTTTGTCCATGGCTGATTCGTCAATCAAGGTGTTGCGTTTTGTATCTGATGATATTTGGGGCAGTTCTGGAAGATGTCTGATGGTGTCACCGTGTATTGCTGCTTTTCTTGTCAAGTCTTGGGATGTGCGCAATGCATGCAAACATTCTGGAGCAGTGCTCCCTCCTCTTTCCGCCCCGGTGGGGCGCGGGGCCGATGGCGCTGATGCTATGGCTTGAATGGGTAATATGATGATGATGATGACTGAGTGCCCGTGTGATAGGGGTAACATGCTAGGCCACTGGTAATTTTTACTTCTTTCTGTTATGTGTTTTTTTGTGTGTGTTTTTTACCTGCAATACATATTACGACTTGCTGTGTTTCACTGCTGGGTTACACTGTTGCTGCTTATCACAGAACGATTCTCAGTCAAACTGCTGCTGTTGCTGCTGCTACTGCTGCGGCTACTGAGCTAACATTTGCGAGGTTTTTGCGATGATATATTCTGGACTACACCTCGGGCACGAGTGTCACCGCGGGGTTCTGCAGCTGGATGGGCAGGACGCTACAAGTGCCCGGAGGAAGGCGTCCGAGAGTTGGTCCGCTCGGACCACTCTCGTTGACACTGCCGCTGTTTTCGAAATTTTGGTTTCTGCGGTACAGGTGCGTATGAAGATGATGCTTTGATGCTGGCCAGCTTGCCTGCATGGCAGCACACTCGGAGCACCAGGAGAGCTTGAGCGGGCCGCTCCTGGTCAAGCATTGCTTTGAAGGTATGACGTTTTTGCATTTACCTGGAGCCCAGGAGCCGTTAAATCCGTTCTTTTACAAATTCCAAAAGGTCCATGGGCAAACTTGTCTCAAGTGGCCACTTGCCATGGCAAACTAATGAAATTTCAAAGAACTCAAAACGCTGACAAACGCAGCACTACAAGCACAAAGGCAAGATGATTCATCATCATCATCATATTACCCATTCAAGCCATAGCATCAGCACAAAGGCAAGATGATTGTTGTGACAACGATGCTATGACATCACATAAACATAACACTCGCCAGGGCAGCAACAAGTTTCGGCGCACTATTGCAGACAGACTAGATGCCTTGATACACATACAAGTGCTCAGATCACCCCGAATCCAAGCATGCAGCGTAGGTGCACCCATGCAGTTGTACCTGCCCAACAGAATGGCTGAACATGCAGTGTTCAGCAGTCGATCATCACAATCCAGGTCTGCAATCCAAAAAGCAACATATAAAAGGGATGGTGACCCCGCTACCAGCAGCGTGCATATGCCAAATACCAGATACCAAATACCAAAGTAGGGCCACAGGCCCACCCACTAAGGAGCCAAACAAGGCTCATGGGGTCCCACAACCGCCAAGGAGTACCAATCCAACCAACTACTCCGAGGCCTCAACAAGTTCTGAAGATTCTGTCTTTGAGGCGCTAGTGTCACTCGGGAGCACAGCATGCGCCATAGCCGGATCATTTCTAACTAGGAGACAATAGTAGATGAAAGCAGCAACACTACTCTGAATCTGCTGCATAAAGTCAGCCAGACACCGTCCAAGAGGGCTCACAGCTGGGCTCTGCCACCCTCCAAAATCAACAAACAGCCGCCAGAAGCGATCGCAAACAACCTGATATGCGTCACATTCAAACACAAAGTGAAACTCATCCTCAACTTGGCCAGCGCCGCACCGAAAGCACAGTCGCTGTTGCCTGTGTGTTGCCTGTGTTGCCTGTGTTGCCTGTGTGTTGCCTGTGTTGCCTATGCATATTTCTTTGAGAATTATCGTGTGATTATCGTGTGATTTCGATGAGCTTGAGTTGACGAACCATTGAGTTGGTGTCCAGATGATTACCGAATTACCGAATTACCAAAGTAGGGCCACTGGCCCACCCGCAAAGGAGCCAAACAAGGCTCATGGGGTCCACAAAACTCAAAAGAAGACCATCAACCGAATGAAGCCGCAACCTCAACAAGCTCAGAGAGCTCACAACTCAGAAAGGAGCCAAACAAGGGGTCCAAAATGTCTCTCCACAACCAAATGGGGGAAAGGGAGGCAGAGCATGCACACACAAGCAGCCAACATACAGTATAGCCTAGCGGTAAATCCATGCGAAAGGGCACAATATCTGGTAGCAGCATAGGTGGCACGGTGAACCACGCAACAAACCAGGATGGGGGTTATGGCCCTCCTCTGTGGGGGCAGCATACTCCTCAAACAACAGCACAACCGAGAAACATAGATATATGTCAGCATGGCTCAGGTGGCATCAAAATGCAACGTTATGGGCAAATTCCAAAAGGTCCATAGGCAACCTTGTCTCAAGTGGCAAACTGGTGAAAGCTCAAAGAACTCAAAACGCTGACAAACGCAGCACTACAAGCACAAAGGCAAGATGATTGCTGTGACAACGATGCTATGACATCACATAAACATAACACTCGCCAGGGCAGCAACAAGCGTCGGCGCACTACTGCAGACAGACTATATGCCTTGATACACATACATGTGCTCAGATCAACCCCAATCCAGGCATGTTGTGTAGGTGCACCCATGCAGCTGTACCTGCCCAACAAAACGGCTGCACATGCAGTGTTCAGCCGTCGATCATCACAATCCAGGTCTGCAATCCAAAAAGCAGCATGTAAAAGGGATGGCGACCCCGCTACCAGCAGCATGCATGCGGGTGCAACATGACTTAGCCATATCAAAACACACGACAATATTCAAAGAAAGTGCACTGTTGCACTTTTGAAGCCATTGCTTGCCTCGCCGTTGCCCTTGCTGCTGCCGTTGCTACTATTGCTCCCACTGCTGCTGCTGCCGCTGCTAACAGTGCCGCAGGGTTACCCTGCTGCAACTTGCATCAACCAAGACGTGGTCTGGGATCCGCTGAAGTCCGGCTAGCAGGGCAAGCCTGCTTTATTATGTGCACAACACAGCTGGCATTATGTGCACAACACAGCTGGCTTGAACAAGATGCACCTGTCTTCTTTGATGCGTTTTCTCCTGGGTGCGCATGATTTGCGTGTGGCTACTGGTTGGTGGGAGAGGGCTGATAACTCTCTGCTACCCAGCAACAGCGACTGTGCTCTCGGTGCGGTGCTGGCCAAGTTGAGGATGAGTTTCACTTTGTGTTTGAATGTGACGCATATCAGGTTGTTCGCGATCGCTTCTGGCGGCTATTTGCTGATTTTGGAGGGTGGCAGAGCCCAGCTGTGAGCCCTCTTGGACGGTGTCTGGCTGACTTTATGCAACAGAGGCAGAGTAGTGTTGCTGCTTTCATCTACTATTGTCTTCTGGTTAGAAATGATCCGGCTATGGCTCATGCTGTGCTCCCAAGTGACACTAGCGCCTCAGAGACAGAGTCTTCAGAACTTGTTGAGGCCTCGGATTGGTTGGTTGGATTGGTACTCCTTGGCTGTTGTGGGACCCCATGAGCCTTGTTTGGCTCCTTAGTGGGTGGGCCTGTGGCCCTACTTTGGTATTTGGTATTTGGTATTTGGTCAAGTCACAGTCAGCGAAGCAGGCGGATATGCATAATTCATGCTGCATGCGCAGACGGCACAGCAACAGCCGCATCACAAGGGAGTCTGCAGGCGCTGCTGCATGCAGCAGTGAGCGTTACCATGCAGCAGTAATGTCTGCTCGCAGCCGGCGCCGTTGCATGCACATCTCCACCCCCGCAATTCTCCAAATTTGCGGACATCAAACTGTGACAGGATAAAAGGAGCTTAGGCACAACCTGCAGCTGCATGTTTCAGCACATGTAGATGTCGCAAGTCATGTACCCAGCCACATAGATGCAAGCCTTGCTGGGTCAGCATGCCATGGCCGGCATTGCATTGCACTGCTCCAGTAGTAAGCTGCGGCATCCCTACACCAGCAGTCTCCGTCCTCCAGCCAACCCTTCTAGCCGACCCTCCCAGCAACTGCCAACAATCGTGGTTGGAGTGCAACTTACCCTGAACAACTATGTGCGGGTTGCTGTTGGCGTCCCCAGTACTCATCATGCTATCTTGCAACATCAACATGCGCCACGCAAGCTGTGCTGCCTAACCTTCGACGTAATGGTACGCCTCGATGCTTTGCTGCAGCAGCGCAGCCTCCACCATCTCCTTGGCGGCGCGCTCCGCCTGCGCATGCCGCGCCTGGATGTGCATCAGTGGCGCCTCACCCCTGCCGGCCAGCCCAGCACGCCGCTGCACTGCCGACCCACCAGCGCCACCGCCACCCCCAGCTGCTGCCGCTGCGGCACCCCCTGCATGCAACGCAGCTCCCGATGCATTGGGCGTGCCGCTGTCTATGTTCCGCAGCTTGCCAGCAACGCGCCGCAGCCACCCCTTGCGCGGCCCAGCGCTGCTGCTGCCGCGGCCGGCCGCCGCCCGTGGCGCTGCTGCTGCCGACCTGGCTTGCCGCACGCTGGCCCAGCTGCCCTGCAGGCTTGATCGCCGCCTTGCCTGTCAGCAGCTTGTCCAGATACGCCGCCACCTCAGACGCAGATGCCAGCGGGGCACCTTGCTGATGCGGCACCAACGCAGCAGCGTCACGCCCTGCTGCCTCCGCTGCTGCCGCATCCACGCCTCCGCAGGCTGGATCACCTCTGGAAAGCAGCCCTGCTGCCGTGGCGGCTCCCTCCAAAGGAGCACCCTGCTGCTCCACAGTGCTGCCACCGCCAGATGTGGACGTGCTGGGCAGGCCCTGCTCAGCGTGCTGCTGCCGCTGCTGCTGCAGCTGCTGCTGGTGCTGCTCCAGGCGCTGCGCAGCTCGCCTGCCTGCACCGCCTGCCACTGCTGCTGTCGGTGGTGCTGCTCCGCCTTCATCTGCTCCCACTGCTTGCGCTCCCTGCAGCATTGAAAAAGGTTGTCAAACCACATGTCAGCAAAACCTGGTCCTTGGCAAGCTTCAAACATAGCCGCACATGTGTTGCTGCAAGCATGTCAGCAAGCAACATGATCATCTTCAGATCAGCCGTCGCCCCGCCCTTCCCCGGCCAGAGCTCTGGTCAGTACACATCAGACAGGACACGCAACTCGCCAGTGGGACAGTAACGGCAGCACCGCTCTGCAGCACACGCCCCCCCCCCCAGCTGCCCTGGCTGCCTGTGGCGCCCACCTCTCCTCGCGCGTGTCAAACTTGCCGGACGCCATCGCCTGCTTGGTCACCGCCGCGCGCAGCTGCGCGGCCAGCGTGGGCCCGACCTGCGGCCCAGTGCTGTGCGGCCTGGCGGCGCCGCCCTCGTGCTGGTGGTGGGGCGGCGGGGTGGGCTGCACGGGGGCCCTGCTGCTGACGTAGGGCCAGCGCATCTCCCTGAGCTGCTGCGCGTCCTCCTGCATGCTGGCGACGATGCGCTCCCGGCGCTGCACGGCCTTCTGGGCGCGCGCGGCCTGCTCCTCAGGTGTGCCGCCGTTGATGGCGAACTCCTGCGCCGCGTGTCCAAGGCACAGCAGTGGCGGCACAGCTCAGCTTGCCGCGCTTCAGCCAAGCCTCTTGGACTTTTCGGCTGCAGCAGGCACGTGCGTGCACACGCCGCAGCACTGGTCTGCAGGCGACGTGCACAGGAATCAAGCTGCAGGCCCAGAGGGCACACAGCTGCACCGACAGGCGCCCACCTCGGGCACTGTGACGCGCTTCCTGTTGGCAGCCTTGATCGCCGCCTGCTGCGCCTGCCAGTTGGCGTGCAGCGTCCGGAAGTCCGGCACATTCAGCCCTTGGCTGGTGCGCATGTGACGCGTGCTGGATCCAGGCCTCGGGGATGTTCCCGCCGAATTTGCGCGCCTGACCGGCGAGGTGCCGGCCGAGCCCCCACGCCGCAGCTCACCGCACTCCTGCTGCTCTTGGGGGTGGCTGCGCTTTGCCGACATCGAGCGTGCAGACTGTGGTTTGTGCGGGCTGCTGTTGCCAGAGCTGCTGCCCTGCGGGCCTGTCTGGTGTCGGTTGGTCTTGGTCAAAGTCTGGCTGGCGCTGCCGCTGGCTGCCAGGCGCTGCTGGTAGGCTTTCTCCGCCAACTCTTGCCTGCATGCATCAGGTCCAACGACACAAGTTTCCCCACATGCGCAGTGCATCAGGAAGTGCACGGTCGTGTGGGGGTAAGGCATTGCTGCTTTGTGCTGATGGTCTTGTATAGTACCCAGCAGCGAGCTGAGGCAGCGCAGCCATGTCTTAAACATTCAGCTGTGCATCATGCGTGCTGCATCGGCACGGAACCAGCAAAAACGTGTGTCAGGCTGCAGCCATTACTAACAGGCCTGAACCATTCCCACATCGCTAGCAGTCGTCCACACCCACCTCTTCTTGTAGGCCTCCTGCAGGTTGGCTGCCGCCTTCTCCCTGGCCATCTCTGCGCGGACCTTCGCAGCCAGCCGCGCAGCCTCCACGCCAACGGCAGTCGCCTCGTAGCGCTGCTCGTGCACATGCTCTGGGATGGGCTTGGCCTTGAAGGGTTGCTGCAGCGCAGGCACAGCAGGTCAAACATTACGACAGGCACTTCCTCTTGGGAGCTAGCACAGTCCACTCTAGGCAACTGGAGCTTGTGATACCGCAATAACTGCATTGCATGTCAGCAGCGGACTTCAGTGTGCTGTGTGGTCGTGCTAGAACCGCTGTCATGAAGGTCAATCGCACAACAGCATGGCTGAAGATCTTGCAAAACAGCCTCTCACCTGGAACCTGTTGGGGTCCTTTGCGGCTGCACGGCGTGCCGCCTTTGCTGCTGCCACCTCCCTGTCTCTCTCATGGAAGCTGAAGGGGCACTCCTTGGCAGCCAGCAGCTCCTTGTACCTGCAGGAATGGCACCAGACCATGTCACGCCAAACCAGGTGACGACCGTGATGTGCAACCATTGCAGCCACAATGCACAGGGGCCCCATGTCGAGCCAATCTGTGATGTGCAGCCGTTGCAGCCACAAAGCACAAAGGCACTGCAAGCAGGCCAATCACACTGCCAACTTAAAGTTCAGCGACCCCAGGGCTGTGTTGGTGTCGCGCACTGCTGCGTGTCGTCGGGTGCATGGGCCTGCATGTTGGCCGCTCGCCTGAGGCCTGGGTGCGCTGCGACTCACCGCGACCTGCCTGCTGCACGCTTTGCTGCCTGGTCAGCGATGATGTGCTGGTAGCGCGGCTCCAGTGTGGCAGCAGGAATGGGGCTGGCCACAAACCTGATGTTGGTGAGCGGCAGGGGCGGCACCACACATGCGAGGCACTCAGCTACAGCCCATCAATGATTGGCTTGCGACTATGCACATGGTGGGGTGGAACAGTAACAGCACAAGGGCCAGAAGAGACCCAAGATTTTGCCGTGCAGCCTGCACGAAGACACTTCACAGACATGGAGAGGCATAGCAACGGGCCTCACCTCTGCTTGTAGTGTGCCGCTTCTTCTTGCGCCTTCAGCGTCAGGTCCTGCTCCAGCTTCACAGCAGCAATGCTCTTCGGCCGCCCCGAAGCAGCAGCCTCAAACTCAAACGGCCGTGCGATGGCGGTCTTGAACGGGGAGCTCGCACCTCCCCTGCTCCCGCTGCTGCTGCCACAGTAGCTGTCTGCGTTGTGGCAGCAGTCGGCACCAGCGTTCACAGCTTCTCTCGGCTGATCATCATCGACTTGCTGCTGTTGCTGGTAATGTTCAGGGCTCATCACCTGCTGCTGGTATGCCCTGTTGGGTGCAAGGGCCTCAGAGATGATGGCATGGTGTGACGCTTCCCGAGACGCACGCGGAATGAACGGCTGCTGAATGAGCTGCTCCTCTGCCGCTGACAGCCCAATCTGACGCTGCTTGCCAGTGCTGTTGCTGCTGCTGCTGCCCGCTGACATTGCCGCCTTGCTGCCGCGTGCTGCGGCCGCAGCAGCTGCGGCGTGTGCGGCCGCCTTGCCCTTGCAGCCGCCCTGTCAGCTGCAACAGCCGCGTATGACCCCTGCTGCTGCTGATGATGATGAGGGGCTGCTGCTGCTGTGCTACATGCTGTGCTTGCTCCTGGTCTTCTGCTGCCTGCTCATCATCTCCCTGGCTGCCACTGTCTACATCATCACAACATGCGGCTGCATACTGCTGGTGCAGCTCCTGCTGCTCTGATGACGCCTTCCTGTAGGCGTTCATCCACTCGTCCTGCTCCGCCCAGGCGGCCTGCTGTGAAGCGGTGGCAGGGTAGCAGCACAGCAGGGCTCATGCTGAGGTGTGAAACTTGCTGCCGCTGTGCACACATGGGTTCCAGCAGCTGCGCCAAGCGGCCAGCCTTCTGAGAACACGTGGGCTCATGCCTGGCCAAGCAATCGATATCTTACAAATAAAAGACCAAGCGTACTGCTAGTAGGTGCAGTACATCAGGCCACACCGCCGCCCTCACCTTCGCCTGTGCCTCTTGGCTGCTGATCTGCTGCAGCTTGCGCTCAGCCTCCCGCAGCTCCCGCAGCGCGTCTCTGTCCCCACCAGACGCCCTGCAGCAGCAGGCAGCGGCAGCAGCAGCGGCAGCAGATGCAGGTGCCGCCTTAAGCAGTTGCGCAACCGCCGTGCCACACAGTACAGCCCCACTTCATGCTGCCCGCGAGATCGCTCCAAGCAGCTGTGCTGCAACATGTGCATGTGGCTGGGCAGCATGTGACAAGGCTGCTGCGCTGCTGCTCACTTGCGCGCCTCCTCTGCCTCCTGCTCCAGGTCTGAGTCGTAGTCCTGCTGGGCTGCACGCCGAGCCATGTCAGCATCAACCTGGCAGGCAGGCAGGCAGGCAGGCAGGCAGGCGTGGAGGCGCATGCAGGGCTCAACACCTCATGCTGGCGCCGCAGCAGCTGCACACTCCATGTCATTCAGCATGTACCTGCACGGGACTGGCAGCCAGTTAGTGTGCGGTGTTCGCAGGCGATGCAGGTGGCTGCTTCCTGCAGCTCAGCACAGATGCAACCCTTTTTGAGGGTGCACCACGCACCTGCTTGTTGAACTCCTCAAACCTGACTGGGTCAAACGCAGCACATGCTAGGAGAGCCTCACAGTCGGTGCCCTTGGGTGCATCAGCTGCACTTGCGCCCGCCTTCGGGCTGTTGTAGCAGCAGCTGCTGCTGCTGCTGCGATCCTCCTCCGACTCTGCTGAGAAGGCAGCACCTTCCTGCACAGGCTGCTGCTGCTGCTGCTGCTGCTGCTGGCTGCTGCTGCTGCTTTTTGGTACCGGGTCCTTCCAGCTGCTCTAGCCCTCCATCCTGCAGTGCCACACAGCAAGAGACAAGCAGGGGTTTGCTTGGTGTTCAATGCTTGCAGGACTGTCAATGCATTGGCAGCACCACCCTATGGTGGCACAGCAACAAAGCTCCAAGCACCACAACAGCGCCTGTTGCAGCACATGGTATTGCGGTTTCCTCACATGCGCTACCGACTTTCAAATCACCTCCACCCCCTACTTAGCCTGTTTTGCTGGCACAGTTCCCTGCATCAGATCGTGTTTGCTGGCATAATTCCCCTGCCAGCTGTCATTGTGTGCTGCTTACCCAGTGACCAGCACCGAAGCATTCGCTACATACTATGCTTCTGTTCTTTAGTTCAGCAAAAGAGACAGGCCTGCAGCAGCCAACGCGGTTGCTCACCCTGTTGATAGCACTGATCACCTGCTCCAGCTCATCACCCCCGCCCTCTGCAGCAGCAGCAGCACTGCCGCCCTGGGCGCCAGCTGCTGCCAGCTGCACAGTGCCCCGCGCGCCACCCTCGCACAGCGTGGCCGTCAGCGCTGCAGCTGCGCCAGCTGGCAGGGCCTGCGCAGACAGCAGCAGTGACAGGCCCTCCTGCAGGGACGCCACCTGACTCTTCAACTCCTCAATTGTCCTGCAAACAGCGAAGCAGCAGCATGCAACACAGCAGGTGTATCAACGGTCAACAGCCACCAAGCACTCTTGCGGTTGTGTGTGTCTGGATGTAGGCCGTATGCTGCTGCACAACAGCAAAGGAGATCTGCCTGCAAAATACAAAAGAACAGCTGTCATGTGCTGACCCACCAGCTGCCTGGCGACCTTAACATAAGCTTACAGACACAATTGCAGCAGGACATCCACAACGGCTACCAGCACAGCACGCTTACTCATCCTGGCCGCCTGCTGCACCACTGTTTGCCGATGCAGGCGGCGCCAAGTCCTCCACCCTGCTGTGCCTGCCTGCGCTGCTTCTGTAGCTGTCATGAGCAGCAGCGGCTGCAGCACCCTGCCTGCTGCCAGCAACAGCCGTGCCTCGGCTCGCCAGCAGGTCAGCCGCCACTGCGGCAGCTGCGGCAGCAGCTGCAGAGCCACGGCTAGCAAGGCTGCTGCTGGCGGCCGGCAGGTGCGTGTTCTGTCGAGTGCGCAGGTGCGCAGAGGCAGCCACGGCATCCTGTGCCTGCCGCAGCACCCGCTGCAGCTCCTGCCGTGCCGCAATGCCGCCGCTGCTGTCGCTGTTGCAGCCCGCTCCAGCCAAAGACACATTCTCCTGCACCATGTGCTCGGCGACCCTGCTGCTGCTGGCCCAGCCCAGCGCGCTGCTGCAGCGAACAGAGCTGCCCAGAGGCAAGCCACTGGATGCCGCTGCTGTTGCGCGCATCCCAACGGCCCCGCTGCTGCTTGCGTGCCTGCGCTGCGTTCCCAACAGGGCACCAGTCGCATGCGGCTGCGCAGACTGGGGCCTCTGCTGGCGCTGCTGCCTGCGAGGAGAGCCCCAGGTGCCGTTGCTGAGGCTGCTGCAGTGCTGCTGTGAGCGGTGCAGTTCCTGCGAGCTGCAGGAAGCTGGGCGCTCGTCTTCCAGCGAACCCAGCACCCTGCATGGGGTGCCATCATGCAATGCAGCACACACGTTGTGAGGCGCAGACGCAGTGTGCTTGCCAGCTCAAACACGGTGCCCTAGCAGCGAGCTCAACAGGCCCTGCAGCATGCATCTGCTTCAGCCGAGCGCCTGACTAGCCAGCCTGCATAGCACGCGGACCCCGCATGTGGTGTGCAGATGTGAGCCGATTGTTGCCGTGGAATGCCTGGCCAGCAGTGCCTGTCCTGCAAGCATGGTGCGCCGCACCTGTCCTGCTCCTTTGTGCGCAGGTAGTGCTTGTCAGCCAGGCCAGGGTGTGCAGTGTCAAAGCTGAACACAGCAGGCGTGACACACACGGCAGGCACCTTCCCTGCAGCCACTTTGCTGCTGGGCGCTGATGCTCTGGTGGGGCCACCAAGTGGGGTGCTGCCGCTGGGGCTCATCGCGGCGGGCTGCTCCTGTGCTGCTGCTCCTGCTGCTGCTGTGGTTGTTGCTCAGCGTGGCTGCTGGGTGGACGCTGCTGCTGCTGCTGCTGCTGCTGCTGGCCTTTGTGGGCTTGCTGGGCATCGCCAGGCCTGGCGGTGCTGCTGCAGCTGCTAAGCATCTTGCTGTTATCAGGCAAGACACTGTCTGCTGTCGCTGGCACTGCAGCTAGGGAGCCGCCGTGCTGCTCGCTTGCACTGCCAGGAGTAGCAGGCGCAGCTTCTCCTGCAGGCACGGCTGCTTTCCTGCAAGCGCCCAGTGCGTCCATCACGCCCAGGATCTCATCCATGTCAGAGGTGCTTGGCTGCTTGGCTGGCTGGCTATTGCTGAAGCTGTTTGCGGCAGCCCTACTGTTCAATGTCACAGCAGATGAGGCCCACTGCTGCTGCTGCTGCTGCTGCTGGTTTGTATGCTGCTGACCATGCCTCCTGGTCCTGGGGCTTGCAGCTGCAATGCGTGCACTGGCAGCAAACGAGCTTGCACCTGTGTCTGCTACTGCATCTGTGAAACGTGGATACGCTACAGTAGCGCCGCTGTTGATGTCTGCTTCTTCCACCCGTGTGTGCAGGAGCAGGCTGAAGGCATGCTCCTCTCGAGCACTCCAGTCTGGAGCAGGGCAGCTCCAAGGACAGCGACACTGGACTGCTGCTGCCATTGCTGCATGAGCCTGGATTCCTTTTTCTTAACTCCTGGTAATGCACTCCAGGGATGGTTGGTGACTTGACACCATTGGAGGATGCCTGGGAGCAGGGGCTGGTTGGGAAGCCCACAGGCAAGTACCACACTGGGCTGCTTCCCCCATGCACTGCTGCTGGGGATGTAGGTGCATCAGAGAAACCTGAATGGTGCTTTCTGATGCGATTGGCCAATGCCTGCATGTGTGCAGCGGGAGGCAACAGTGCAAGCCTTCTCGTAAATAAGGGTACTGTGGGATGCAGCAGCATGCACATGGCATGCATGCTGCCTGGTGTAATGGTATTCCATTGCACCGTTCAGCTGTGCTAAACTATGATTTAGCTGCAGGGTTGGGTATAACGTCAATTGAACGCTGCATCTCACCTGCCGAGCAGCCTGCTGGGCCACAGCCCCTCCTCCAAAGCGAGCTGCCAATTTGCTGTCGAGCCCAGCGTCTTGCGATGCCATGGCCACAATTCACCAGACGCTGACACTATAGTGTGCTTGAAAGCGTTAATGTGTACCTCAGGCGTTGAATGCTTACATTGCTTGAGTTTGATGGTACTACCGACTTGACTGCCTCAACCGGCTGTTTGTATGCATCGCATGATTAGGTAACGGGAGAGGAAAAATATTAGGCGACTTGCGCAACTCTTGGGATTTGGCAAGGGCTTTTCACAATACTGAAGGTTACGCGCGCAGCAGCAGTACAGCCCGATGATTCCTCACTCCCCAAATGTAACAGGGACCTTTCACGACGATTTTTTTGCGACTTACGACCTGATTATTTCTGGAACAAACCCTGCGGGTAGCGACCATTGAGCAGCCTGATGGGTGTTGAGGCTGCTCACTGATCAAGTACCACTGACTCTACCATGGCAAGTGCAGCGTAAATGGTCACAATGTCGGCGAATTAGCTGGTGCAAGAGGACGATCTGTATGGCAGCTTGTCAATTGCAGCACGTGTACACCCAGTGCAGTAATGCTCCCGAGCCTCACGTGCATAGATATGCAGCGCTGGTCACCAGCAACGCAACATGAGGCATGCCTCCCACTTCCGGCATTCCAAAGGCCTTGCGTAGGTGCGCCATCTTCGGGTCTGGCTGGCTACCCATGTGCATATCCCTCGCAGGACGGTAAGCAAATCCTTGCATACCAGAGGAAAGCAGCCACTTCATGCCAGAGGTGATGCCATCACAGCTTAACAACACATTGCATGACGGCAGCACAAAAAAACAAGAGACGCTGCTTAAATCGCAGGCCACTAGTAGTTACTGAGGTGATATGAAGCACGCTGCGGCGGCAAGATGCTAGACAACAGCTGCCCACCACTGCTGCACTGCACATCAAAGGCAAGGCTCACAAGTTTGAGCTGCTACATTGCCGCTACCGGCGGAAGTTGATGCATACGACATAGGAGCCCGTGTACAGCCCGCATTGTCTGGGGGCCCTGAACCCCCTCCCAACACTGCCCTCATCACTTCAAGTGAATCAAATTGTTTCACACACCTACGCTGCCCCATCCTGCTGCAACCCCAGCTCTTGCCCTGCCTGCCGCGCTGCGTCTTGAAACACAGCCAACACCTGGTTGCCCCTATAGTCAACTGCTGCCCTGTACATTCCCATGCTGTTGAAGTCCATGACACACTTGTACTCCCTGTCCACCCCCACAAAGCCGCCGTCACCTGCAGACATGCTCTGCCACACAACCTCATGCATCGCTTCTGCCAGGCTGGTGCCTTTGTACTGCATGCGTGCCGCCACATCATGTGCAGCAGCGCGGCGAATGAACTCCTCCCCTACGCCTGTGCCTGATACTGCGCAATTGGCATCAGCCCATGTGCCTGTACACCAGCAAAAAGCATGCACGGTGCCCACATGCAGCATTTACAATGTAATAGCCGAGCCTTGACTAGGGTAGGGATGCACGTAAGGAGTACAGCTAAGCCAGCATGCAAATGCGGCGATTCTGCTCCACCACACGCAATGCACAAGGCCGGCCAACTGTTGCTGTTGCTGCAACACCTCTGCTCAGCTCACCTGCACCAATCATTGGAGTGTCTCCTATGCGTCCGTCCCACTTGTTCGTGCGCCCGCCTGTGCTGGTAGCTGCATGCCAGTACAGCCAGCGGCAACAAGCAGCACACATAACGACAGCTGCATCAGAGCACGTGACCTGCCAACAACAAGCTGTGAGTGCAGCCTTGCAGAGCTGCCACAGCCATGTGAGAGAGCCACAACACCACTGCTGCTGCTGCTGCTGCTGCTGCTGCTGCTGCTGGCTGGCTGCTGCGTCAGTGCACCAACTTCAACAACCACTCTGAGCCACATGCATTTGCCATCGAGCAGAGGTTGCCAATGCGGTTGAAGGAGTGCATATTATGTGCTGCTGTTTGGTGCCTCATACTGCGCCCACAGCCAAAACACAGTACCAGCAGCAGCACCTACCTGCAGCAAGCCTCCCTTGGCTGTCAATTGCCACTGCGCCCACCGTCTGGCAGTGCTGCTCACTGCTGTCTGCTGCTGGGGCCACAGCACCCGTTGCTGCTTCAGCTGCGGCTGCTGCATCAGCAGGGCCTATCTTCTGCACTATCTCATCTGCAGGCGGCAGCCGCTGCTCAGCTGCGTAGCGCTGCCACTGCTCCTGGCGCTGCTGTGTTGTGAGTGATGCGTTGTCAACGAGCTGCATGCCCTGCTGCACCGCAAACAGCTCTGCCTCCGGACCAGACAGGAAAATGTGCGGAGTGCGCTCCATCACCTGCACAGCAAAACACAGCAAGCACATTCGACAGGCGCACATAGCGCTTTTATCATTTGCAATGCGAACATACCAATGCTGCAAGTTACTGGAGTAGCTTGCAAGCAGCAGACAGCCCATGGCGCTGCCACATGCGGGCCCCAGGCACCCACAGGATCGACGGAGGGTGGGGGCATTTGCACATGTTGCACACAGCTGCACAGCCACAAGCTGACCAGTCCAGGCGACCTCCCTGGCTGCGCAAGTGCAGTAACAGGTCACAGCTTACAAGTGCTGGGTACCCTAGTGTTCAGGCTCCTCAAACCCAAGACCAAAACTCACGTGCCGGGCCAGCACGATGGGGTTGGCGACTCGCTTGATGAGTGCGACAGCGCCGCAGGCATTGCCGCTGCTGCTCATCAGTGATGCCTCCAGCTCATGGTGCCCACTGGCTGTCAGCACAGAGCCAACGCCTGCAGGACCAGCCGCGCACATGGCAACGGCAGCATCATGCAGCTCAACCAACAAAGGTTTGGATTCGCCACAGGATCAAGAGATTGGCAAAAGGATCATGCGGCTTGTGTGCCAAGGCACTGCTTAGGACCGTGCGTGTCCCCCTACAATGTAAAGTTGGCTGCTGCTCTGCAAGATACCACTGACCCCCACATCAATGCCTCACCTGCATTGAAGTGAGGGTCATTCTCCATCACCACGACGGATGCAACAGCAGCATCCACTGCAGAGCCCCCAGCGCGCAGCACAGCATGCCCAGCATCCAAAGCAGCCTGCAAGCCCTCCATGGCAGAGCCGATCCACAAACTGTTGCTGGTGTTGATTACACCAGCGCCACCATGGATTGCCAGTGCATACCGCAGCTGGTGCTGTGGTTGCTGCACTGCTGTGAGTGCATCACTTGCTGCTGCACTGCTGCTTGGCCTGGCAGGCTTGCTGGCAGTGGTAGGGCTCATCCGTGTAGCAGGACTGGAAACCGCACAGCTATCGCCCTGGCACCAGAGTGCCTGCGACCACGCAATTGGCCACAACTTGGGGGTAGCAACGCTCAGCAGTGCAAGACATGAAGGTGAGCAGAAGCATAAGGCAGGCTGAGCTAGAAGCTGTCCAAGCACACCAACTTATTGAAGCAGTGAACAAAGGGCCGCTGAAGTTGCAGACTGTGCTCGATCAGCACCACCGAGGCTGGACATGCATGCTTGAGCTTGAGGAGGACCTACTGGTTCGTACGGCAGGATCGCCGCCCCCCACTACCATCTACACGCCATCACCATCGTGTTGCACACGCCTGGCATGACAAGGGTTTTTGCCGGAAGCAGCAGGTGCAGCTGTCAAATTCTAGGATTGTTGGGTGGTGCCCAAGCGAACAGCAGTACGACATGTGGTGGTTTGGTAGCAAATGTGTGCATTTGTTTTATACACATCGGTGCAAGACGCCGACTTGTGCTGCGGTTGCAGTCCCTGATCTTAGCTTGTCAGCAGTAGGGTTTTTGTTTGAAATTTATGTCGGGAAAGCATGTCCAACAAACGTGGCCATGTCAGTACTGGAGCGCAAGTGCCCTGTTGACAACTGTCCACTGACCGGTGCCAAGTTGTCAAGAGTGACGTTCTCCTGACCTGCCTGGCAGCTATCCAGCTTATGAGCTAGTGAGCTCATGATCATCAAAACAAGACAACACAAGCATGACTTGATGATGCTCACTTTATCAGTTGCAATGCACCAAACACTACAAGGCACTGCGCAGCATTCCTTGGCTTCTGTCAACCATGCTGTCTAAGATACAGTGTGCAGACAAAATGGGAATCCTGTGTGAGCAGGCCGTGCACCAGCATGCAAACGAGTTGTTGAGATGAGAATGAACTGGCGCATGCATGTGGCTCGCGCTTCTGCACCGACACAGGCAGGGCAAATACAGCCGCCAGCCGCCTGTGCCATGCATACCTCACAACAAGTGCCTAGCCTCTACACACCAACAACCCAACAGAAGGCAAGCAAGACCCTGATTAATCCACAGCCAAAGCCACTCAATGCTCGCACGGCTAGCACCGCGTTTTACACCTCACCAAGTGCTGATAAGCCTGCTGAGTCAAGTTCAAGACTTGGGCTTGTAAGCGCAATAGACGTAGCGTATGTGCACTGCATCCAGCTCCCCTTTCGCGTAAAGATCACAATCACCAGACAGGCCTATACGACGAGGCACGCCAGTCCACACAGCTACACAGTTGCTGTGAATAAACAGAAACAACTCCCTTCAACCTACCCTCACCAGGCTACGTGCTACCAGAATGCACAACATACAAGGAAACCATTCATGTGCATCACACAGCGTACAACCCCTATAAAACAACCTGCCAGCACGTCTGCCGGCACATGCAGGGGCAGCTGAACTGCAGCCCAACAACCGCAGCAGCGGCAGCAACCGTACGCCTTGCTGCAGCACCAGCAACCAGTACCCCACTGCTGCCGCTGCAAGGTGCTGCATTTGCGCCCCCGCCCTGCTGCACCGCCAGCGTCCCCAGCTGCTCCTAGCAGCTGGCAGCACTGCGTGTGCGCACTCACTTCTTGCCAAGATTTTTCAGGAAAGAAGGGACCTCAATGCGTCCAGTGGGCACATCCTCCTTCACATGCGGCTGCGCAGCAGCTGGCCTCTCTACGACAACATTTGGCCTGCTGCCAGACCCCTGCTGCTGCTGCTCTGTCGGCATGGGCTGCCGCACTGGTACACGCCCGTTGCCGTTCTGGGCAGCAGCTGTAGCGGCAGCTGCGGGTAGCGGTGCTGGCGCTGCCTGCTGGTCGGCGTGCAGGCTCTGCGCATATGCGGGGTCCTTTGGCCCCACCCCTGTTGCGATGAGAGTGATGCTGACGTCATCCTGCATGGATGGGTCCACCACTGCTCCAAAAATGAGGTGGGCATCATCGTCAACCAATTTATAGATGATCTCAGCCGCCTCATTCACCTGAAGTTTGCAGCAAAAAGTCGGCAACAGCCGGATTGTGGTCAAATAACCTTGGCCACCGCGTTGACCATGTCGCCAGACACACCGTGCAAGCAGACAGCTTGGCACAGCAGAATACAGTGATAGGCATAGATAAATAAATGAAAGGCAGTGCAGACGTTGACGACAAGTGTCAGCATTGCAACATCAGTTGGGAGCATCACCTGTCCGTCCACATGCCAACATACATAGCAGTAGCATGCATGGGAGGCAGAAAACCAGGAAAAAGCGACAGCGGACGCGTACCTCCATCAGCGACATGTCGGGCGGTCCAGTGATGTTCCACACAACGCCTGTCGCCTGGTTGATGCCCACCTCTAGCAGCGGGCTGGCAGTGGCATCCAGCGCAGCCTGCACAGCCCTGCAGAGCAGCAACACACACATATATCCGAGTTCATTGTCCATCAGCAGGGCTGTTTACACGCATACAATGCACACACATGCTGGTGAAGGCGCGGCAGCAGCCCGCGCCATGCAGCACCAGCCATGGTCGCAACGCACAACCGTGGTATGACTGCTGCCGATGAAGCTGGCTACGGTGGTTGGCTGCATGCGTACACATGCATGCACACTATACCACAAACTGCTGCACTCTCCCGCCGTGCGCCATCATATTGTGCTGGCAGCCCTTGCGTTGCCCGCCGGCGCCTCACCTGTCCTGCCCGCTGGCCCTGCCCTGGCCCATGAGGCTGCTGCCCGCATTCGTCATGATACTGCGCACATCTGCAAAGTCCACGTTGACCAGGCCAGGCACCTGGAGGGCGACAACGGCGGGGAGCAGGGCCATCCCTGGTCAGCAGGAGCAGCAGAGGTAATGCCAGGTGTGTTGTTGAGCTGGCCAGTTGGGCTGTGACGTGTATGACACCTCCGCTAGTACTGCTACTACTACCACTGCCAGCCTGGCAGCGGCAGGTGCCTCTGCTTAAGCGCGCACATCCCCGCGTGCTGCTATTGCTGCTGCCACAGCCTGCTCTGAACGCAAACGCAGTTGCTCCTGCTGACACAGCAGCGAGGTGACGCTGTGAAAGCTCAGCGCCAGCCGCCTGTCGCTGCGGTGGTGGCCGCACCGTGATGATGTCGCTGATGCCCCTCACGCCAGCCCGCAAAACCTCGTCAGCCACCCGGAACGCCTCAGTCATGGGAATGCTCTGGTCCATGGCTGCGGCGGCCAGCAGCAGACGGTCCCACACACAACAGCAAGCTCAACGCACAGGCAGCATGGCAGCAGCGACAGTCGATGACCTGCAGATCAGCCACATTTGGATGCGCTCCTGCTCACTGGCCAGGTGCAGGTGGCCGCCTGAGTGAGCCTGCCTGCTTGCCTGCGCTGTCAGGCGCCCCCGCAGCTGCTGCATGTCCACGCTGCTGCCTCGCGCGCTCACTTGACAGCAGCCTGTCGTTGGGGATGACAATGAGTGTGTCCACAGCATCACGCAGCGCCGCCAAGGCTGTGGTGGCCTGCAAGCACGTGCGACACATGCCAGCGCAGGCCGGGAGCAAAGTGAAAGATCGCTCAATGGTGATGAGGCAACATCGCTGGACAATGCAGGCTGTGGCATGCAAGTGGACCTGCTGACGTACAGCTGCTGCCTTTGCTGTTGATCGACGTGTGCACTGTGGCAGACAGGTTGTTGACTTCCCTACAAGAGGAGCTGTGGGGCGCACAGCACTGTGATGAAGCCAACCTGGTTCTTGCGCTGCCTGCCCTCAAAGGTGAAGGGCAGCGTGACAATGCCGACCGTCAGGATGCCCAGCTCGCGTGCAGCTGCAGCCACCACGGGCGCTGCGCCGCTGCCCGTGCCACCACCCATGCCAGCCTGCAGCAGCAGCACAAAACGCAGCGGTGAACAACATGCCCTGCCAGTGCAAGCATATAGTTTGCACGATGCTTATACATTTTACCAGTGATCAGCCGCACAGCGGGAAGCAAACAAGTGAAAGTTGTAGTACAGCTCAACGGGAGCCACATAAGCACAGGCTACCGCAAGCCAATCTGTTCATATCTGTGCTCTTGCACTTCTTGCTGCTGCCGCTGCCGCACTCACAGTTACAAACACCATGTCTGCGCCCTGCAGGGCCTGCAGCACCTCTTCCCTGCTCTCCTGGGCAGCTTGCTGCAAGTGCAGCAGGAAGTTTGCGCATGTAAGCGTACGTCTAGGTGTACATGCAGTGCTTTCAATGCGCAAGTCCCAGGTGCCGCAGTGTGCTGTTGTGTATATATGCATGCACACCTGCATTCATGCGGAGAAGGCGTGCTGGCCGGTGTGTTTGAGCTCAAGTTGGTGCAGCAGTGCACAAAGACATGAAACAATATTTGCAGCATTCAAGCTACTCTGTTTTCAACTACTGTAAACACACAAAACCTTCCATGCTCAGTGTGAACAAAGAATTGCAGCTTCAGCAGGTTGCTGGTGGCGCTGACATTCTGATGTGCGATGCTTGCGCACCGGACAACGCAGCAAGCAGCTGACAACTTTAGCAACACACCAGTCCCACGCCTGGGTTGCCGCCTGCACCCAGACCACGAGTAAGCTTGCCTCCGATCTGCAGCTTGGACTTCTCTGGCAGAGGGCTAGATGTCAAGGCCTGCAGCAGCAGGAGCAGCAGCAGCAGTAGCAAGGCAACCAAACCTTGGCATGTACTGCCACCTGGCAACCGGGCGTGCCTGGCCCTCGACAGCACGCTGTGTTGCGTGAACATAACTGGGGTTGCATCGCTGCTGGTGGTTTCCTCACCTGTGCATCTGTGTTCATGACCATGAGCTCTACTCCTTGCAGCTGGCTAGACATCATACGGTTTACGGCATTGCTGCCACCACCGCCGACTCCAAAGACCTTGATCTGAACTGTTGCCGAGTTGTTTCCTGCCTGTGCCTTGACAGAGAGACGCTCGGGTCGCTGAGGAGGAAGCCACAGCCCGCTACCCGCATTCTGCTGCACTTCGGCGCGCAGGCTGTGCATATCTTTACGGCTGGTGCGCCTGTGAACCACCCGCAATGCTCGGGGGCCAGCAGCAAGCCCAGCGAAGCTGGGCGCCATGGGAGTTGCAACTCGATGCGAACTGGCCAGCGCCTGCACGCTTCCCAGCATCATTGGATCAAACTATGTATGTTCTCAGTTGATGATCAAAGTCAACCGGCCCAGCAAAGAACCTGCTATGCACTTGATTGGTTTAGTTCAACTGTGACTTCAGCAGCTTGCAGGGTCACACTGGAACAGAGGCAAGCGACGCTGTAGATCATAGTACTTTCTGGATGGTTGAATGGAAGTACACCACGCACAGCCCGGTGCCATCATTTGAACGGGCAGGTAGTGTTTAGGGTGCAGCCAGGGCCAAGTCTACTGTCTTTCAAAAAGCAGTTACACGGTGAAGGATGTACTTGTTGTCCCGATCATTCAGGGCTGGCAGCTCCTGAAACATCGCTGCCTGTTCAGTATCACTACTGCTGCCTGAGCCTGACGCTCCACGCCAGCTGCTGGGCTGCATGGGCAACTCCTGCGCCTGCAGTCCATGCTCTCTCGCCGCAGTCTCGAACAGTTGTAGCGTGCTGGCCTGGCGCCGGGTTGTGGACAGGTAAGCAGCACTGCAGCGTCGCCGCGCAAGCACTGCATCAGCACCTACATCTGCACTGGCATCCTTGCTGCAGCTGGCAGTGCTGCTTGCAGCTGCGCCAGATGCACTGTGTGCACCCAATAGCTGCGTGAGTAACCGCACTACGCTGGGCACTGCTGCTGGGTCATACAGAATGTCACTTCCAAGTACGACATCAGCGCACAGCCCTGGCACGTCTGCGCTCCAGTCCAGAGGGCACGCCAGCACCTCAGGCTCCTGCAAAAATAGAACACACAAGTCACCAGTCAGCGAATGGCAGGCAGCACAGATGGCGGCACAGCTTGCTGTTTGCGTGCGCCTGCCAGTTGCACATCAGCCTCGGCGGTAACTCACATCCCTTCGCTTGATGGGTACAATCGTGGTGCGACATTACCACCAAGCGTGGCACGCACCGTAAGTGCCAAAGTACAGCAGCATGGAGCACTTGGGCCACACTTTGAACATGCATACAGAGCGAGTACTGAGTTGATATGATACTATGTGCCCACCAGCTGGTTCTGCCTGGAGACCCCTTCCTGCTGCCACCGCTGCTGCTGCTGCTGCTGCTCCAGCAGCTGTGCTCCCTGCTGCCAGCTGCCCAGCAGCCGCACGCTGTGCCCGTTCAGGGCCAAGTTGCTGCAGCAGTTGACGAGCGTCTGCGGGTCCCCGTCTGTCAGCAGCAGGCGGGCGGGCTGCAGGCGAGCCAGGCAGGCAGCGACCAGGCCAGGCCCGCAGCCCAGCTCAATGCAGGTCTTGCCTGCAGGCGGTGCAGCGCACAGGGGAGGTGTGGTGGGCAGTGCTGCGTGAGCTTGGCAATGCATGCATGCAGGCGGTGCAGCGCACAGGGGAGGTGTGGTGGGCAGTGCTGCGTGAGCTTGGCAATGCATGCATGCAGGCGGGCAGCGGACCTCGCCAGGCCCGCAGCTCAATGCAGGTGGTGCCCGCAGACAGCGCAGCAGTGCAGCGGAACGCTTGTCTGACGTGCAGGTGGCTTGCAAGTTGAGCTGGTTAGACCAGGCGGAAAGCGCCGCGTGAACACAAAGGCTGCCTGCAGGCACTGCAGGATAGCTCAGTGCAGCAGCAAAGGAATGCACGCCTTTGCTGAGTGGCACCTTCGCAGTGCCGCGGGGTGCGCAATGCACGGCATGGGCAAGTTGACGTTTGCAGACTTGGGGCAAGAGGGCGTCTGGGTGTCCTGCGGCCCCAACAACACAACAAAACATCACCCAAACCAGCTTACTGCCAGCTGAAGGTGAAGCCTGTGCCCTTGCATGCGCGCCTGCATCCAGCCCCTGGGTGGTCTGACCACAACTGCAACTTCAACTCACTGCACCTTGGAGGCATCGCCAGCTGCTGCCTGCAGCTGCCGGGCCTGCCCCTGTGCGCGCCCACCTGCGATGAGCTGCTGGTGGTTGAGCAGCCACTCCGCCAGCAGGAACCCGGCATCCCACATGTGGCAGCCGGTGCCCCCCTCAAACAGGTTGGCAGACATGTGCACAGACACCAGGCCAGCACAGTGGCGTTGCTGCTGCTGCTGCTGTGCCTGGCGGTCGTCTTGCTGGAGCCGGCAGTGTGGCAGGTCATGTGCATTGCCACTGCTCTGCTGCTGGTGCTGCTCCTGCAAGTGTTGGCGGTGTTTTTGCTTCTGATGGTCATCGTTGGCCTGCTGCCGCTGCTGCTGCTGGTGCTGTACATGCTGGCCAGTATCTGCTGGTTGCGCTTGTCAATCGCCTGCTGTTCGTGTTGCTGCTGGCTCTCCTTGCTCAAGGCCTCGAGCTGCACCTGCCCAGCTGCCAGCACAAGCTCCGACATCAGCTGCTGCCCGGCCTGTAGCTGCTTCAGCTGCGCCAGCGGCATCAACCCTTGCCAACCCTCTGTGTCATCACACTGTAGCCGCTGTTGCTGCTGCTGCTGCTGCGGCGCTGCTCGTGCTTATCATTTCTGGGGTATGGTTGCTGGCAGGCCCCAAGGCAGCGTGCCACATGCTGCTGCTGCAGGTCCTGCAGCTGCTGCCAGCTGGGGCTGCTGCTGTAATAGAAGGTCTGGTAGCGCCAGGGTAAGGTGCCACCCTCCTGTGCTCGCCAGCAACAGCAGCAGCAATAGCAGCAGCAGCAGCATTCAATGCAGCCTACAACGGCGGTGAAGCCAGTGTACATCACGGTGCTGCATCTCTGGTGTCTACCTGGCGCTACCTGCATGCCATGCCATGCATGATGCATTAGTCATTTGTTCAGCTCATGGTGGCTGGGGCCCCAAACTAGCATGTGAGTGCCGCATCTGCTGCATTGTGCTTTGCAGAGTGTGCCTTCCTGCAACCCTTTACTTGTTGGTTTACAGAGCAAGGAGCAAGCCAACTATGCGACGTTGCTTTTGATCAAAGCCAAATGCACACCATGCGGCAGCTGCAGATACATTGCCTCCCCCTCCCCCCTTCCAGATGCTGCTCCTCATGCACGAGTTGCTCCTGCTGCATGCA
Source organism: Scenedesmus sp. NREL 46B-D3 (assembly GCA_014080715.1). NCBI lineage: Eukaryota > Viridiplantae > Chlorophyta > Chlorophyceae > Sphaeropleales > Scenedesmaceae > Scenedesmus > Scenedesmus sp. NREL 46B-D3. The sequence continues at coordinate 108,154 of JACERP010000048.1, forward strand.
TGTACTGCCACATGTACTGCCACTTCCCGGCCTCTGCATGCGTCACGCAGTTGAACTGCCACCAAGCGACATGCATGTACTGCCACCAAATCCACCTCCACCTCTGCCTGCTGTACACTCTGCAGTTGCAGCAGCTCCCTGCCAAGCCGCTGCTCCCTACGCACTGCATACAGTCTTGCCCCTGCTGCAAGCCTGCATGCCCCAGCAGCCGCAGTCTCGCTCACCTCTGGCACTTGCAGCAGTGATGTGTACAGCTGCAGCAACTCCTCGCCGAGCTCATGCCCTGCAGCCTCTACTGCTTGTATCAGCTGCTTGGCCAGCCGTGCCACGTACTGCCGGTTGGGAGGCAGCAACTGGCTCAGGGGGCTCGCGAGCGCTGCCAGCAGCACTGCTTGGGAGGCAGGACCCAGCGGGGCCTCCCTGTTGTTGCTACTGCTGCTGGTGATGTGGCTGCTGTCAATGGAGGCAAGTAGCGCCTCTAGGACCTGTTATGTGGGTTTACGACGTGCCATAGAGTTATAGGCTGGCGAATCGACTGCGTACTGAGGTTGTGGTGCTGCCAAAAGGGGCTTTGTTGGTGACACAGTTCGGTGAATTATCCTTATGCTGCAAGTAACAGTGCTGAAATTGTGTATCCGCCTTCTGTGCAGCCTTACCCAAATGCATATGCAAGTGCCAGACTGCAATGATTGAAGCAATGATTGAAGCAATGAAAATGAAGCTGTAACCACACTCTGTCAGGATAGTCAAGCCCACCTGCTTGCTTGGCTGCTGCTGCCAGAGCCGCAGTTGCAGGCGCAGCTGCGCATCCATGCTTCGGCTTGGCTTATGTGTGAAAGACGCTGCAGTTGTCGTAGCTGGCGACCTTCGCGCTGCCACTGCTGCTGCCGGTACTGCTGATGCTGCTGCACTGACACAGTTGTTGGGAGACGTTTTCAGAAGCAGCCCTGCACGCAGTGTCCCTGTACACTGCTGTTCCGGCACTTACTCTCAAGGCCCCCAACCTCATAGACAGTCCACGGTCACTTGCACTTGATGAAAGAGCAAGGCCCTAGAGGCAGTGTCATTAACACCACGTCGAGGCCAAACAAACCTTGGCAACCGTCTGTGGAATTCAGAAGTTTCTAGCACAGACTCGGATCTGACTCGCAACATTTCCACTCAGCACGAAAGGTTAGACAGCCCAATACCTGAGCAGGCAGCACTGCGTTCCCTCTTCTCCTGCTTGCAACTTACACTGTACTGGTCTGTTCACGGCCGGTGGGATGCACAAAACAAGTAGTATTTTTAAGAGTATCACTTAAATCGTTCGTCATGAGCACAGAGAACCCCGTTGTGATAGACTTAGGCAGTGAGAGCATCAAGGCTGGCTATGCCTCTCAGGTGCCCAGCGAGCATGAGCCACGCATAGTCACGCCGTCTTTGGTCACAGTCAGCGCCCGCGGTGTTCGCACAGACCCGTCGGCACAGCAGCAGCACCACAGGGTGATAGACAGGGGCTTCATAGCCAACTGGGATTACTTGGAGGCTGTGCTGCACTATCTGTTCTATGAGCAGCTAGGATGGGTGATAGGGGAGGAGGGCAGTGCGCTGTTTGTTGAGCCCCTGTTTGTAGGCAAATCAGAGCGCGAGCAGCTGGTGCAGCTGCTGTTTGAGCGCTTCAACGTCATGGGGGCGTTTGTGCAGGACGCAGCAGTGCTGTCACAGTTTGCAGCAGGCAAGCTGTCTGGCTGCACCATTGACATTGGACACGGCAAGATAGATGTAGCAACAGTGTCTGAAGGCACTACCAACGCCCCTGGCGCAGCGCGGTTAAGCTTTGCAGGAGAGCAGCTAACACAGCTGCTGGGACACCTGCTACAGCAGCAGCAGCAGCAGCAGCAGCAACAGCAGCCGCCACTGCAGCAATTAAACGCACTCAAAGTGCAGTGCTGTAGGGCAGCAGCATCTGCAGATGCATATAGGCAGCTGCTGAGTCAGCAGCAGCAGCTTGGCAGCAACAACAACCCAGCAGCAGCAGGCACTTCACAAGTGCCTGATGGCAGTATATCACAGCCGCAGCAGCAGCCAGGGGCTCCAGAAGAGTTTACACTGCCCGATGGTGCAAAGTTCACAGTGACAACTGAGGGCTACCAAGTAGCAGAGGCGCTGTTCGACCCAGCACTGCTGGGCCACCACACTCCAGGTGAGTGCTTGTCTGCTGCTGCTGACTGGCATTGTGTGTTGAGCTGGCAGTATACCTCGAACAGCAAACCAGCAGCAGCAGCAGGAGCAGCAGCCAATCAGCGGTTGCTCTGTGTGCGCTGCAGGTGCCCGTGAACAGGCAACATGATTTAATGATGCACGCTAGCAGTTGTGTTAGGTGGCCACGAGCAGCCAGCCACAAATTACGGATGTCAAGTGTGCACTGGCAGCCCTGTGTGCTCAATGCACATACTTTTTCCTCTGTAGCTTAGTCACCTTCATTGCTCGTACTTCATTCTGGAGCACATGAACAAAAGCCCTGCACCCTGCCTCACAACAGTTGTGCTGGCGCTCTCATCCTGCTGATGCACGCCTAAACGATCGCCTGCTAGAGACCCAGATGCCTGACTCCCACCGCTCTTCGTCAAGAACAACAACATCTCCTGTGTTTGCTTGTGTGGTACGGGGTCTCCCCGCCCCTGCAGGCCTGGTTGACTGCCTCCTGGAGAGCCTGAACGACCACCCGGACCCCTCCCTCAAGCGCAGCATACTGGAGAGCGTGCTCGTGTGCGGCGGCGGCGCCTGCATACCAGGCATAGGGGAGCGTGTGGTGCAGGTGAGGACGCAGGTCGCGCAGGGCTGCGTTAAACAACGGCTGTCACAGCCGACTGAAGCACATCAGTTTGGTTTCGTGTTGCGGGTGGGGCTGCTGCAGCTGCGGCACAGCACAGCACAGACCTTGCTGTTTGGCACATGACTGGCATGCTGGATTGCTGGACAGGCGTGTGCAGCTGCCGAGCAGCCTAGTGCCAGCCGCTGTGCCATCATGATTGCTGACGGATGTTTTCCTGCTGCAACCTGGCGTCGCTGCCCGTGCGTGCCTGCAGGACATGCGCGCGCAGCTCCCCAACAGCTTAGTGCCGGCGCTGTGCCAGCTGCCAGAGTACATGGCCGTGCAGTCGCCGCAGTGCGTGCCGTGGGTTGGCGGAGCAGTGATGGCCAAGCTGGTGGCGCACCAGGGCCACTTCATGATCAAGGCGGAGTACGAGGAAGTCGGGCCGAGTGCAGTGCACCGCAAGTGCGCGTAGCACCTGTTGCTGTGGTTTTGCATGCGACGCACACAGCAAACACTACGCTCACTTGTTTGGGGACATGGTACTTTCTGCGCATCCTGGGTCTTTGCCATGTTGGCAGCCAGTGTGATGTGCCGTGCGCACGGTGCAAAGCAGTCCCACGGCTTGTGCAGTTTGCTTCTCTGCCTGCCAGAACATGAATGGCGCAGGTGTGCCAGTTTCTGCTGTCGGCTGTTCAAGGCTGGCATGTTGTGCTGGTAGGCTGTTCAGGTATCCAGCGTGTGGCCTTGCCGCTGCCTTCAGGCAACGCAGCAGCAGTGTGACGTGGCTTGCTGAGCAGCCTGACGGCCGAAATCGCTCACTGCCGCAATCACACATGGTGTGGCAGGCTGTGTACACTCCGAGTTGCCCATGTTGCTCACAGCGGCCCACCACACATTGCTTTCTGGTGTTCATGTTGCAGCAGCAATTTGAGCTGTGGGCTGCAGGGGGTGCATGCCGGAGCGTTGCTACACATGGGCCTTGCACTGTTGTGCAAGTGACATCAGCGGTTTGATGATGATGATCAGCGGTTGGAAGTCAAGTCTGCTGGCAACAGTTCAACAGTCACTGTGTTGTTGAAGTTCGTATGTGGTCCTGTCACTGGCTCTGTCGGTCACCAAGGCATGGTAACACTGGCAAGCTAGCGCTCTGCCTGGCACTCTAGTGAAAGCAGCAGCAACGTAAGCCAGCCAGAAAAGCGAAGCAGAGTCATGTGGTATCCCTCATGCAAAGCTGCACTCTAGTGGATTAAATCTCAAGACCTCGGCAGGCAGTTGCTCAGCGTGAATGTGGCAGATGCGGTCTTTGGGCAAGTCGTGCCGCAGCAGTGTTCTGTGAGCCAAGGCGTGCTGATGACTCATCGACTGGATCTCGCCATGAAGTTGAACCGCCAGCAGCTGCCACCACAGCCAAGGCTTGTGGTAACTGGCTAGATACGCAGCAAATGAGGAAAATGGCGGGCAGAACGTTCGGTGTCAGCGACCAGGCCCAGGTCGCTGGCAACGACTGTTGCAATTCAAGGCTGCAGGATCTTGGGTAGCGCCATCTGGACAGCTGTCCTGCAGGCTGACTTCCCTGCTGCAGGCAAAGGGGCTCAGCGGCTTAGCTGAGCAAGGTGCCAGATGCGTTCAATGCAATGCAATTTGTGTCATCGCACACACCACAGGCAAGGAAACCAGCCTGAGACATTGGCAGCTCAAGTCGATGGCGGAGGCAAGGCGTGCTGGGTTGCTGCCATCATGACCAACTGATAGTTGCCATACTATGGCCCAAAATGGTACCAGACTGTAGTCTACCGTTCCATCTTGAAATAAAAGGCGTTTTGTAACATTTACTACGTTGCATGCTCCAACCAACAAAGGAGTGCCACCGCAATCCACTACTGTACTCCTACCGTCAGTCCTACATACACGGGAAAACAAAACATGTCATAGGCCCTATCCAGTGATGCTGTTGCTGCCTGGCATGCAATCCACTGCTGCAGTTGTCATCATCATTCCACCCACCCACTGCTGCATTGTGGCGGCCGTCTACCAGTTGACTGCTGCATTGTCACGTGCCCTTCCGACTGGCCACAGGATGACGCCGGCCATAACCCCATATGCTTTTGCTCAAAGACATTCAACTCTTGTACAACACTGGCATCCATTTGCGCTGCACTACTGCCTGGCAATCACGCGATACACTACGCCACCCCTGCATTGCTATTATGAGTACTGCTAGGGACGTGCATAGTGTTTGTCTAGCCAACCGCCCAACTGGCGTGCAGCCCCTGCTCTTCGCTCCTGCTGCTGACCTCAGTACCAGTGCTGGTTGTGCCACGTTGATGGCAAGCCAACCAATGCAAACGCTGCCAAAAATGGACTAAGGTGAGCACATAGATCCTGAGATTGGGGTCTAAACTTCAGCTGCCACTGGCGAACCAGCTGCTGGCGCTGCTGCTGCAGGGTCTGCTGGTGGTGCTGAGGCAGCATCTGCTGGTGCTGGTGCTGCTGCTGCAGGGTCTGCTGTTGGTGCTGAGGCAGCATCTGCTGGAACCCCTGCTGACGCAGCATCCGCTGGTGTTGCTGCTGCTGCAGGGTCTGCTGCTGGTGCTGCGGCAGGATCTGTTGCTGCTGCTGCTGCTGCTGCTGCTGCTGGCTCCTCTTCATAGGATTCATCATAAACAGGCAACATGCCAGGGGTGCTCACAATCTGATCGACAGCCCTGATTGTGCTGCTGAAGCCAGTGAACCTTCTAGGAGGTGGAGCTACCACGGGCTCTGCAACTGCCTCAGGAAGAGGCTCAGCAGGCACTGGTGCTGGCCCCGCAGGAACTGCTGCCGCTGGCGCGGCTGCTGCTGCTGGCTCTGTTGTTACTGCTGCTGCTGCTGCTGCTGCTGCTGCTGCTGCTGCTGCTGCTGCTGGCTCTGTTGTTGCTGCTGCTGCTGCTGGCTCTGCAGGAGCAGTTGCTGCTGGCTCCGTTGCTGCAGGTGCAGTCACTTCTGTTGCTGGCACTGCTGCTGGTGTCACGGATGCGGGCTCAGCTGCGGCTGCTGGTTCTGCCGCAGCTGCAGGCACAGGGGCCTGTTCAACGGGTGCATCAGTAGGGGTTTCATCAGCTGGCGGTGCAGCAGCGGGGGTCTGGTCAACTGGCTGTGCAGCAGATGTAGTATCATCCGAAGCTGGTGCTGCTGCAATTGCCTGTGGCAGCAGTGCGCCAGCCTCGGGCGTGTCTGCTGGATCTGCTGCTGCTGCTGTGCCTGCTGATGCTGCTGCTGCCACTGCTGAGTCTGGCGCTGGTGCTGCAGCAGGGTCGCTGAAAGCAACGACAGGGGTGTCGCTGCTGTCAGCAGTTGGGGCGTCACTGCTGCTGGTACTGCTGCTGGTGGTGATGTTGGCGTTGTTCAAATTGGGGATGATGCTCTTGAGGTTACCTAAGAACTCCTTCCAGTTCTCAACTGCCTCTGCCTGCGTCTTGCTGGCTTCGCTGCTGCTGCTGTCATCGCTGCTGCTGCTGCTGCTGCTGCTACTGGGTGGGCTGCCAGCATCAGCTGCTGGCACAGATGCTATCGACACTGGTGCGCTGGCGGCAGGCTCAGCAGCAGCGCTGCTGCCGCTACTGCCTGCATTGCCGGCTCTGCCAGTGAACGAGCTCAGCAGCTTACCAATATCTGGAAGCTTGATCTTTGCTGCCGCTGGACTGCTGCTGCTGCTGGGTGAAACACTGCTGCTGCTGCTATCTGTGGCTGCTGGTCCTTCCACAGCCTCATCCACAGCTGCACTGGCTTCGCTTGCCTTGGCTGCAAGGGAGCCCAGAAGCTGCCCAAGATCTGGCAGCTTGATCTGCAAAGACTCGTCGCTGGAGTTTGTGCCTTGCGTGAGGATGCTTGGCAGTTGGATGCTTGGCATCTGCGGCACTTTGAAGATGTCGGTGAAGCTTGGGAAGAGCTCTGTGGTGCGAGTGACGTTGAGTGCTTCCGACAGGTTGACTCTTGGCAGCACCTGGCTGATCGCCAGCAGCACGTCGTTCTTGGTCAGGTTGTTGAGGCCTGTGGCTGTCAGGTTGACCAGCATCTGGGTGGGCGTGTCGGGGATGCCAGGGGTGGCTGCGCAATCACAGACCGTCCAGAGCTTGCCCATGTAGACGCCGCTGATGCCAGCAGGGTTGCCCTGCTCGTCCAAGGTTGTGTCGGAGGGTGTGGCATCCAGGCAGGCCGCCCCGATGTACTTCCGCGACAATGCAGATACTGCCGACTTGTCGCCGAATGCCACCACTGTGCCGACGCAGTTCCCGCCAAATGCATCAGTAGTGCAGCCGGGCACCGCCAGCTTGCAAGCCAGACCAGCGCACAGGTTGCTGCCTCCAAAGCCGAAGCCAGCATTGCTTCCATAGCAGATCATGTCAGCGACGTCGCGGCCGACGCCGGAGATGGCGCAGCTGCTGCTGGCGCACTTCCCGCTGCTGAAGCAGCACCCTCCCCTGCATGACGGGCTGCTGAAGGGTTGGTTCCAGACGCAGTAGCTGAAGGAGTTCATCGATGCCTTTTCGTTGCACATCTCCGGCCTGGGGGCGCAAACGGAAGGGTCTGTGTTGACTGGTGCTGCCCGCCTCGGCTTGCCAGTTGACAAGCTGCCAGTCTCCATCATCAGGAGCTCCTTTGTGCTGGGGCATTCGGATGTACCCCACACAAATTGCAGCTGCTGCAGGGGACCGCGCTTGCCACCTGTTTCACAGCAGCGCACGGGAAACAAGACAGCGCGGAGGGCATGCTTGCATGTCAGCAGTTGTGGCGTTGTGCACTGCGCAGCAACTGACCAGTGCACTTGATGTAGCGAACCTTGCATTCACCCTGGTTGTCTTGTCAATGTAAGTTACAGCCACAAGCCTTCAAGGTGGAGTGTCACCCCATGTGTTGTTGCTGATGAAGTGCTGACATTACTGACTGTCCAAGACGTGCAACTGAAGGCAAGGGGTCGCTGCAGAGGCACAGAGACAGCTGTGATGGGGTCACTCGAGGCTGTGCTGGCTTCATGTACTGTGAAAGTGTCAGCACTGCATATATGTGTGTCTTCATGCAAGCTAGACATGCAGTGGCAGTGTGCATAACTGGCTGAGAAGTGTCCAAACTGGTGCTCAAAATGACCTGCATGCATTGCCAACCATGAGCGTCTGCAGAGCAGGCCACTTAAGAGCACAGCCACCAGCACTAGATAACATGATCCACTGGCAGCAGGTGCAGATAACCCTGCAGCTGTGCTCACCTGCTGCGCTTTGGAAGCCCCTGATGGCGATTAGGTGACCACCAGTTTTGTTGGCTGCCGACTGCACCTTGTTGCCTGGTGCGCTGCTGCTGCCCACTGAGATGGAGCGGCCGGTGTTGGTGCTCAGCTTCAGGTAGCCGACACACCTGCAGCAACAGACAATGTGGTGAGATACAGCAACTTGCGAGCCAATGTCTGGATTTTGGGAGAATACAGATGAAACAATGCCGACAGCATTGCAGTCAGCGGCATAGCTATAGCCTAGCATACACGGTGACGGCTGAGCTTCACATGCCGCAGGGGTGTTTGAGCGCTGTCGCCATCCGTTGATGATAGAAACACCCCAACATGCCAGCGGCAGACTGGCCACAAAACACACAGCCATAAATCAACTGTCAACATTCCACACCCTGCTGGCACAACACCCTGCAGCATCTTCAAGTCCTTGATAAGTTGCCCTTGACAAGCCGTCCACTCACTGCTTTGCCTTGTATTCTGCCTTCGTGACATGCTCTCCATCCCTGAGCTTGAGAGCCGCCTCAATTGTGTTGGCTGAGCTGCCAATCATGCCTGGGGTCGGCACTGGCCCAAACGCTGCCTTGGCACCCCTCAGGCACCCAGATGCCTTGTTGAAGTACAGCGACACCTGCTTGATGTGGCCGTTCTTGGCAAGCGATGCATGATCCACAAACTTTGCTCCGGCCTTCTTGAGTCCCAAAAACTGGGAGTAACCTGAGATGTCTGATGTGCAACCAGCTTGCGATGAACCTGCAGCTGTGAGGCACAGCAGATCACAGCATAAGGGCATGGTGCAGACCGTCACACGTGGCATTGCATCAGACCGTCAAAGGCGGCACTGCTCCCTTGTAATCAAATGCAGTAACAAGTGTAGTATGAACAGAAGTGGCAAGCGCATGTGCTGTCAGCTTGCATTTGTGCTGCTGCTGCCAGTGATGCTGTGGCAGGAAGCAGCCCTACGCCCAACTCGATACAAGAATGTCGTGTCGAGACATGGATACGTATTATCATCAACGATAGCCTACCAGCTGCTCCCGTGGAGATGCAAAGCAAAGCAGCTGCTAGGCACCAGTAGCGCCGCGCCATCATTGTCACCCAGCTCCGCAGCGCCGTCTCCACAAAAAGCGTTTGATAAAGTCAACGTTTACTTTTACGATTGATGGCGCTTTGTCTACTGTATACTGCAAGCATCCAACGCGAGGTCGCCTTGGCAGTACAGAGCTGCTGCACAGCCGGATAACGTCGGTATTAGACGGTTGAACTTATAAGACATAAACAACTTTGTGCTTCTCATATTATGCAGGCATCTGGCAGCTGTGCTGTGCAGGTAGCTGGGCGGGAAAAGGACATACCACCAGGTTTGCGGTCACTCATTGCAAGACCACGCGATTGGCAGATTTCAGCTGCATGCGCTCTCTAGATAAAGGTTTATAAGTATTCAAGGTCCACAACGGTTGACGTTCTGGATCGTTGTTTTCTTTGCTGTTCCGCCTGACTGGCCAGGTTTCGTTGCTTCTCCTGCAAGCAGAGCAGCAGCCCTGTGGCAGTCGTCCTTCTGCTGCATCACACAGAAGACGCTATAATAGCAAACATACGTTTCCTGGCCATCGATGATTGTCAAGCTTTTGTTACACCAGCCAAGACCGCACTGCTCTCAACCTGAGGAGGCCTGCGGTACAGCCGTGACTAGCTGCTACAAACAACGCTAGGTTGGAGATCCTGCACTCAGCAACAACAAAACACCACAGACCGCTGATGCGACTATCAAAGTTTCAACATGTGTAACGTGACAAAGGGTTGCCAACAACGAAATACGCGCATGCCACGCTGCCGGGGCATAATGGCCCGCATGTAAAGGGTTGCAGGAATGCATGCGTTGCCAAGCATGACATGTCCCTGCTGTACTGATTATATGAACAACCGTGCACAGAAGCGGACTGTGTGGTGCTGCTGCCAAAGACCATCGCCACTTCAAACCGTATGCACGGTCACACCACCACAGACGGCACCAAGACCCGTCTAGGGCAAAACTGCAAGCGCCGCCAGACCTGCTGTCACACAACTGCATGCACAACATACGTGCAGCCTGTTGGGCAGCAGTTCGCTGATCATGACAGCTCAGCGGTGAGCCACATCAGACGGCGGCCACACCACATGCATGATGCGCAAGGCCCAGCAGCCTCACTAGCACAGTCACACCAGCGGGCCGGCATGGTGCTACCGGCATGACCCCCCCCCCAGCCCACACCCGGCATCATGCGCTCAGCCTGCTCGGCGGCCACCAGCAATGCAGCACCAAGCGCAGGAGGTTGCCGCCCCACAGGCCTCGCCAGTACTGCAGCAGCACGATGCTCAGCAAGACGGCTGATGTCAAATTTGCAGGCTTATCAACATGCTCGCAGCTGCCCACACAAGCGACCCCATACAATACACCGTAAAATGAGTGGAGTGGACCGGCGCAAAGAACCCAATCTGTCCTAACCGACATGGAGTGCATGTGCTAGCTGGCACGATGTGCCTGCAGGAAAGCAGCACACACGCCTTGACATTATTGCGTGCTGCCAGCACCGCATGCTGCTTGCGGGGACGCACAACGACTGTACACGATCCAGAATGACCAGCATGACATCAGAGCAACACCGCAGTCCAGTAGGTGACTGTCTAATCAGCACTGTAACAGAGCAAAGCGCAGCGCCATAAACAGCGTGCTGGCTGCCGCAAATGCTGCCAAAACATCATGCAGCACTGTTCAACACAGAATAGGCGTCAGCCAATGCACGCGTGCAGTGAAGTTGCATCGCATGCTGCCAAGTTTTGCGAAAGGGCACGCAGCCAATGCGCGCGCTCGCCGACTGCCTCTGCAAGCACGGCACCTGCTGCTTGCAGCGCAAAACAGCCTGCCAGCCAATGCACATCGCAACTTACTACATGTAGCTACCTCAACAACCGACTATGTAATACCTGCACAATTATACCAAGCAACCTCTTTGCCCCCTGACTTGAATACAGAACAGACGCTTGCGCAGATGTTGAAGCCAAGCAAGCTGCGCACATCTGGTGGGCTCTTGAAGTACAGCTGACAAAGGCATCATAACACACAGCCAGGGCCTTCAACCAATATCTTCAACCCAGTCGCCACAGTCGACCGCAGAACCCCCCAGACAACATGGCAACAGTTGCTGCTGTGGGTCAATGTAATAGGCAGCAACATGGTGAGTCATTTCACAGCTGCTGGCACAGTTGCAAGCATCGGGTGGCAGGCAGAGGGGCACACCTGCCAGAAATGCCAAGCCTTGTCGTGCTGCTGCGAGTGCTGCTGCTGTTTGCAACCCCCAAAAGGACATCGGGCCTCATGCCAAGCCCGGCACCAACAACTTGATCTGCAACAGGACTAACGCTCCAGCAGCAAGCCTCACAGCAGAGACAGCGGTGACGTTCAAGCTGCTGCGCAGCGTACAGCGCACGTCATCCAATCATCCAAGCTTGACGATGTCATCATGATGTTATCTAACAGCTGTTGTAACGTGTCACAGCTGTCCACGCATCCAGCTCTTGATGGCCAGGCACTTCACGCCGCTGCCCACCGGGTACTCCACCACGCTCGTCCACTTGTCGCAGATGCCCTTGAACTCCGTCTTGTCGCGCTCCGTGTTGATGCGGTCCTTGAAGACAGACACGATCTGCCGGATCGCCAGCGGCGCCGCCTGCTGCTCCAGCATGCCGACCAGCTCAGCCTCCCAGGCAGCCACCTTGGCGAAAAAGGCGCGGTCGACGTGCTGCTGGGCCTCCCGTGCCGCCTGCATGTGCGCGAGTATGGCCGCCTGCTGCAGCGCCAGCGGGCTGGCCGCGTCTGCTGGGGTGGCTTCCGGGTACTCCTCGGGGATGACGGGCGCCAGCACCTGCGCCACACACCACACAAGGGAAGCGGCGGCGGCAGCAGGAGCAGCAGCAGCAGCAGCAGCAGCAGCAGTCAGAGCACCAAAGGAGGTACCTTGCAAGTGATCGCTTGGTGCGGCTCTATGCCCAGGCAGCTGTCCGCAATGACCGACCGCCAATCATGCGCTAGAATGGCAGCCAACCGCAAGCAACAGCAACGCCACCCAACACCGTAAACCATACACCCTGGGCGCAAACGCTCCCAGCGGCTCTCCTCTGCTTCAGCAAGTCACGCTGTGATGGTTGCGTGTGCGAGCACCGGACAGGCGTCATCAATGTCATCAACGCAATGGAATGATACAAGGCGCGTACTGCAGCAGCACCAACCTCGATGTCCAGATGCAGCGAGTTCTCCCTGGACATGCCCTTGGCGCCAGGCACAGTGGGCCAGCTGAAGCTGCCCTGCTGGCTCAAGCCGCCCCCTGAACCCTGAACCCCAGCTGCCGCTGCATCAGCACCGACAGCAGCAGCACCACCACCGGGCCAGCCACCAAAGCTTCCAGCCGATTCGAGTCCGCCAGCCCCAACTGGCCTGCCGCTGCTGCTGCCGGGTGCACCACCTTGCTGCTGCTGCTGCTGCTGCTGGCCTGCCGCTGCTGCGGCTGGGTGCGTGGGTGGCATCTGAAACACAAGGCTCCCCTGCCGACCCATGCTGCCTACGCTGGCTGTGCTGCCGCTGCGCATGAGGGTGTTTGCCGCCGCCGCTGCTGCTGCCGCCACCGCCCGCGGACTGCCCCCCGCGGCCTGGTTCTCTGCCACTGCTGCCGCCACCGCTGCTGCAATGGCACCATTGGGCAGCCAACCTTCCAGGCTAGCAGCACTGCTCATTGCGGCTGCCGTGCACGCAAGGATGTTGTCAACAGACAAACTAGGCTCCTTGACCAGCTTATCCAGCCCGCAAGCCAGCCCTGCTGCTGCTGCTGCTTCGTCCAAGCTGCCGCTGCGGGGCGACCCGCCTGCTAGCGCCGCCGCCGCTGCAGCAGCAGCAGCAGCCGTGGGGGAGCCGTTGCTGGAGGTTGGGGAGTCTCTGCGCTGCAGCAACCGCCGTGCAGAGGGCCCACGAGGGGGGGGCATGCGGCTGCTGCTGCCGCTGCGGCCCAGCCCAGACGGCGGCAGCTGCTGCTGCCGCTGCTGGTTGGTTGGGCTGCCTCCTGAGCTCATGCTGTTCAGGCTCGTCAGGCCTGCTGACTTATTGGGATCCAACTCCCTGTCTGGGGACGAGGCGAAGGGTGAAGCGCCTGGTCCAACAGAGCAGAACGGCGTCGGCAGCGACGAACCGCCCTGCACCATCCCTGAGTCGCCCTGCGCCCGACCTTGCTCCTGCTGCTGCTGCTGCTGCTGCCGCCGGTCTGGCTGCTGCTGCTGCTGCTGCTGCTGAGCTGGGTGCACCTCTTGGTCAACAGCATCTGACATGAAAGTGTCACAGTCGGGCATATGCTGCTGCTGCTGCTGCTGCTCAGGCCCAGCTGGCTCTTGAGAAACGGCGCCTGTTGAGTGGTCCAGCACCTGCACCGCAAGCAGGCAGCAGCGGCAGCAGCAGCAGCAGCATAAGCAGCAGTGTTCAAACACTGCCTAAGACCATGGACAGCAGCATGCGGCTGACTGCTACAGTGTGAAACACCAGCGGTAGGCTGCAGAAGGCCACATCATTGGTCAAGGTGCATACATCGCCTGCTTACATTGGGATCAGCCTCTTCACCTTGCGCATGGCATTGCCCCTGCTACCACGGCAGCCTGAAGGCATGCTGTGCAGCACATTGGTGCAAGCCGCATCAATTCACCAGTGCTGTGGCAGCAAGCTGCACTTCCTGACATGCTTCTGCTCACCTGGTGCTTTGGTGCCCGCTGTGCAGCCGTGAAGCTGCTGTTGCCTTCCAGCTGCTCACGAATCAGCGCAGCAGCACGCTTGCCTCCTGCTGCTGCAACAGCCGCAGCTGCACCTGCTGCAGCTGCCGCCGCGCCTGGAGACCCCGGCCCATTGCAGACATGCTGCTGCTGCTCAGCTGTAGAGGCTGCAGCTGTGCCAACAGCAGCATCTACAGCTGTTGTGAGCACCTGGCGTGGCGCTGCTGCTTCTGCCAGGTATGACATTGGTGCCTGCTGCTGACCCAGTGAACCTCCTGGGGAAAAGTTTGGTCCCGCTGTGGTGATAACTGCGCCATGGCCGGTGTAAGACACAACAGGCTGCACAAGGTTGTTATGAGTCTTGGGTGACTGGTCCCTGAGCTGCTTCAGGCAGGAGTTGTCGTGCAGCAGGGCAGCGGCTTCGCTGGGCGACAGATGCCGCTTTTCTTCGCGGCGTGGGCTTACCGATGCCGCCATCATCGTCTGCTGATGGCGGGCACGAGTGGCAAATGCGCTGCTCAGGTGCGAGTGACTACTCCTGCTTCAGTCCGCCTCCTCTCCCTGTATAGAGTGTCAGCATAAACCAAAGCATGAATGAAGCGACCTGATACCTTGATCATGCTGCTTCTTGCTATGCCAGGTCTGCACCCATTGCCTTGGAACCCGAACGCTGGTGCTACCGCTATCCCAGCCGAACAAACAAGTTCAATAAAAACCAAAGGATTGGCAGAATGCAAACACCATTCGCAACTGCATCGTACACCACATAAGGCATCCGAAACGGTGCCTCCTCATGTCCGAGGTGTTCCACTGGCATGCCAATGATGTGATCTAACGTTTTTAACATCATACATTTTGCGCACCTACTGAGATCCTGCGATGTGCTGGGAAAGGTCACACAAGTTCATATGGATGGCTGAAGAGCAACATCGCTGCAAGCCCTTACTGCGTTAACAGACTCAAGGTTTTGCTTAGGCTACTACGTAGTCACAGCATCAGTCACAGAACAGGCGATTCTATTGAAGCAGTCAGCTGGGGTTTTGGCATGGCGGGACTGCAATGCTTGAGGCGCTCTGCTACGGCATGCTTGGCTCATCCTGTTCAGCTTATGACCTCTTAACTCTTACATGTAAGCGTTCTGAAACCGGAGCATATCTTTCAGCTCTGCTAAGAGCGTCCTTCTGGCAGTCCAAGGCTGCACCCAGTCACTTTGACACCCAAAGGCCTTTTGGCCCCGCAAGGACAGGTGCCTGGCACACAGCTACCGCCTCATTTGATGCCACGGATTCGAGTTAAGCGTGGCCAAGCGATTCAGGAGCTCGCTGTCTCCCCATGGATTACAAAGAAAGGCCTCACAGAGGGCGCAGAGCAGCTGCCAGCAGCAGCTGGAGCAGCAGCAACATCAACACCATGCATGTATTCAGTAGTTCTGTCCGATGTGCCAGTTTCAAAGTATTCCACAGCATGCAGCACGGGCGATCTGCTGCCGGCAGTGGCATCACCACGGCTGCTGCAACAGCAGCATGCACCATCCCTTGCAGGACTCGGTCGCTGTCAAGGGCCTATGCAGGTGGATGGCGAGGGTCAGCAGCAGCAGCAGCAGCAGCAGCAGCAGCAGAGCGACAGCCGCTGGCATCAGGTGCGCAGGCATCCCAGGCATGCAGCCACCAAGCGCAACCGCAGCGATGCCGCAGCGTCACCAGACCTGCAGGAGGCACCTGCGCAGCATGCCACTGCTGCTGCAGCAGCAGCAGCAGCAGCAGCAGCAGCAGCAGCAGCACTGGAAGCAGGACTCGCAGCTTCAGAAGCAGAGGGCTCAGATGCAGCACAGGACACGGAAGATGACACACCGCACCAGCGGCAGCAGCAGCAGCAGCAGCAGCAGCAGCAGCATCTAAAAGCAGTTGCTGGTGCTGAGTCGGCGTTGCTGCTGGCGCAGCTGCTGCAGTCATGCGAGGAGCATGAGCCCTCGCTGGCATTGCAGCGCTTGCAGCAGCAGCAGCAGCAGCAGGGCGGGGCATTGCGGGGCATGGCACAGCTGCTGCTGCACCCTTCTGGCAGCATATCTGGCCACTTTGTGGGAACCCCTGGCAGCAGCAGTGGACCCCAACAGCAGCAGCAGCAACAGCAGCAGCAGCAGCAGCACGTCAGCCTTGGCCTGCAAGGCAGGCAAGTGCTTGGCATTCACTCTTGTTACAGGGACCCCGAGTGGGCGCTGCTGCAGCTGGCAGTGATCAAGTACAGCAGCAGCAAGGGCAGCAGGAGGAGTGTCAACGACGGCGGTGGCCGCGACGATGCCGCCGGCAGCAGCAGCAGCACTGTTAGCAGCAGCAGCAGCAGCAGCAGCAGCAGCAGCAGCAGCAGCAGCAGCATGGAATCGGGGCGTAAGCGTTTGCTGATGCCAGCGCAGCAGCAAGCTGCACAAGGCCAGCACTATGCAGCCAAGCGGCAGTGCTTGGAGCAGCACCCGTCGAGCGGGGGTCAGGAACAGCAGCAGCAGCAGCAGCAGCAGCAGCAGCAGCAGGATAGTAGCCTAGGAGCAGACGCTGACGCAGCAGCACACGTTGCAGCACTCTGTCTCTCTCAAGAGGCAGCAGCGGCAGCGGCGGGGTGTGGGGTGCGGGCTGAGGCGGTGTTTGAGGCTGAGGCTTGGGTGCAGCGCAGCGGGGGTGACCTGGCGTCGCTGGCGCCTGCCGACCTGGATGACGAAGACACGGCGGCAGCGATCCTGCAGGTGGGAGGCGGCGGAGGTCTGCGTGGCAGGCGCAGATGTGGGGCTGCAGTCATGTGTGCTTAGCCATCACTGGCGCCGGCTGACATGGATGTGAACAGCATGGAGACAGCAGCAGCACTTCTGCAGCTGAGATGCTGATTCTAGCTACACTGGTGGTTTGGCAGCGGGCTAGTGACGTGACACAGTTCAGTTGCAAAGACGCCCACAGGCTGCAGACTGGCCGTAGGCCACTGCCTAGCTGCGTGTGGGTGCACCCCACATGCCACTTGCATGCGGGAGGGTGGCAGGCTGTAGGTCACTCCTTTGCATGCATGCAGTGCTGTGTCCTCATACATGTCAGGGGCTGCTGCTGTGGGTGACAGGCCCTCACTTGCTGTCTCCCCTTCTGGTCAACTAAGTTCAGTTCGGCCTGCATCATGCATGATTGATTATCTTGCATGCGCACCAAATTGCCACTTAACGCAGCCCCTTGCACCCAACGCGTGGCCTGCCTGCTGCTCCGCCTTGCAGGACAGTCTGGGCCTGCGCCCGGACTTTGTGCATGTGCACTTCACAGCCCACACGCTGCTGGCGGGAGCAGCAGCGGAGCAGCGCCTGGCTGCCAGCTGGCCACAGCTGGCGGGTAGCGGGGTGGTGGTCAACCTGGGCGAGATGACGCTCAGCAACCTGCCTGTTGGCATGCTCTAGGAGCAGCATCAGCGGCGCCTTGCTGTCCGGATGCAGGCTGTGTCTTTGTTGGCCTGGGTACGGGCATGCTTGCCACATGCCTTTCAGGGGCGCTGGGGTTCTGCTGTGTGGCCCAGCCGTGTGTCACCCAGCGCATGCACACCTGGTACTGTGTGCTTGCAGTTTAGCCGCACTCCCCGCTGCTGCTGCTGCTGCTGCTGCGTCCGCGGCTGCATGCACTACGTGACTCAGCGGCTGCAGCCCTTGCTGCCATGGCAGTGCTGCTTTGGTGCACGCTGCAAGGAGCACTGCCTCTGTCAGGCCTTCTCAGGCTGTCGGTTCCCGCAATGTTGACATTGCGCTGTGGCATCTGCAAGAGCAGTCGCAATGGATGAACCTGTGTTCTACTGGTATTGCAAGATGTGCTTATGATTGATGCAATGGCTTGAATGGGTGGATTGATGATGATGTGCATGGCATACGTTAATGTGTACTGCAGCATGTACCATTAACGCATGCAGTTCTGCCTAGCCTGGCAGCTTTGTTGTCAGTCTATAGACTAGGCTAGCTAGCGTGAGCAACTTGCTTTGAATGTAACACTGTGGGCTGCATCATGAGCTGGAGCGCCATTTTCGGTTACTTGTGTTTTGTTCATGGAGTATGACGCAATGCACAACACATGTGATATGTGTTGAGCTGTTGTTGAGCTTGCGCTGCTGTTGAGCTTGCGCTGCTTTGGCTGCACCCAGCAGCTGGCAGCAGCCCTGCTATAGCAGCAATAGCTATTGCTGCAGGCACCAACTCACTCACTGCAATGCTCCGTGATGCACTGGCCTGCTCTTCATAGTGGAATGTTGCTCAACAGTAGCAGCTGCTCGTATTGCACTGTGGCCCGGGGGCTGTGCAAAGCGATGTCAGTGTAAACGCCACAAATGCGAAAAGCCGCGCACCCCTGCTGCTGAAACCTGCCTGAACAAAAAACTAATGTTCTTGTATTGAACTGCCAAATCTTCACATGAATTGTGCTATGCAAACAAGCAACGCTGAAGCATCAGTTGATCAACAGAGTCTGCTCAGCATACTGAGCATAAACGCAACCTGCGATTCTGCAATCGTGCCACCACAATTGTGGCGCTGTCGTGCTGGTGTCAAACTCAGGCTGGTCGCTGTACGTCCTGCAGGCGGCTACAGCATGCAATCTCCTTTTGGCCTGTGCCAAACCCTGAAACTAGATTTCTAGTAGCAGCAGCTTGGCCGGGCAGGGTCAGGGAAGGCCAGGATTTTAGCTTGTCCTGTGCCAAACCCTAGCAGCTCCTGTCCTGTGCCAAACCCTAGTAGCTTAGTAGCAGCCATCCACCTCTGTCCACACGGAGCAGCCGTGCTACTGAACTGCATTGAATTCTTCAGCAAATCAAAGGAGTTCCATGCAACTTGACTCGCAATTCACCTTGAAATTTCAGTCTGACAGTTCAGACGTGCAGAAGTGGATCTTCAAAGAATTTCAAAGACCAATGCGCGATAATTGCTTATTGAACATTGTGATCAATTTTTTTCAATGCGCTTGTGCCTTTCTGCAATAACACCAGTGAATGAGTACACTAGGGGTCATTTACGTGATAACATGTGGCTCTTACCAGCGCACACTCCACAGGCAACGTTTCACATTGGTTCACATCCACCTCCATTGTAGCTTTTACAGCTGCACCTGCTGCTCAACACCGGCTGCACACGCCATCAGCGTCATCATCTGTGATTGAAGCCTTGGCGTTGCCCTGGTGTCTTGCGGTTGTTCACGGGACAACAACCAATTTAGCTGACGCAGAAGTCCGGATATACGAATCCCGCTTCAGGTGTGTGCTATGCGATGTTCAATTGGGAAGCACGTGGTCTGTACTGCAGTGACCTGTGCAAGCTTACTCCGTGCTCAACATTCATGGCACTTTGCCCGAACACTTTACTCTGCTGCAGCACTTTCCCTGTCGCTCTCAAAGGCTGCGGGTGACGGTGTCATCATACCAAGGCACAGACAGACAGACAGCACCACCACCAGCAGCAGCATCATGCCACCCCGCACACCCACCCCCCTCATCAGCGTGGACATCACCAAAAAGGCGTGGGAGCAGGAAAAGCCCCTGCACAACAGGTGGCACCCTGATATTCCCGCGGTAAGCCTCACCCCTTGCATCTGCTGCGAGACTTTGCTGTAGAGACCTCTGCAGCCGCTGGTGAACAGATGGCACGCAGATTCAAAATGCTGGTGCCACCTTGTGAATACTTGACTTGCACTGCGTGTCGCCATTCATGTATGTAACGCAACAAGTAGTGCTGAGCAGCAGGTGACGTGTAAGGGAGGCAACCAGGCACTTGGTGCTGGGCTGCATGACAGCTGGCAAGAGGCATGCGCTGCAGCATGAGGAATCTGCACCCTGCGGTTGTCGAGCATGCCAACCATGGGCCAGCAGCAGCAGCAAGTACAACTCTATGCCACTTGGTGTTCCCAACTCCGCCTATGCAACGCCACACAGAGCTCGGAGGTGCGGCGTGCATCTGGTTCTGGCTATTCTCATGTGTGTCTGCCTGCTCGCTGCTGCTGCTGCTGCTGCTGCTGCTGCTGCACAGGTTGCGGAGGTCAGTGAGGGCGAGCTGTTCCGTGTAGAGACCATCGATTGGACTGGCGGCCAGATCGCTGATGATGACTCAGCAGAGGACATCAAGAAGGTGGACCTCAGCCAGGTGAGGAACCGCGCAAGCTGCACTCGCTGATGTGTCAGCTGTTGACTTACAAGTCAGCATGTGGATTCCGTGGCTTGCAGTCAGCGGTCAGCCCTGTGGCACTTTGTCCTGCGGCTGGGAGTTGCATTTGAGCTGCTGTCATGTTGACTGTCGCAGGTTTCAATCAGTTTTTAGCCAGCTTGCGCCGCAGGTTCCACTTGACATTTGGGGGGATGGAGCCACACTGTGCTGGTCGTTGCACAGTTGTGCGTTGTGCTCCCTCTGCATGCAGTCTTTGGGCTGACAGGTCACCGGCAATGGTGCTGCGCTCCCCCCCTCCTTTGCTTTGCAGGTGCACTACCTGTCTGGGCCCATCCGTGTTGTTGACAAGGATGGAGCGCCAGCACAGCCAGGTGAGATGCTCCTGCTGTTGCTGCTGTTGCTGCTGTTGCTGCTGCGTTGGTAGCTGCAGGATGAGCCGAGTTTGTTGGTGCAGTGTAACTCCATGGCCCCAGAAAGATGTTTTTGACTGTGCAGCATGTTGAATGTGAGTAAGAAAGCATAATGTGTGAGTGCACGTGACATGCATTGCTGCCTGCCATGCATCCTTCAAATCAATCAATTACACGTTTTTCTAGCAAGAGTGACAACCCAAAAGAAAGGGGAGCCGCTCCCAAACCACCTTCAGTGGTTCCTAACCGGTGGGCGCAGGCCCACAAGCTAGGGCCAGATACGGCCAAAACCTTGAACGCAAGAGCGCTCGCTTGACAGATCTCTCATGCAATGATCATACCCAAACCCTAATCACTGATGGCCCTGAGCTGGACCACAGCGTCAGTGCACTCCCGCGTGGGATGAATCCTCCCACAAGGGCACTGCCAGCCCACACCAGCAATCATAAACGGCTCACTAGAAACCGGATACATCTGTAGGCGTTGCTGTCTCATGAGTGACTGCTGCTGCCTGTAGTGGGAGGAGGAACGGGAGAACCGCAGGGGAGCCCCTACGGCCTCAGGGTGTGTAACCCTGTAGACCATAGAACGCCATGCGCCCCTCATAAGACAGTAACCACGCAGGTCATCCATCTGATGAGGGAGTCCCAGCCGCTGCAAGTCGCTGTGTACACAATCCTGCCACCGAACTAGAGGCCGGCCCCTAGGCCGCTTCGTAACTCCATGCAATGAAGAAAACAAAGCAACTTCGGGGATCCTGCCCTCATCCATGCGCACAACATGCCCCACCCACCTCAGGCGAGCCGCCGCAAGGTGTTCTGCAAGGTGTTCATGCATCCTTACCTTCAAAATTGGTGAATTTTATCCAATTGAAAGAGGAGTGGGGAACTCTGGCAGGCACCAGCAAAAGGCTCAATGACAGGGGCTACTGTCGGGTCATGAGCTACAGCTTCCTATGGGCTGACAGGCTCGCTCTTGCTTCAACCCCAGTACAGCATACTCTGGATGTGGACTGAATCACCGAAACACTGCTGCCGCTGCTGCCGCCACCGCTGCAGGTGACCTGCTGTGTGTTGAGCTGTGCAACCTGGGCCCCCTGCCTGGGGATGAGTGGGGCTTCACAGGCACCTTTGACCGCGAGAACGGGTGAGGCCGCCACCACGCACTCTGCCTGTCCACCCACGCCGCACAGGGTGAAAAGAGCGTCATGAAGTTGCGCGTGTGAGTCCCAACTGAGTGGGTGGAACCAGCATGAGTTGCGACAGCCAAAGGGGTGTGCAGTTGGCGCCCAAATCCTCAACAAGTGGCGCTGCTTGCGGCACCAATGAACCGGCAGCACCTTGAACACGGTTGCAGTCCACCTCAGTCCGCGATCAGTTGCATGCATGTAACGTTTCTGACGCATTGAACATCACTTCTCCTCCTGCAGTGGTGGCTTCCTGACGGACCACTTCCCCGCTGCCACCAAGGCCGTCTGGCATTTTGACGGCATCTACGCCAGCTCTCGCCACATCCCCGGCGTGCGCTTCGCCGGCCTCATCCACCCAGGTGCGCGCGGCGGGCCTGACAATGACACAGTCCTATACATTGTGTGTGGTCAACGCTGCTGTTTGTCATGTGTTGCCATCGTGCTCATTATGGGGTGCCTCATACCATTTACGTTGGTGACTGCACCCACGCGTAGCCAATCCCTGTCCAAGGAATGACCAAATCCAGGACTGACACCTGACCTCAGGCGCTCGCCCAACGAGCCGATACTCCTCTCATGAGGTGGTCATCATCCACTGTAACACACAGCATGCGGCCCTGTTCAGTGCAGCCTGAATGCCCGTCATGCAACCCACGCGATGCACGGAATTTCAAAACTGCCAGGCTGGCAGGCGCTGTGCAGGGCGCGTCCACCCAGGCGTGCCGTTACGCTGTGTTGTGTCATTTGAGCAGTACCCCTCCTGGCTACCAGCTACTAACTCTGCCCTACAGCAAAATCGTTGTTGTCCGTCCTCCCTGCAAGCCTCATTGCCACTGCGCCAAGACAGGAGCTGATTCTGGCCCAGGTGGCTCGTCCATCATGAGTCAAGGCCTCACATGAACGAGACATCCACACAATCGTCGGTGAAGTAGCTTCCACACATACCTGCACGGCAGGCCTGATCGGCAAGGCTCACCGCAAGAGCTTCTTGACATCTAGCCTAGTTGGCGTGTTGATTGTAGTTGGCCAACTGTAAGGGCACACCCCTGCGGTCTTTGTCGAATCCACTTCACGCACGTCCTGCGCTGCAGGCTTGATCTGCACCGCCCCCAGCAGGGAGCTGCTGGACATGTACGCCAAGGCTGCCTGTCTGTAGGTTGCCATGGTGCATACACGTGTTCCCACATGTTCGCATGGTTTGCTGTTTTGCGCACGCCGTGTGCTGCAGGCCTGATCGGCACCGCCCCCAGCAAGGAGCTGCTGGACATCTGGAACGAGCGCGAGGGCGCGCTGGTGCAAGACGGCCCGGACGGCACCACCCTGGGAGGCGTGCTGCATACGCGGCCCCTCGGTGAGACGAGGTGGCCTGCCCTGATGCTCCCTGGTTCTTGTGTGACACGTCAAGAGCAGGGGTGGCGTTGTGCTGCAGCAATGCTGTGATCTGATGAGGGCACCTGTCGTCACACTGACTGGTTCGACCAGGAAGCTCTCTGTGTGGCGCATGTCGTCAAGAGCGGGGGGTGGAGCTGCACTGCCCAGCAGCCTGCTGCGAGGCAGCGCGTCTGAGCAGCAGGCAGGTCGATGCGTGTTGCAACCAGGGTTATGCTGCATGCGCCACAGCTGCTGCTGCTGGTTCCGGCTGCCCCTGCTGCAGCCTGTAGGCCCGCACACGTCATGCACGCAGCGACATGCACAGCCTGGCACCCGCTGGCGTGCGTGGGTGCCGCAACGGCCTTGCTGCTGCTGCAACCGCCGCCCATGCAGCAGATCTGCCAGAGGCCTGGGGCGCCTGCAGGGGCGCTGTGCAGTGTGCCAGGCTCATTTAATCGCTGCAGGGCCTGGACAATGCTTCACAGCCAGCCCCTCCCTTCGTTGTTGGGTAACATGATGATCATGAGTCAACCCCCCCCCCCCCTTCTGCCGCCGCCCTCTCAAACAGCACCTTGCTACCTGCTGTGCTAACACCCTGCTACTGCTGCTGCTGCTGCTGCTGCTGCTGCAGCGTGCCTGCCTGAGGCTAGGGGCGCCTGCCTGGGCAGCGTGGAGCCCGGCTCAGCCGAGTGGGACCGCATCGCGGCCGAGGGGGCGCGTACCGTGCCCGGGCGCGAGAATGGCGGCAACTGCGACATCAAGAACCTCACACGCGGCTGCAGGTGAGGCGCCCGGTGGCTGCCTGGTTCTCGGAGTTCCCCAGTGCTCTTGGGCGGCGTTGGTTGCCCGGTGGCTGCGGCAGCACACGTCGGATGCGGCTGCTGGGCGGGGGGGGGGGGCGGGCTGCACGTACGTAAAGAGAGCTTACGTGGGTTGATCAGTGCAGTCACCAACAGAAGCAGGCACTGTAGACCGCAAAGGTGTGACAAGCAGCAGCTGCATGCAGCCTATGCTCGTTTGCATGTTTGTGTTGAATGTTTTCCATGCCTGTTGCTGTCCCTGTTTGTTAGCCTGGTACTAATGCCACTTCCACCTGCAGGCGTCCAGGCAGGGAATGCTACTGACAACAGCAGCTAGATAGCCTCATGCTATCTATCGCCTGCCTGCATGCTCTATGCACATGCTTTACATTGGACACACCTACCTGCTTTGAATGCCAGCCCGCCAGCTTGTATACGCGATGCACCTTGCTGTCATTGAGCAGAAGGTTGCATTTCTGCTCATCACCAGCAATTTGTGTATGGCATGCAGCAACTGTTTTCTGCGCTGCCTTTCACGTTGGGCAGGATGTACCTGCCTGTCTGTGTTTGTTCATCGCACTCTCGCTCCTGGACATCACCTCCAGCAACCGCGCTCTTGGCTGCCTCGCCTGTTGTGTGCCGGCTGTGCTTGCTTTTGAATGCGGAGGGGCGCTCACCCGTAACTAACGACACACATTTCACGGACTTTTGCCCACAAGTGCCCTGCACATGACCTGCTGTGTAAACATGCATACCGCATGACCTGCAACACCTGCCTGGCTGCCGCTGCTGCTGCTGCCGCTGCCGCTGCCGCTGCTGCTGCTGCTGCTGGTGCAGGGTGTACCTGCCTGTGTTTGTGGAGGGCGCCAACCTGTCGATGGGCGACATGCACTTCTCCCAGGGCGATGGTGAGGTGTCATTCTGCGGCGCCATCGAGATGAGCGGCTTCCTGGAGGTCAAGTAAGTAACATGTTACAACAAAACATGTTATGACGAACATGTTACTTTTGGGCGGCGGCCAGTGTGGAATGCAGCACAGAACCACCGCCAGCAGGTGCTGTGCCATGTGCAGGGTGACACCCATCGATGGCATGCTGCGCAGCTCGGCCTGCGTAGTAGTGCAGCGGATGTCCCGAAGTGCTGACTCAGCGCTGGGTGCTGCACTGCTTGCGTCATGCAGCAGTGCCGTGGCAGCGGGCTGTTGTTGTTAATCGCACGTTGGCTTGTTGTTTAACAGCTGCTGCCAAACCCTGTTGCTGCAGGTGTAGGGTGATCAAAGGCGGCGTGGACCAGTACACTGACTCTCATTTGTTGCTGCTGCTGCTGCTGCTGCTGCTGCTGCTGCTGCAGGTGTGAGGTGATCAAGGGGGCATGGAGCAGTACCTCACTCCGATGGGGCCCACCAAGCTGCACGTCAACCCCATTTTCGAGATCTCACCCCTGGAGCCACGCTACAGCGGTGAGTGCTCAACAGCGGCGCCTGATCGTGTGTGCTTCACCCTTGAGTGATGCTCCTTGCCTATCGAACAGCACGTGCATGCTGCCTGGACCGTCTGTTGGAGAGTGCGGAAGCCCCTCTCTAGCAAGCTTAGCAAGCCCGCACAATTAAAATGTCAGGGCATCCTGTTGCCTGTGTTTATCTGTCGCAGCGTGGCTGGTGTCAAAAGCATCCCTGTTGAGCAAACAGCACAGCAGATCCACTGACATGCTCCACGTCATGCAGCTGCCACTGCTTGCTGCTGCTTTTGCCGCTGGCGCTGTGTCCGGAGTGGCAGGTCGGTTTGGTGGCCTGTCTGTTGTTGAGTCCGACTTAGCAACAGGCTGTCACTATTGCTGTTCATGTGCCTGCCGCTGTCCTGCTGCTGCTGTGCCTGCCTTGCACCCTGGCCCGTCCACGCTTCACGCGTGCAGAGTGGCTGGTGTTTGAGGGCATCTCTGTGGACGAGTCGGGCAGGCAGCACTACCTGGACGCCACGGTGGCCTACAAGCGCGCGGTGCTCAACGCCATCCACTACCTGGCAAAGTTTGGCTACACGCCAGAGCAGGTGAGCGCACAGCTGCAGCTGACTCTTGATAGTATCACTTTCGATGGGTTTTTATGAGGAAGAGCATGAAAGGCAACTTGACAACCCACAGAATGTAGCCGTCAGCCGTCCTTGATGCTGATTTGCACTTGGGTCGATGCTCTGACAAATGTACTGCGCCTGGTGCCTAGGCAGCGTTGACGTATGCCTCACACATAGTGATGATGCTGATCATATACTACACCTGCTGCTGCTGCTGCTGCTGCCTGCAGGTGTACCTGCTGCTGTCGTGCTGCCCCTGTGAGGGCCGCATCAGCGGCATTGTGGATGTGCCCAACGCAGGTGCGCGGCAGCTGCCAACGAGCCTCCCTGCTCACTCAGTGTGTTGGCGGCTTTTATTGTGTGCATCTGCTGATGATGATTCGCAGAATGACGTGTACAAGATACACTGGCTGCGGACCGATCACAAAGCTGGGACAGGTTACAAAAGCGGCTGCATTTGAAAGCGAATAAAGTCGACAGATGTGTGTGGGAGGCGAGGGCAGCCCTGGCATGAGTAGGCGAGACGGGTTGCCAGCACGACCACCTTCACGAGCAGGTTATGGGCTTGCTGGGCTAGTGCATGCATGCACCTCGTATGAGGTCAGGTTTTTGTCCTGCAGATGGGTTGGGTTCTGTTGTGCTGCAGTTCAGCACGCTCACCAGGCACGTTGCTGACGCCCTGCCCCATGATGCGCTGCATGCCTTGTGGTTGATGCTGCTGTGTCTGCGGGGGTGCTTCCCTTGCAGTCGCAACCCTGGCCATCCCCACCGCCATCTTCGACCAGGACGTGCGCCCCAAGAAGGGCGGCATCCCCCCGCAGGGCGTCAGCCTGCGCGGCAGGGGTGACGTGGCCAAGGCGATATATGACGGCAGCCTGCCGCTGACCATCAACCAGTGCCTGTGCCACTCCATGACCGGCCAGCCCGCACACAGCGGCGGTGCTGGGGCAGGTATCAGTGAGGCTGACGTGGCAGGCGCATCGGCCGAGTGAGAGAGACGCTGAACAAGAGTGACACGCCAGGTGCTGCCGCAGCGGGCACTGCAGGGGCAGCCAGGCTGGCAGATTTGAGGAGTGCAACCGCTAGGCCATATGGCCGCAGGGCTGCAAGCGCAGGGTGGGTCTGTCTGTGCCAGACACCAGCGAGGCTGATGTGGCAGGCGCAGCAGGACAAGAGTAAGAGCGATTTGACAGAGTGGCGGCTGCTGCCAGTGCACTGTTGCATCCTGCACGGCTACTCACAGTGCTAGTGGTGTTGAGTGCAGACTGTGCAATGCAAAGATCTCCATTGTGGGTGTCTGGGAGTGCCATTGCACCGACCCAGCTAGTATTGTCGCCATACATGTGTGGCAGTCATGGTTTTGCTTTCAGGCAGCACATGCTATTAGCAGCTGCTGCCCTGCAAACTCTATCATATTTAAAGAGAGGATGGTTAATAATCATGGCAAGCACTTGGAAGTTGGAGCACTGCGGTCTGGCTAGGGATTGTTCAGCATCACCAGTACAGAGCTGCTTCAGCGCAATTGTATCATTCGCATGCTCTGCAACATCATTGTTGTGCAGTACAATGGAGCAACAAGCTGTTGACAGCACTGCTATGCAGTTGGCATCACAGGTATCTGCTGATGAGCTGCTTGTGGCTTGTGCCTGGCATGGGTTGCCTTCAGGGCTCCTTGTAGGGTGGTCACCACGGTATCACCATTCCTGCGACGAGCTGAAGGCTCATCTTTAATAAGGTCTCAGCATGGATGTTTGTACATGCTGCATGCATGTTTTACTTCCCAGTACCTCCAGCTTCAATCTGATAGCAGGCTGCATGTTCAGCCTGCACGTGTAGGCATGGTGCTGTGTGGTGGTGCATGGTAGTTGGCACTGTCGGGTTGCTGCAACAAGCAGCAACAATGTATTCTAGCATTGTACCCTAGCACCTTGCTGTTATGTAAATTACCCCATAATGTACTGTGCTTGTCAAAAGCACCAATCTCTGCAAGCTGCTTGACGACAGACAAAGTTTGCCTGTCTGGCGGGTCGTGGGTGCTGAGTTAAAATGGGTATCGTTCAAGGCAGAACATCCTTGAGCACCGCCTTCTGTCTTGTCTGACACGGTCAGGTGCAACGTCAGCCGCGGCCATGCATGCGGCGCAGGTGCAGGCTGCCGCAGCCAGCGGCACACGGCACCATGTCAAGAAGAAGAAGCTCTCTAACGCAGCAGCAAAAGGCAAGCAAGCAAGCAAACAGCTGTGTTACCCTACCCCTGCATGTAAGCAAAGCTGGCTCCTCCCCGGGAGGCTGAACTGCGCCGCTGGTTGTACTGATGAACATTAAGCATGTTGGGGCCAATGGAGCCGCTTCCGGGGCACCAGCCCTTGCACGTCCAGGAAGCAAATTTACCGAATTACCGAATTACCAAAGTAGGGCCACTGGCCCACCCGCAAAGGAGCCAAACAAGGCTCATGGGGTCCACAAAACTCAAAAGAAGACCATCAACCGGAAGAAACCGCAACCTCAACAAGCTCAGAGAGCTCAGAACTCAGAAAATCAGTAACTTCAGAAGCACTACTAGTAATGCCATCACTGGGAAGCAACAGATGTGCCAACTCTGGATCGCTACGTACCAGTAAGCAACTGTGTATGAAAGCAGCAACCTTACTTTGTCTTTGCCGCATAAAGTCTGCCAGACATCGCCCGCTCGGGTTTGCCAATGCACTTGGGTTCTGCCAACCACCGAACTCATCAAACAGACACCAAAAACGCTCCCGGACTAGCTCGTAAGCATCACACTCAAATACCACGTGGAACTCATCCTCAACCTGGCCAGCAGCGCATCGGGTGCAAAGCCGCTGATGTCTAGGTAGCAAGGAGTTGCCAGCCCTCTCCCACCGACCAGTAGCCACGCGCAAGTCATGTGCACCCAGACGAAAATGCATTAGTGACGACAGGTGTACTTTGTTGAGGCCAGCAGTGTTGTGCACATAGTCTGGACACCAGCCAGACGGCTTTGACATGTCCAGCTCATCAAGTGATGTGCATGCAAACCAGCTCTCGTACGTAGAATGCATGAAAGTATCAGAACCAGCAACTCTGGGATCGGCGGGTAAATTATGCCACTGCTGATACAACCAAGACTGAAAAGCCTCATGCACACAGCGCATATCAGACTCCTCAAGGCAGTGCAGACCGACCAGTGCATCAGGTATGTCGCCCAACGAGCCCGTACGGGTATGCAACGTGCGCACAAGGGACCTAAACTGCCAGAACCACAAGGACTTTTGCCTACCCTGATCAGCGCTGCTTGGGTAGGTGCGCATACTGAGGTCTCTGTTCTCCTGCATTGCTAAAAAACAACCAGTCACTAGGCGGCCGTGAGACCACCCGGTCCCACAGGTCCCAGCAAGCTGTGAACCAACCACTGATCAGGGGTCTGCAGCCAAATTCACGCAACAGCAGCTGCCTGCAAGTAGACTTGCGAACACGCCCAGCCAACATATGCACAAACATGAACTGCACCACTTGCATGTCATTGCTAAGCGCCTTGGCAACGCCCTGCGGCCCACTTCCGCAGCTATGAAGCAGTGCAGGTGCCCACACTTCTGAGCAGTAGCCCAAGATTGGCGAGACCAGTGAGTTGAACAGGTGCACCTGCAAGCCAAGCCCCATGATGTGGTGGTCAGCGCAGCGGGAGCGCATGGCCCACATTGCCCGTGAGCCAGCAGCTGCCAGGGACGAAACACATGCTGTAACACCCTTAGTCTCATGGAACACACATCCCAAATACCTGAACTCGCTGCTTCTGGGCACAGGCACACGCACACCATCCCTGCCAACAAAGGTCCACTGCGCAGGACCCCGGTAGCGCTGGTGGCCAAATACTACCACCTCTGTTTTTCCCACATTCACCTCCATATCATAATGCGTGCAGAAGGTACTCACAGCATCCAGCAGCTGTTGCAGCTCCTGCTGGCTGCTGGCTAGTAAGGCCAGGTCATCCGCATACAGCAGCAGTCTCAGCAAGCGCCCACCCAGCTGCACACCGCATTCACGCGCGCGCTCCTCCAAATTTGAAGGTATAGGCTACGCACACACATCCTTGAACATCCCCCCAAAAATTACCTGAAGCAAGCATACTCTGCTGAACGGTTCAGCTCACAAGCACAGTGTGAGGTGGGCTGGTGCCACCCACATGTGAAGGAGCAGCAGCACTCTAGCATGAAAAGGCAAGCAGGCATGCAGTGTCACCCAACCCCTGCATGCGAGGCTGCTCATGTAAGCAAAGCTGGCTCCACCCACTGTAATGCGCCGCTGGTTGTACTGATGCACACGTAGCAAGCATCCAAGTCCAGAGTAGTTGCTTTTGGTGCACCAACCCTTCCGTGTACAGGAAGCAAAGGCAAGAGGGCTGCCCTATCTTCAACCTTCCTGCGCAAGTTACCTGAAGCAAACGTTGAACATGTAGCTACACACACCACGCTTGCCGCTGGTCTTGTACCATGTGAATTGACACTTCTTAAAACCAGCTGTGTAGCAGGTGGTGCCAACAGTACATTGTGCACTGCCGCCGTAGATGGCGCCTGCCACTAACGCGGGTTGAAAGTATGCAAGTAAAGTATATACATACTTTACTTGCTTGCCTGCTGTCACACAGCGCCAAGCAAGCGTTGCAGCGGCGGCTGCACTCGGCCGGGCCCTCTTGTACAAAGCAACACATGTATTTTTTGGGGGATGCTCAAGGGCGTGCGTGCGTTGCCTTTACCTTTGCTTCCTGGACGTGAAGCGCTGGCGCCCCAGAAGCGGCTCTATTGGCCTCAAGATGCTTCATGTTCATCAGTACAATCAGCGGCGCAGTACAGTGGGAGGAGCCAGCTTTGCTCAAATGCGCAGCCTCGCATGCAAGGGTAGGGTGACGCTGCTTGCTTGCCTTTTGCAATACAATACAATACAATACAGTAGTACAGGACTGAACCTGCCTCAGGCACTAGCCCAGCGAGCCGTTGTTCCGCTCATGAGGGTTTCTTGTAATTGTACCCAGTTTCTTCTTCATTGTTTGGGCGATCGAAACCACCCGCACAAATCCGTCAATTCCAGTTGCTTTTTAAGCCCAGCCACGGGCGGTTGGACCGGGACCGTTGCTGCTGCTTCAGAGTGCTTTTTCTTCTTCACATGTATTGCATCAAGCACCCACATATGCGCGGCAATATAGTGCTGTCTAACTTCAAGCCCATGTCATGTGCCGCAGCTGGTGCATTCAAAACCATCATGACGATGCCCTGCAAACAATACTGCTTGAATCTGGTGCCTTCAGCATGTCTACTGTGCGTTCAGCGTCATGCGTAATTCACAGTGGGTGCACGCAGCAGAGCTTTCATGCAGGCGATTGGTTGGGTATGGGGCGCTCCTTTACATGCATGCAGTGCTGTGCCCCTCAAACAGTACTGCGCAGCTCTCAGGGTCAAGCCTTGAACAAGCTTATTGCAGTGCAGACTCAGCAACACTCAGTGCCACTGATATGGTAACAGTGTCACATTGCAGTGCAAATGCTGCAGTACGTACAAGTTAAAACCTTTTGATGCATGACACTTCAGCCATGGCTGCGGGGGCAAGATAGCCATGTGCGTGCTGCAATTGCAGCTGCTGCAGTGCGACGTGTGCTTTGCTAGCACCCAGGGTAGGCAACACTGAGCAGTGTATTTGAAATTGCAGTGCAGACGTCTATGGATGGTATCAGCTTACTTGCATGCGAAGCGTTGCATGAGGAGGTCAATTGATTTTGCTTGTCCTTGCTTTGCTTCCTGCTGGATTTAACGATTTAACTTTACTCCATCAGAGTGCTGCTTCATCTTACTGATGCTGAAGCCCTAAACCAGCCTGATCAGAGGCAAGGACACACCAACGGGTAAAGTTTTTTGCAGTGCAGCGCATGCTTCTACTTGCACAGCAGCAGCAACACATCCCGACGTTGACAACACGCGCCTCGGAAGTTGCCCGCCCCAGATTCAAAACCCATACGTGCCAGTCCGAGCTTCAACGCACTTCCATGATCCACTTCTTGGATTCAAATATCTTCAACTAAGTCAAAGGATTTGTAAGCGATCACCCATTGTATCAGCAACTGGCCGAAGGAAGCAGCAGCATGGCGAGCAGCACAGCCGATGATCAAGGGGACGAAGCAGGTGCCAGGATCTGCGATCTCTGCGGCAAGGAAGCGGACGCTATGTAGGAGGTGCAAGGCCTAGCAGCAACCGTGTTGTTGAAGGCAGCCTGCTAGAACAGCACCATCAGCAACTCCGTGCTCAACACAGCATTGGCATGGCATGGGCAAGCTCAACAGATGCCGCAGCTTGTGCACCTGTTCCAAATTGTGCGCCCAACTACGTTTGATACACTTTCAACTGCTTTCAACAAGCCCTCACAGTCTTTGCGTTCAATGCTGGTGCTGCTGTGCTTGCAGGATTGCTTCTCTGTAGTGTGCCTAGCACGCTGCCATGCCCCAGCTGATCATGACATCTACCATGGGCACTGCCTGCAGCAGCACATGCGGCAGTGCAAGCACCTGGGTATGGGAGGGCAGAACAGGTGGGACAATACATCAAGCAGTACTAACTGCAGCAGCAGCAGCAGCAGCAGCAGCAGCAGCAGCAGCAGCAGCAGCAGCAGCAGCAGCACTGCGCAGGCTGCTTTATGTGCAGGCTGCTTTATGTGTGTGCAAGCACATATGCTTCCGCTGCTGTCTTGATGGACACATCTTGTACTCCTGTTGCTGCCAACGTGTAGTTTGGACCGCGTGGCACAGTGCCGCTGCCATAGGATGCTCTGCAGGTGCCTTGCAGGAACAGGCCTTCCTGGCTTTTCTCCCTGTCTGCTGCCATTGTAACAACTGCTGCGGTTACATGTGCTACCTCAGCTGGCAATTTCCCCCCGCTATGCTTGGCTACCGCGTCTGTCACTGCATGGCCAACAACCCACTGTCAGGTTTGTTGTGCCGCTGATGTGGCTGCTGCTGACCTGTGCACTGCAGTGCTGAGTGCTGTGCCACCTACACTGCACCGCCGCGGTGCAGCTGTGCGTTGCAGGCATCAAATGCAGCAGCTTGTTCTGCTCACCTGCATGCTGCATCACGGAACCAAACCCTGGCACGGTGCGCCAGCCTGGCATGGCGGCTCAACCGCTGCTGATAACAGATGCCATGTCCTGCAAGTTGTGTCGCAGGGACAAGAGTGCCAGGGGAGGCTTTTTGTGCCCCAAGGGCAGGGGCAAAGGCACCCAGGTTTCATACATCTGCTCAGGAAGGGTGAGCACAGCACTACTGATGCTTGGTTTGGCAGCGGACGCGAGTTGTGGAGCAGTTGGTGCACCAAAGCAGCAGCGTGGCTTGCTCGCCCTGCGCTGTGCTTCGAGTGGGCCCTTGTAACTCGTGCTGTGCAGCTGCGCGTCCCATACGCTCACAGCTGCGATGTTGTCTGCTAGCTCCAGGCACACCACACCAGTCACGTATGGCGTGAGCTGCTGTTGTGCTATTTACAGCACGGCACTTGTGTCAGACTTGTGGCTCACTGTGCTTCTGCTGCTGCTGCTGCTGCTGCGCAGGTATCACATGCGCAGAAGCTCATCATCAAGAAGAGCCAGCCCGCCAAGGCACCTGCCCATCCAGCTGCAGCTGTAGCAGCAAAGGTAAGCTGCAGCAGTGGACGGCACGCGTGCACGTGCGTGCCAGCCTCACCAGCAGCAGGCAGCCGCAGCACGCACGGCAGGGGCAGCGTACCACCAGCAGCCACCGCCGTGCTTGGAGCTGTGCGCTGCTGCAGTTTCATGCATCGAGAAGTTCAGCACACCGTGGCAGAACGCAGAGGCTCCGCTTGCTTGCCGCACGCTCGTACAGCCTAGGAGGCCTGTTGATCGCAACGCCATTCCTGCCGGTGTTGTGCTGCATGCGAGCCACCTTTCCTGGCGACCTCCTGCATGCCCTTTACCTACCCCGTGCATGCCCGGGCGGGTGTTATGTGCGCGTGCTCCTTTGGCAGGCCTCAGCAGCATCCCGCAAGCCGCAACCAAAGGCGGCAGCAGCAGCAGCGTCAGCACCACAGCCCAAGGCAGCCAGCAAGCCTCAGAAGCCATCTCTCAACAGCAAGCCCTTGCGCCCTGTGACACCTGCTGAGCAGCCTGCACCAGCGTGAGTGGCAGGCAGGGTTGGCTGCTGCGTCCCCTGCTGTGTGTGTAGCACAGCACACAACTCCCTTGCGCAAGCGTTCGCAGCTCAGTCACTTATCTACCGCACGCCTGCATGCGCTTATCTCCAGATGACCCTACCTCTGCGTTTTTTAGTATCCTTGCACTTTCGTCACCCTACAACTTCTCGTGCTCCCGCAGCACCACTGCCTGTGTTCCAGTAATGGCTGTGGTCCTACATGCTTTCCTGTCACAAACTTGCTTCTCTGCTGCGCGATTGTTGTGCACAGGCCATCTGCAGAGCAGCAGAACGAGGACAGGCTCGGCCGCAACGCAGCAGCAGCTGCAGCAGCCAATGCAAAAGCAGCAAAGAAGAACGCCAAGCGCCTGCTGGCTAAGCAGCGGAAGGCAGAAGCCGAACAGCAGGGCAACAGCGGCAGGAACACCGGCAGCACTAGCGCTGCTGCTGCTGCTTCTGCTGCTGGTAGCCAAGCTGGCAGTGTAGCTGGCAGTGGCTGGAAGGTTTGGATGACGCCGAGGCTAGTAGTCTTGCTGGGTTTACTTTGGAGGACTACATCTACTTTGAGGAGTCGGATGGTGACGAGTCAGGGGAGCTCAGTGCAGGGCACCAGGGCTGGACGTTTGGCGTAGGACTGGAAGACAGCGGTACTACTGCTGGCGCTGGTGATGCTTGGGCAGGCGTCTCGACAGGCGACCCTGGCGGCGCTGCTGTCGCTGCTGCTGCTGCTTGGGGTGACGCGGCAGCAGGCTTCGCTGCTGTTGATAGCTACTCAGGCAGTGGGTATGGTGAGGGTGGGGATGCCAGCCAGGCTTGGGGTGGCATTACTTGGTCAGATGGAGCAATGCAGCACCAGCAGGATCAGCAGTGGCACCAGCAGGATCAGCAGCAGCAGCAGCTGCTGCTGCAGCAGCAGCACCAGCAGGATCAGCAGCACCACCAGCAGCAGCAGCAGCAGCAGCAGGCGTTTGCAGCATCACCCCTGCAGGCACCACCCCTGCACAATGCTGATGTTGCTCATGGTAGCGCTGCTGGCGCTGCTGCTGACTTGACATGGCCACTGGCAGGCTTGTCGCTGCAGGGGCATGCAGATGTTACAGCGTCCCAGCCTTGGACTGCACTGCCACAGCTAGCCGCGCATGTAGACTACCCGCCTCAGCAGCAGCTACAGCAGAAGCCATCAGCGCAGCAGGCATCTGCTACAGGTGGAGGCAACAGCTATGCATGGCCTCAGCAGCAACAGGAGCAGCAGCAGCAGCAGCCAGCTGTACAAGCAGCAGGAGCACAGGACGCGACTGATGAGGAGCTGCTGGCGTTGCTGTGCGGCTGAGTATTGTCATCTGGCCTTTGCTTCATCAGCTGCCAGTTTGAGACATGATATGCAGTGCTGCTGTGCTGCCAGCTCAAAGTGGACAGTTGTGCATTCACCTGGAGCCCAGGAGCCGTTACAAAACTCGTTCTTTTACAGTATGAGCACAGTGCACATGTTGCTCTCATGCGCTGGTCAGCCAGCACGTGCCTGTGCGCTGCGCAAGTGCTTGTCCCCTCCTGTGGTTGTGTGACTGTTTGGCACTGCCAAGCATGATGCACCGACTGGCACCGTGCGGGGCATGCCGGCAGATCCGCAAGATTCTCACCCCCTCACTCCTGCTAGGCAGGCTTCCCGGCTAGGCAGGGTTCCCAGTCGTTGTGAAACACCCTGTTGGCCAGCAGTCGTCGTAGATTACTTGATGTGCCGCCAAAGCATTTGTGGCGAAAAAAGGGCAGTTGTGGCGCTGCACACGGTGGAGTAGCTCACACGCAACAACTGTATGCCATGGTATATCCCTTGGGATATGCAAGGCCATGCATAATATGCATGAAGGTATGGTATGTTTCTGCCGAGTCTCCAAAGCCTGGTCACAAAGGAGAAGCAGAGGTTCCAACCGCAAGCTCCAGTAGAGTCACAGGCACACCAACTAGATCCATGATGCATGCATGTTCAGCCGTTGTGGCGGGGGCTCCAGCCATATATTTCAGTGCAGCATGTGCTGCGGGCTTCGATATGTGGTACGGTGACAACAGGACATATGCTAAGTACAAGTGTTTTCGTCTGGCGGCATTCAAACACAGCTATACCACGCTAGCCACTGCTATGCTGCTTGAGTGGATGTTTTGCGTCATACTTTGCGCCCACCAAACCACACACAGCTGCCGTCTGGCAGACCACTGCAGCTGGTGGCGATGCTGGCTGCCATCAGCTGCCGCAGCTATGCTCTCACTGTCAGTAGCGACCCCTCGACTGCCTGGCTCCGTCGTAGCACTCAAGTAGTCGGCTCTGACACTTGACACATCTGCTTCTGCAGCTCTGTTCCTCGTCACGACTAGATTGTTTGATGGCAATTCTGGCCACTTGTGCAGCTGCCTACTGCTGCTGCTGCTGGACGTCCACTGTGAGCTCCTTGCCGCTGCTGAGAACAGCCAGCAAGATGTCGATGTTGGGGTGGGAGCCGGGCACCTGCAGCACTCAGCCAGACTCAGAGAAGCCGCTGAGCACCATGAGGGGTTGGACAGCTCCCACTAGGAGCGGCTAGGCCCCCTGCCCTGCCAACCTGCATGCTGCTGCCAACACTCAGACTCCACATGCCACTGCTCAGCAGCAGCTCGTCCGCGGTCTGCTGCAGCTGTTATTGCAAACCATGCAACAGTGTACTCATGCTGCTGCAAGCTGTGCATAGCCCACACACCACACTGAAGTTGTCAGGCAACGAAAAAGCTGACAACTGCTGCAACAGCGCGTGGTGCACTGCTGCTGCCCCCTCAGCCTCACCTGCTTTGCATCCTCTACATACTCCCCATACAGCTCCAGTCCCTCGTTAGCAGCATCTGCAGTGATCTTGCCGCCATACTTTGCGGCTAGGTGTGCATAGATTGCGACACTCGCCTTCTTGCCAGGCGCATTTGGTATGCTATGATTGACAGGCTGCAGAGTTACAAGCTGAATCGTGTCTATCGGCGCCAGCTTTGCAACGTTCTCTTTGAGGCCATGGACTGCAAGAAGAGCAGCGCGCTGCTGGTGGTGCTGGAGCTGGGGGAGCTGGGTGTGCTTGTACTGCTGCTGGTGGTGCCTTGTGCCTAGTGACTGCTGAATGCTAGCAGCATTGAGACTGGGTTTGAAAACAGTCTGCATTGTGATGGTGGGCTTCTTCAAGTGCTATTCAAAAGCAAAAGTGCAGGGAGCCTGGATGCAGCAGAGCCTGGAAGGTGGTGTGTGGGTGGTGAGTCAATCGTGAGATTAAGCACTAGTATCAAAAGGAAGAAGCTAGGTCGTTATGGGAATCCAGAATTACTAGTAAATGATTTATCTGTGGCCAAAGCGCCGATCACGCAAGACCACCAGGTGACATTGGTGCCTGCGAACTCAAAGTAGTGCTGGAGTACGCATTGCTCACCGGATCAAATGATGAGAACTGAACCTTATTGTTAGTTTAGAAGCATGATTGTAAGGAAAGGCGCGCTTTGCTATACGTGCGTACGAAGAACAGCAGCAGTACCTGTACCCGCCTGAGTGTACACCAGCAACACTAGCAGCAGCAGTAGCAGCAGCAGCAGCAGCGGCACGCAGCAGAGGGATAATGGCAGCACCGAACAACAAGCGACCACGGGTGCTTGTCAGCAACGATGATGGCATCAATGCTCCTGGCCTGAGGGAGCTGGTGGCCCTGCTGGCTCGATCAGACTGTTGTGAAGTGTATGTATGTGCACCATCAGGCGAGCGCTCTGCACAGAGCCATGCAATCACGCTTGGCAGGTGTGTACTTCATCAGCATAGTCAGCATGGCGTTGATGGTGTAGGGGCAGCAGGAGGTGGACCTTGGCGTGGGAGCCTGTGCGCTCCAAGCAATGGCACACTGTTGCCATGGCATCAAGCAAACGCCAAGCGGCAGCTGGGCAGCACCATTCAAACCAATCAGTTAGGCAGTATGGAGTAGGTTTATTCCAGAATCTGTCAGTATTGAATGCAGCACAGTAGCATGCATGGTGATCCCTGAGGTCTGCAGGGCGTCAGGCTGGCACTGTCAGGATGGCTGCTGCACGGGGCTGTCGCAGAGTGCTCAGGAGTAAAACACCGCTGCACGTGCCTGCTCAGGTACCTGCAGTGCTACCCCTCTGAGGTGCCTGGCGCAGCCGTGGCGTTTGCCGTGGATGGCACACCTGCCGATGCAGTCATGCTGGCGCTCAACAGCCCGGTGTTTGAGGTGAGGGGCCGGGGTCCAGGTCTGGCCGGCGAGGGGTTTAGGTTAGTGACAGACAGGCCTGCTTGGGTGCATGAACACAGCCCACCATGAATCATGAACACAGCCCAGCACAGCACAACTGCAGCCATGCAAGGAGTCATGCTGGCACTTGAAAGCCCAGCATGTGAGGCCGGATGGCTGTGCTGTGCACCACGTACGTTTGCATGGTGCTGCAGCACAGCAGCGTATGTAAGGAATTCTAGAGTCATGTGTTCTGAGGCGGCTAGCAGCGTGTGCGTGCCTGCATGCCGCCATGTGCATCAGCTTGCTCCATGCAGTGCCGAGACGTCTAGCTGTCCGTCTGCTTGGGTGCATGAACACAGCCCACCATGAATCATGAACACAGCCCAGCACAGCACAACTGCAGCCATGCAAGGAGTCATGCTGGCACTTGAAAGCCCAACATGTGAGGCCGGTTTTCTGTGCTGTGCACCACGTACGTTTGCATGGTGCTGCAGCACAGCAGCGTATGTAAGGAATTCTAGAGTCATGTGTTCTCAGGCGGCTAGCAGCGTGTGCGTGCCTGCATGCCATGTGCATCAGCTTGCTCCATGCAGTGCCGAGACGTCTAGCTGTCCCCCCCCCCACACACACAAGACGCTCAGTCGTGCCTGCACGCCACATGTGTTGTGCATCAGCTTGCTCCATGCAGCGCCGGGACGTTCACCTGCCTGCCCCACCTACCACCAAACACACATTCATGTTGGCACGCCGCATGTTGTTGTGCAGGGTGTCAGGTTTGACCTGGTCGCGTCAGGCATCAACCGGGGCGACAACTGCGGCCTGCACGTGATCTACAGCGGCACCGTGGGCGCAGCACGTGAGGCAGCGTGCAAGGTGAGTGCAGGGCTGGGCATGTGTGAAGGCGACGGTGCCTTGCTCTTGTTTGTGTTGCCTGCTATGCTGCAGTGCCGACATGTTATACTGTGTGACACCTGATGATCTGCCGTTTGTTTCTTATCAGCTGTGCAGGCACCAGCAGCAGAGTTTTGACGATAGCTTGCATGTGTGACCGTTCAGCATAAGGACACACTTGATTGCTCTCTCTCTCTCTCTCTCTCTCTCTCTCTCTCTCTCTCTTGCTCCTTATCCACCGCGTCTCCACCTGTCTCTTTCGCAGGGAGTGCCCGCCATAGCTTTGTCGCTGGCTGATCACCAAGCTAAGCAGCAGGAGCACTACACAACAGCAGCGTCGCTGGCGGCAGCACTCGTACAGGCAAGGCAACGGCTGCCGCTGCCGCCCTGCATAGTGCCATACACCATGCACTCTGAAGACTGCAGGCACCAGCACAATTGCAGCATGTTACAACAGCCTGCACAGTGTAGATGTGCATCCTGCTGCTGAATTTTCAAAGGTGTTTAAACAAAGGTGTTTCCTCAATACAAGCTTCCAAATGTCTAGGCAGGTCTGTCACCTGTTGTTGCTATTCGCCCTGGCCAAAGCTGCCGCTCTTTGTTGTGTGCACTGTGTTGTTGGCTTGACGCCCGTGGCTGCATGCAGGCCATGCTGCAAGGTCTCGCCAGCGGTTGCGCCCACCATCGGCGCGCGTTTGAGGCCGGCTGCGTGGTCAACGTGAACTTCCCCGCAGAGGCGGCTGGGCCCACCGCAGGGCTGGCGCTGACCCACCAAGGCACTGGCTGCGTGTTCCCAAAGGTAGGGCCTGAGGGGCAGGAAGCTGGCAGGCAGACTGTCCTCTGCACAACTTGGACGTCCATGGTGCAGCCGCAGCACACTCCGCAGTAGACTAGTACTAAAGTCAACAGGGCACTGGCGTTGCATTCTGACAGGTGCCAGCCATATTTGTTGCAGGCAAAGTGAGGTTTAGGGTTGGTCGCGTTCCACAGGACAACAGCAATCATCTTCTTCCTGTGTTCCACTCGCGGACTGGCACTGTTCCTGCGGGTGGTTGGCTGGGTGTGTGTTGTGGCTGGGGGCACTCCGTTGCGGCAAAGACGCCCGTCAGCCTGGCCCTTGCACACCGAGGCAATGGCTGGCTGGCTGGCTGGTGTGTTCTATGTAGGGGTTGGATCTGGGTGTCTGCAGGCACTCTCAGCACAGATGGCACATGCTGTATGGCGCACGTGAAGCAGAGCCAACAGCATGCATTCGTGATTCCGGTGGTGCACTTGTGCCTGCGCATGGCCTCCCTTCCTTTGCATCCCTGAGGTGTGTCCCTGCTGTTGCTGTTGCTGCCGCTGGTGCTGCTGCTGGCGCTGCTGCTGCTGCTGCTGCTGCTGCCCCTGCTGCTGCTGGCGCTGCAGTTCCTGGAGGTGACCGAGCCCAGCGGCCCGCACCTGGCTGAGTTTGACGAGCACACGCCAGCCCTGCGCATGTTCAGGAACTACGCGGGGGCCATGCGCGCGTGAGCGGCAGCCTACGTGGCAGCTGGGGCAGCCGCACACCTCTCCTTGATGTGTTGCCAGACACGCCTTCAGCCCCGGCAGCCCCCGCCTGTGCTTGTAAGACACTGTGTCGTCAGCAGTGCAAAAGTTGCTGCAGTGAGGGCAGCAAGAGGCTGCAGAAAGCAGCCAGCTAGGACCGGACCAGCTGAGCTGCCAATGATCACTTGCCGCTGACTTTACACGGCAGCTTTTGTTCTGAATCTGTTACATGATTTTGTCACCATCAGCAGCCACAGCAGCACTGCCAGTCACCCTGCCCCCCTCTTCGTCATGCTGGTTCCCTCTGGCGCCTGCGCTGCGGTGATGAGAGCAAGGGCGGTGACAACCGGGCAGTCAGCAGGGAAGTGGTGCCATCATACACATGCATGCACCACAGTGAAGTACTTGAGCATGTCACTAGCTCCCGCTGTGCCGCATGCCCTGTGCCGTGTGCTGCAGTGACGACAACGAGGGCAGTGACAACTGGGCGGTCGGCAGCGGCTGGGTCAGCGTGACGCCGCTGCTGCTGAGGCAGGACGTGCCGCTGAGGCTGGTGAGCTTTGCCCTGCGCCAAGCCGGCCCTGCTGCACCCCTGCTTGCGATGCTGTTGCGGCTGGTGTGGTTGAACAACTTCAAGTGGCTGTTGGCTGGCAGGTCGAGGGCAGGGCTGGAGGTCACCAACAGGGTGCATGCAGAGCACCATGCCCGCACCTTGCCTGCACGGCAGCGGTGCTGCAGGGTTGTTAGCCGGTGTGTCACAACTAGCCTGCCACTTACACTGCATGCTGCAGCAGAACCCTCGCCCGCATTGCTGCTGCGCAAGCTCCTGTGAGAGCGCAGCGAGTCGTGAGTCCGTGCACGGGCTGCTATGGTCACGAGGCTGTGCACAGGCTTGCGTGTCGCAGGAAGATTGATGCGGGCTGATGCTGTTGCCTGTGTGCTGCCCCATGTGCTGTTGTGCAGGATGTGAAGTGCCCCGTGTCGAGCAGTGCTCGAGAGGCAGTGGCAGCCATTGTGGGAGCAGCCGCGCAGTCAGCACAGCTGGCAGTGACAGGGTTGCCAGCAAAGGTAGCGCAGTAGATGCAGCTGCTGCTGCATCAGGCGCAGCCTGCAGCAGCAGCAGCAGCAGCAGCAGAGTGGAGCCAGTTGTGCATGCTTTGTGCTGGTTGTGCTGGTTATGCCGACTGCTTACCGTAGTGACTGCCAGTGCAGCGGCAGCTGGCGGCTGGCAGTGTCAGGACTGCCAGTACAGGAAGCAGCATGATCAGCCGTTGACAGTCCTGGGCGCATTGGGGCGCAGGCAACTCTGCCTGGGCCTCCGCTCGCTCATGCACTACGTACAGAAGGTCACAGGGCAGCAGCGTAGCAGCATCTGGACTCTGCATGGCATGTGACGGTAGACAGCAGCCACTGCAGCATGGCAGCATTTGCAGCAGCCTGCAGCTCAGTGAGTCAAAGGCATGAGTTGCACTTACGACTACTCTAGATTACCGTGCATTC
This sequence comes from Scenedesmus sp. NREL 46B-D3, assembly GCA_014080715.1. Lineage (NCBI taxonomy): Eukaryota > Viridiplantae > Chlorophyta > Chlorophyceae > Sphaeropleales > Scenedesmaceae > Scenedesmus > Scenedesmus sp. NREL 46B-D3. The sequence goes on from JACERP010000048.1 coordinate 150,322, forward strand.
CTTGTGACAGCTGCTGCGCTCAATGCAACAGCTTGACGTTGCCTCATGGCTTGGTTGCAAGTCAGCTAGCTACTCAGCAGCAGCAGCCTCGGCAGGCTGCCACACTCCATCTGTGGATTCTGAGTTCTTTGCGGATGTATTGGCATGACTTCAATTCTGCTTGATTGTGGCTAGGACTTTGGCCACTTCTGGCACCAGCAATGGATTGATCACCCTTATGAACTTTCTTGGCGAACACTGCTGCCAGAGGTGATGTGGCATTGGCAAGCCATTGATGATTGTAGTTGCAGGCCAGCCTGGCACGTGGCAGGGGAGTTTGCATGGATTTCATGGTAAAATTTTGCACATGTTCATGCCCCGACTTGTTGCGAGGTATTGTCAACTTTCCTCCTTTGGTACCACCATGTACCTCAGCAACTGCAGCGCTGCGGTCGGTCCATCCAGCCGCACTGTGCTGGATGGGCAGCTTGTCGACTGAGGCTGATGTCAGAAGCACGCCGAGGGTGCCTGCAGCTTGCAACCATGTCCAACACTCATGAGGCCGCATGTGTGACAGCAGGCAGGTCCAGCAAGTTGCAGCTTGCCAGCCCCCACCCCGGCAGCCGCGCCACTCACTCGTGAACCGCACGCCCCACAGCAGCAGCCCAACCAGCGCCGCCCACAGCCGCCCTCGCCGTGCAGGCCCTGCCAGCTGCCACCCTCCTCGGAGGCGTAGTGTTCACGTAGTGCTGCAGCGCCAGCAGCTCCACGGCCACCTGCAGGTGGCCAGCTGGCTGCCGTCCGGGCCTTGGAACCTGCACCAGCAGCGCAACAAGCTTCGGCTTGAGACGCCAGAGGCGTGTTAGGTGCTGTGGTTCCGCCCCAGCCCTGTGTTGGCGGTGCAATGCCAACACTGCAGCACGCTCCCCTGGCCACCTATCCAGGCACCAGCAAACATCAACTTATAAGGTACAAGTACACGTGTCTACTCTGTTGTCAGGGAGCAGAATCAACGAAGAGCAAAGGGCAGGACCAAGAAGATCTAACCGGAGTCCCACCCGTCCCCAAGAGGACAGAAACCAGACTGCCCTGGTGCCATCAAGGTGGTGATCTGGCATTCAACATGTGCAGTACAACGTCACCCGTCACATCACCTGCCATCGCAGATCGCTCCGGTGCCTCTGGTATATTTTTCAACATGATGTCAGGGAGCATCGCCGGATAATTGCGGGAGGAGCAGTCGCTGGAGCGTAAAATGTTGTTCCGCGGCGAACATCTCTCGATAACGGTCCGTTGTGACTGTCACCTTGCCAGCTGGCGACATAGAAGCACGTTGCCAAAGCACTCAAACGCTGCAAGCTGTCTAGACCCCCCAACCATTTGTTCAGACTCCTGCTGCCGCGTTTGGTTTAGCTGGTCACTAGCTGTGGGTCACTCGCCACCTGAGCATTCAATCGACACTTTGAAACCGTCACACCATGCACAAAGCAAACACAGTCGTGCTGCTGCTTGCAGCTCTGGTCTGCGCTTGTGGTAAGCCAGGGTGCCGCATAAGCCTTTGTGTGGGACGAAGCGGTAACCTCGGATGTCAGCACCTGGCCCAGATCATGCTGCTTTGGGCCTGGCAGACCAGTAACAGATTCTTTCCTTCTCACGCTTTTGTTTTCTCTGGCATTGCTTGCAGTGCAGACTTCTGCTCCAGGTTCTCCCGCTGACAGCCCCACTGCTCTGCTGCTGTTGCACCTGCTGCTGCTGCCACTGCACACACCCCACACACCTGCAAACTCCTCCACTCCCTACCCCCACAGCTGCAGCTGCAACTGCCTCCGGCACCAGCCCCAACACCCAGCGCTCCCTGAAGGGCTTTTTCATGCACCACATGGCCAAACACGCCTACTACAACTCGGGCCCCGCGGCGGCCCCCGGCCCTGCCCCTGGGCCTGCCCCTGCCCCAGTTGCCAACCAGAGGCCCGGCATCATTGGCCTGAAGATGGATCTGCATGAGGCACTCAGGTGCCAGATGGTCTACCATCACCAGTGAGTGGCGAGTGCTGCTGACGACGGGTGCGACCCTGATGTGCATCGAGGCGTAGCAGAACTGCCTGTTTGGGGGCCTATTTCCGTGTGGCACAGCCTGTGAACACTGTGTGTGCCTTCTGGCGATTACATCTTTGTTCCTTATCAACCTAAACCTGATTAAGTGCGGCAACACATAGTGTGCGCATGCTGCGTAGCCATCAACAGCCAGCCTCATCCTGCCAATGCGTTGGACGAAATAGAGTTACGCGCTGCCCTGCCAAGCACTGCGGACTGTACAGAGACTGGTGCGGAGTACTAGCTGTGCAATGCACACATCTTGGGTGCTGCCATGATGTGAGGCAGGGAAGGCTTGCAGGGGCACTTCAGTGGCAGAAGCTCCCCCATCTTCTGCTCAGCAGATGGACACGGTGTCTGCTGCTGCTGCTGCTGCTGCTGTCGATTGCATGCCCGCTGCATGTCCCCCAGACACACGACCATTGTCCCTGGCCTCTCCTGCCAGTGCGACAATCGCTAATCCTCCGGCTACAGCTGCAGCGCCAGCGCTGCTACTGCTTCATGTCACAGCAGGAACACAAGGCATGCAGGTACTGCCTTGACCGGCTACAAATTGCCTTTGCCTCTGCCGTCCCCAACAAGTGCTACGTCGAGTTCAGGTTAAACATTTGGCGGCTGCTGCTGCTGCTGCTGCTGCTTGCAGGTATGGCAGTGACCCCAACCGCCTGCGTGCTGCGCTGGGCCCCGCCTGCCAGGAGGCAACCCTGAACCCCATCCAGTGCTGCACCGACTCTGTCAAGCTGCTCAACGGGCCAGACCTGCGCGGATGTGAGTGGCCCTGCGCGCAGCTGTGGTGAAGGTCATGACCCTGCGTTTGTTTGCGTGTGCAGATGTAAAGATGGCAAGAGTACGAGGTGAAACTGTGTGCACCGTGCAAGAGCGGCTCAAACATTCCATGCCATTGGACAGCGACGCACCTGGACGGCGCGCACTGAAAGCACCTTGACGTGCCCACAACCACATCCAATGTACCGTGTACAGGCACTGGCTGCTACACTCACCCACTGCAAACATTACAGCTGTAAGCAGAAGCAGGAGTAGGAGCAGGAGAAGGAGAAGGACCAGGGGGGCAGCAGTGGGCACAGGCTGCCCTACAGTGGCTGCAATGCAGTGCAGCCACTGTTGAGCAGCCTGTGCCCAATGCTGCTCCTGGTCCATCTCCTGCTCCTGCTCCTGCTCCTGCTAATGCTGCTGTTGCTGCTTAGCAGCAAGCTGCCTGCATCTGCATACCCCAGCTGTGCGGCAAGCTTCATAAGTTGACTGCATCTCTGCTCGCCGCCGCCGCCGCCGCCGCCGTCGCTGCTGCTGCTGCTGCTGCTGCTGCTGCTGCAGGCATCTGCAACCACATCGTGTACAGCCAGCTGTGTGGCCAGCTCAACGTGGCCGGCCAGAACTGTGACACCCTGCTGCCCACACTCAAGTCATGCGGCCTGCAGTGCTGAGCTGGCGCAGCCTGCCTAGGCGAGCAGTTCAGCAAACGAAGGATGTGTTAACAAGCTTCAGTCCTTAGCCTACAAGGCTCTGGAAGGCCTCAGAAGGCCTAGCGTGCACAGAAGTGTCGGACCATGCATAAATGGGATGGCTATGAAGTTGGCAGGTGTGATAATCTGCACCAGCCATAAGTATGTGGTGCTCAAGCTACATCGATGTAGCTCTGCCAGATCTGCCAGTGTAGACTGCCAGAGTGAGTATGGGTTGTCGGCAACACATGGACACTTGCTGGCAGCACATACATTGTGTGTGCTTGTGTTTACTTAGCAGCATCTGTGCTCCCTGCTGTTGAGCCACCGCCGGCGCAGTGCTTAGCACATGGCGATTACGCAGTATCTTCATGGTTGAGTTGTTATGGCGGTTGGTTTCAAAGTCTGTTTTTGAGATTACGGGGATGTTGTACCTTAAAACAGAGAAGTTTCACTGGTTGCTGTGGTACCTTTCAGCCCAGCTGCTGGCAGCAATCTCTGGCACAGTGTTCCGTGCAGCGCACAGCCTCTGCACGCTGTCAAGGTACTGCCACTCGGCGCCAGTCATGTGCCATGCCATGCTGTAGGCAGTTCTCGATGGAGTATACTTCCCAGCGGCTCTCAATTCAGTGCTGCCTAAGGAAGGCGTGAAGGAGTTTGCAGCTGACTGGTGTATTCAATCATCAACCCCCGCAATGAACTGCTTGCTTTGATGTGATAGTTGATAGGCCCAAAGGTGTCATGGTGTAAACTGGAAAAGAGGAAGTTGATGTGCACCTGTGTGCCTGCCGGCTGGGCAAGCCCAAAGCAACACGTGTTGGGTGCACCCATGCAGTGCTGTGTCCTGTTGCATTTGTGCCACCAGGTGCTGCTGGCAAGCTGGTCAGTGACTGCAGGCTGCACCGGCCTTGGCTGTTGTTTAAGGGCGCCTGCATGTCGGGGCCAATTAGTGCAGCCAGCTGGCAGTGCACTGCAGCCTGTTGAACAGCATAGTTTTGTGAGTTTGTGAGTGTGAGTGTGTGTGTGTGAGCATTGTGTTGTGAGTTTATATGGGTTGTTACTCAGGCTGTACTAGAGCACTGCACCAACATGCCAGGCATCAAGAAGACACACATGGACAGCGCACTGTTTTTAACGGCATGTGCGCAGCACACATAGGCATTGCCTCCCCCTGCAGACTGGGTTGGTTCAGACTAGCACAGATATCTGCTAGCTGTTGGCTGCATCTCCAAGATGCTGAGTCAGCAGCACAGTTGCGTGCAGGCATCGCCTCCCCCTGCAGACTGTTTGGTCTAGTTTAGCAGAGATCTCTGCTAGCTGTTGGCTGCATCTCCAAGATGCTGAGTCAGCAGCACAGTTGCGTGCTCAAGGCCCCATATTTCATAGAGGCTCAGCCTCTCCGTTCACTTTGAAATGATCATGCTACATGCTTGTGATGTCATGGTATGGATTGGCCGTGAATAAGCATGTCGGGTGTTTGCGAAGAAGAGAAGAAGAGCGGGCCACATCAAAGGCTAGCCCTGGCTGCAGATGCCTGGCAGCAGTGCGTGCCACACTTGAAACCTGCAAGACTAGTGTTATACTTGTATATCATGCTGCCATATGGTCAATGGCCATGCACTGGTTGACCTGCATTGTGGCGTATGTAACAAACTGATAATCAAGAGATGCACTTGAGGTCATAGAGTGGTTCTGTTGCTTTGTTACTAGAGTGGTTCTGGTGGGGACGTGCCACTGTTGAGCTGGTATGAAGACACAGCACTGCATGCATGCAAAGGAGTGCGATTGTGCTTCCGGCGCTGCTAGCACTGCAAAGCAGCCGCCACATGTCCGGCTGCATCTGCCACACTGCTGATCTCCAGCGGACACGACTGCATGCTCAGGGTGTTCCCCGCTACCCTGCAAGCAAATCCATGTTCTGTCAAGTAGCAGAGCCCGGATGCTGGCAATGGATGGGATTATCCAAAATATGCGCTTCCAGCGTTGCTGGCACTGCGTTTCGGCTGCCACATTGCAGTGCTTAGAAGCATGTTCAACCACTGCTTGCTCACATGGCTGCACAGTGCTGCTGTTCGGCACAGGTCGCTACTGGCTGATGTACCAGCTGGCATCAACATGGTTGTAAATGCTGCTGTTATCAACAGGTTGTGCTTATTGCGACAAAGGCACCCGCTGTACCAGCTGCTAAGGCTGCTGCTGCTGCTAGCGCTGCTGCTGGTGGTTGTAGTTGGACACACTGGCAGCACTGCATGCACGCAATTGGTTGTGCGTGTAGCTTGTTGATTTTAGCTGCGTGCTTGTGTGTCTGTGTCAGTGCTGCAGGGTTGGTGTTGCTGGGGTGAAAATTTGGTTCGCCGACCATGCAGGGTTGGCGTCGCCGGGTTTCAAATCTGGCGAGCCGCCGCAGGCTGTCACTGACTGAGCAGATGATCTGCTGGAGTACAAGATCAGTGCTGTTGAGCTGGCCGTGCACGCATGGGAAGTGGCTTGCACAGCCTTCCTCGCACTGCATGCGGAATTGTGGCAGGCTGTGGGGTACTCCCTCGCACGCAGTGCTGCAACTCGTCAAACTGTTCTTGTCTGTTGACACTGAGCGAACTTCATACTGAATTCACAGCAACCTGGCACGGTCAACGCATGAATAGCATCAGCTGCAAGTGGTCATATATATATTCAATAATGAGTATTAAGAAGTACAAGCGGCTGCATGTGGCTTCTTGTACCTGCTGCTGGTGGAAATTGCTGAAGTCCGGTGTTGGTGCAGCCAAGCTGAGCCAGCCTCCTGGTGCTGATGTATGAGAGGCGGTCAGGACCCGATGAAAAGTAGGTTACAGCAGAATTCAAATTGAAGATGTTTCACCATGGATTCATCTGCCAGCAGTGCACAAGCACGGTTTAGCATTGCTGAGAAGAGTGGTTTGTCATTGGCAACCATCAGATGGGTGTCGCAGACGGGGTAGTCCAGATTTATAACATCGCATACGACAACGCGTCAGTTGCGTTGAGTTTTGGCTTAAACTGCAGCGCACATCTACAACATTCGCTTCAAGTTATGTCGACACTGCCAACGTGCGTGCGAGTTACCCAATAAACCTTCCAGCTGAGCGATTTGTTTTTTATTTCTGACAATATTTGCGCTCAGCAATGCGTGACCAAGGCTAGCAACTGGGGCCATGCAGCAGCACCAGCACCAGCAGCTGCTGCTCGGATGCCTGCTGCCGTTGCTGCTCGCGACAAGCATCTCGGGGCTCCCAACATGTCCCTTGTTAGATCTAGGTGGATGCTGTGGGCGGACTTGTCAAGTGGCCACATGTGCAGCACTGCACTTCTTGGGGGCAACCCTGGGAGCAGAAGTGCCCACCAGTGATAACAGCAGCAGCACCAGCACCAGGAGCACTGCCGATGACACATACGGCTGGCTGAACAGACGCGGATGGCAGGAGGTGTTCAGCAGTGGCGGCATTAATGTGATTGTCAACAGCACTGCAGCCTGCAGCCAGTACATTGGAACTGAAAGAGGAGCAGCAGTGGCAGGGACGCAACCGCCGCTGTACTGCTCCTGGCATGGCATTTCCTGCAATGCAAGTGTGTTCAGCAGCCAGAGCAGCAACAATGGCAGTCGCTGTCCGCCTGGCAGCACCAGGCATGGTGTCAGCGGCATTGAGCTGGTGAACAACCGCCTGCAGGTGTGTGGGCAATAACAGCAGACTGCGATCTTGCATTTGCTTGCAACATCAAAGTAGCCGGCAATGACACAGAGTACAAGCATCAACCAAGTTGGAGCAAAGGGCAGCAGCACACCGCAGTAACAGCAGCTCTGTCAATGTCACGGCATCACCTACGCCTGCAGGACCGACTGCCTGTGCATTCACATGCTGTGCAGCATGCTTTTTCAACCCCGCATCCTTCATGTCTGCAGGGCAACATCAATACGCCAGGCTTTGTAGAAGCGCTGCAGCAGCTGCATGACTGCGGGCTCACCACATTCATAATTGGAGGCGCCTCCTTTGGGGTCCTCGGCACAATCTCGCCGCAGTTCGGCACCTTTGACCGCCTGCGGGAATTTGGCATTGTAACAACAAATGTGACGGGGTCAGTACCGCCTGAGCTTGGCGGCATGCGGGCGCTGGAGGCGCTGATGCTGCAAGGTCAGGATCACTGCACAGGCCTTGTCCTATGAGTTCCATCTGTTTTGGGCTGACACTGTGTTGCCTACATGGGTGTTCACGCATTACATGCACATAGTGGGTAGCTGTCATGCACAACACTGCAGCAGCAGCGGCAGAATTGAGCAGCACCAAGCAGCAGGTGGCACCATACGATTGCAGCTGGCAGCGCACATAAATCAGTTTCCTTGCACACTTGCCACACCACATTGGCCGCACAGCTGCCCTGGCAATGCTTGCCTGTGCTGGCACCATTGCGGCACACTCACGCCACTCAAAAGCAGCAGTTGTTTTGGTGTGCTGTCTTGTGTTGTTGATGCTCGCAGGCAATTATCTCGATGGCAGCATCCCTGCTGAACTGGGTGACCTGTCAAACCTGCGCGTGCTCAACTTGGGGAAGAACGGCTTCACAGATGTGGGCTTGGGTAAGAAGCTCCGCAGCAGCTAGCTGCAGCAGCAAATGCCACACGCAAGAGGCCAAGGCAGCAACATGAGCTGTGGCTGCAGCTAGAGCTGCAGAAGCCGCTGCGACTTGCAGCATCCAGCGATATGTACCGGCTGTGAGCCGCCAACCAGCGGCAGCCAAGCACGCTGGCAGCAGGGTAGCAGATGGCAGTGGGCAATGTGCAATGTCCTGCAAGCACGAGCTGCTGCAGAGCTGGGCATGCAGCGTCCTGCTAGCCCGAGCAGCTGCCTAGCTGGCCAGCTCTGGTTGGGGCCATGCACATACATCTAGCCAGCGCCAGCTCCCCCTGCGCACACACAGCCGAGCTCTACCAGCTGGCCTGGTGCACGCACAGCTGCGTAGGCAGCACTAGGCCTGCGCCGTGCTGTTCACGCACAGCTGCTTGCAGGAGACCTCCCGTGCCTGCGGAGTAGATGGTTCAACAGCTTGTGGTGTCTGCGCACCAACGCATGTTGCTGCTTCTCACTTGCATTGTTGCTGTGTCTTGCGCCGTGGTGGCATGCGTCTGTCTGCGTCCTGCAGCCATGCACGGCCCCATCCCGTCCTCATTTGAGCGGCTGCGCAATTTGGAGGTGCTGTCATTGGAGGTCAACAACTTCTCAGGGCTGTTGCCGCCACACATGTGCACCAACATGACCAGCCTCAGCGTGAGTGAACTGACACACTTGCTGTGGCTTGGCTTCTCTGCTGTTGCTCGATTGTGTTCATACTGTAGGCTAGCAGCTTCTTGTGTTGCTGCTTCACAGTGTAACAATCACGACCACTGGCAGCGTCGCTAGATGTACAGTTGCTAGCATGCAGCGGTGCATGATGCGGGCATGTCGGTAGAACATTGTGCTCTGGCAGTAGGCCAGCCCCATGGCTCCAGCTCCGCCTGTCACTTGTGTCTGCGCAAGCCAAGTGCACCAAGCCTGCGCCATCAACGGGGTGTCACCCTGGCTGAAATGCATGTCGCGGTGTCCCTGCTGCTTGTGGCGCTGTTGCTGCTGCTGCAGGCTGTCAGTCTGCGCAACAACAACTTCTCTGGCTCGGCCGAGCAGTTTGGGAGCTGCACGCTTGTGTCGCTGGACCTGTCGGTGAGCCTCGCAGCGCAGCCATCTGTGCGCCATTCATGCGCAGCCATTCATTCGTTGCTGCTGCTCCATGTGCTCGACTGTCAGCTTTGTCCAGGCTCCACGGCTGTGCCGCCTGGTTTCCACGGCTGTGCACTGTTTGGTGCCGATGCGCAGCTCGTGCGTACGTGCTCCTCACTGCTGGTGCTCGCAACAACCGTGTAGAGCATGCGGTGGTGTCGGTCAAACCTGCGGCCATGTCTCGCATGCACTGCAGGACAACAGGTTCTCAGGGCGTGTGCCGCGACCGCTGGGGGACAGCCAGGCGTGGCACAGCCTGGTGATGCTGCGGTTGAGCAACAACCAATTCCAAGGGCAGCTGCCAGAACTGCAGCTGGGAGAGGTGGGTGGAGACAGGTGTGGAGTGCAGTGCAGGCGCAGCTGCATGGACGTGATGGATGGCACGGCTGCAGGTTGTGTTGGCGTGCTAGGCGGCTGCCACGCTGTGCTGGCACACACAGTAGCGGCTGAACACAGGTGCTGTCGCTTGCTGATTCAGGTGTGCAGCACCTCTGCTCATCAGTACTGCTGCTTCCCACAACAAATTTCTGCACGCTGTTCTCTGCATGCGTGTGCTGCAACTGCCGTTCCTGCAGCCACCTGTTCTGTTTATCGCAACTGCAGCCATGTGAGCCGTCTCGTGTGGTGTGGCCGGCAGCTGGGTGATACATGCAGCCCTGGTACTAGTTGTCTGCCAGCTGCACCTCCAAGCCAGTCTGCTGAGCTGCTGCTGCTGCTCTGTGACCCCTTTCCTGCAGGCCGCTGTGCTGTCCAGTATCGTTGTGCCAGGCAACCTGCTCACAGGAACCATCCCGCGCTCTTGGACCAACTTGCAATGGCTGGGCACTGTCGACGTGTCGTCCAATGACGTGGGAGGCAATCTGCCTGAGGAGTTTGCCTTCCAAAGCAGTCTGGCGGTCCTGAACCTGCGCAACAACCCTAAGCTGGTGGGGACCATCAGCCCCTGGTTCAGGTAGGCAGGGCCTAGCAGCACTGGTGCATTCTGTATTGTGGATCCTCATGTCTCCTGCGGACGCCTTCAAACCTAGGTGTGCGCAGCAAACTAAAGTTAGTGGAGTCTGTCAGCTGTTGGAATTGGCCGAGTTCACCGACTCCTGTCAGACACACAGCACGGCACCTGGCGCACAGCTGGCAAGGACAGCGCAACACCTCCTGGTGTGGCATGTGTGCTATCACCCAGTTGTCAGCACCTGCCAATCGAGCACCTGCTGCGCACGCTTCGCTGTTTTGATTCATGTGGCACGCTAGCTCAAGCACCTCTGCTGCGGCTGCTGGCGCAGGCTGGCCGTGTCGCTGCAGGCCTTTGACCTGAAAGACACCAACGTGAACGGCTCGCTGCCAGGCATCACGCGCGCGCAGCGCGCAGCCGGGCTGGTGCCTGAAGACCAGCTGTGCGGCAGCGACGCCGCGGGCCTGGCTCGTGCGATCAACCTGCAGGTGCGCGGCGCCCTGCGTGCCTGTTTATGAAGGGACCAATGGCTGAATTGAACTGAAGCCTTGCAGCAGTCACCAGTCACAGCAACGGTTACAATGTTGATCAGCTTTCAGGTGCGCAGTGGCATCCATGGCTGCAACAATGCAACACATGCGTGCTCAGGTGCACTGCGCACTGGTGTGATGTGGCCGGTGCCGTGCTGTGTCGTGACGGAGCTGCAGGGCTGGCACAGGTTGTCAGCCTGCGGGCGTGTAGGGAGGGAAATCGTTCATTGCATGAGGTCTGAAAGCGTTGCTCATGGCAGCACCTTAGGGTTTGACGACAGCTGTGCTGCGTCGAGGCTACAGGCCTGGCCCGGGCAGTGCATTTGCAGGTTCACGCTGTAGTGCTGAGTCAGGGTTGGTAAGCCTGCTGGAGGCATGGGGCGAGGCTGAAGCATCATGCTGCTCATGAGGCTGAGCATGACCATGCAATTACAGCGCGCTTGTGTCATATGGGTCTGCTGGACAGCAACCCCGTGCATGTAAGCACCACCCGTGGCTCGCCAGCAACCCCTTGCAGTCACGCACACAGCTGTGCATGTTGGCCTTTGAAAGCACAGCGCCCTGCGTCCTCCAATGCGACATATGGCCGTGTACTAAACCTCGAACCTCCTGTGAACTTCTCGCCCCTGCAGGCTGTGAACATCCAGGCCACCGACATGGCTGCCAAGTGTGGCAAGGGCAATGACTTGAGCAGCATTGATGAGGCACTGCCATGGTACCTCAAGGTGGACTCGCTGACATGGCAGGTGGGGCAGGCCTGCTGTGGATGTTGCCTTGCCAGTGTCAACTGTGCGGGGACCGCTAACCGCGCTGTGGTTTTGGCGGCGGAACAGCAGCTGCCGTCAAGTCCTGCTCCTTACCTCAGCCATCTGCACCCACCGGCAGCTAGGGGATTCGCCTCCAAGTGCTGATGCTGCTGTCTTGACCGTCAAATAGCCAACGCACGACACCTCAAAGCCCGCTGCTGGCGGCCTGTTGTGGGCGCACGGCAGCTTGAAATGAAACAGGCGGTTGCCGCCTTGATGCCTGCTGCAGGTGCCGCTGCGTGAGCCCGCCTTCAACAACAACACGGACATGGAGTGCCCACGCATCATACAGAAAGAGGTATAGCCAGCAACACATGCTGAGTGCTCAGGAAACCGACACAGAAGAAGTAACAAACTGGCCCCATGGGTACCCCCCTTGACCCTAGGGTCAGGTTGGGATGGTAGGGTGCGCGGAGGCGCATAACGTCTCCTTATTGTCACACACGCGCCCTTCCTCGACTTACGCGGGTGTTGTGTATGAACACACCACGCGTAGCCCTTTCATTTGTTCAGGGGGCCGGCGCTGCGGCACATGCTGTGCAGCCGCACTGGGGCCCTGCTTCTCGCCTGTGGAGACCTGTGCACCACAGGCACCCTGCAGCGCATGCATGGCGGCACGCGCTGAGCCTCTCACACAGCATTTCATTGATCCACGCGTTCATTGCGCGCAGCAGCTTGAGCTTCCTAGTGCAGCTACTTTTCCGTCACAGCGCACGCAAGCTTGCCAACATGTTCTGTTGCACGCCGTCCGTGCTGCTGCTGCTGCTTTTGTTGCTCCGTGCTGCAGTACTGTTTGAACAACCAGCTGCCTCGCACGTATGAGCCCAGCGCGCAGCCCAACTGGCTTGTGAGCCCTTCGTACTACCACTACTTGGGTGCGCCTGCTGGCATGCCACCTGCCTGTGATGTGCATGTGACATGTGGAACATGTGTGACAGACACGTGACATCTGCAAACTAGCTTGGCTGCACTGTCTGGCGCATGTGCAGCCGTCAGCTCGCAGAGCACTCTGCTCCACATGTAGACCATGGCGTGGTCTCGGTCGTGTCAGCCCGCCAGAGTGGAGGATGTGCCTCACCCTGGGTTTGGCTGCGCTGCGCTCAACCTCCCCGCCCCCCTGTGACCCTGACAGCGGTCATCACCAGTGAGTTGCTTCTTGTGTAATCGCTGTGTTTGCAGGTTGCCGCTGCCTGTCTGGCTACAAGGGAACCTGGGACTGGGAGGCCCTGCCTTCCGGCACATGCACCGTGAAGCGGCTGACGTGCCACCCAGACAGGGGCTTGGACAGGGGAGCAATCATTGGCGTCTCGTTTGCCACCAGCGCCGTGGGCGTGCTGCTCCTGGGCTACTGCCTGTATGTGAGCTGGTACGGCCGGTGGGGCCTGCCCACACTCAAGCGGGTGAGTGGGGAGATGCACCGTCACAACGACCGTGCTGTCGTCGACTTCACCGCATTTTGGTGCTCCTGTTTAACTCTGCAAGCTGCGCACAGGACATCAAAGTCCCCGCGCGTGTGCACCAGCGCCTCAAGCGGCTTGACGCGCTGCAGCTTCACCTCTGCCATGCGGCACGGCACGCTGTCGCAGCATTCCGTCTGCTGCTGCTGCTGCTGCTGCTGCTGCTGCTGCTGCTGCTGCTGTGTGCGGTCATTTCTCCTCGGTGCACACTGCCTCTGCCCACATCGCGGCTCAGGCGTACACTGACATCACGAAGCGGCGAGAGGGCGCCCCCAAAGCTGGCAGGGTCTCGATCGTCATCACAGACATCGAGAGCTACTCGGGTGAGGCGTCTGCGCCTGGCTGCCCTGCTCCCAAGGTGCACAGCTTGCACGTTGACACGATGTCCTTGGTTGTAACACAGCCGGCACACACCAGGCATGGTGGCACGAGGTGGCGGCGCTACGCTGCACGTCTGAAAGGAATGGGAGTGCCGCCCAGGATGGCACACCGCAGCTTCCCTTGTTGCCTACACAGATCGGCCGTGGTTTTACTTGCTGCTGCTGCTGCCACGCAGCGCTGATGGTGGCAATGCCGCTGATAATGGGCAAGTCCATGTCTGTGCACAACAACGCCATGCGCAAGGCGGCCTGGACACACTACGGTGAGCTGCTGGGTGCCGTGTGGTTCAATTGGTGGCCGTTCCCGTTTCTGAGCACAGACAACCAATGCTTGCAGGGCACTCGCCCCGGCGGCAGAGGGTGGTGTCTGACTGCACAGTTTCAGCCACACCACGATGGTGCTGCTGCCAGACTGCTGCATCGCACTGTCCCCCCTGTTCTCAACCCCTGCCTGCATGCAAGCGCCATGCCCACATTCCACCAGCCCGCTCTCCTGCCTGCCCGCTCTCCTGCCTGCCTGCCTGCCTGCCTGCTGGCCCCGTCAGGCTTCATCATCGGGCAGGAGGGCGACAGTTTCATCGTGGCGTTCAGGGAGGCGCTGGACGCGGCGGCCTTCTGCCTGCAGGTGGGAGCAGGCGTGCTGTTGCAGGGTGGTGGTCGACGCAGCTTGCGATCTTGGCGGCGGCGGCACATGCAGCCCGGGTCAGAAGTGCTGCAGCAAGGGAGGCAGCGGGCGCACTGGCGGCAGCGTCTGTGATCATCATCATCATATTACCCATTCAAGCCATAGCATCAGCGCCATCGGCCCCGCGCCCCACCGGGGCGGAAAGAGGAGGGAGCACTGCTCCAGAATGTTTGCATGCATTGCGCACATCCCAAGACTTGACAAGAAAAGCAGCAATACACGGTGACACCATCAGACATCTTCCAGAACTGCCCCAGATATCATCAGATACAAAACGCAACACCTTGATTGACGAATCAGCCATGGACAAAACGCTGCGCAACTTTTCAGCGCAACCAGGCAGGGATCTGATCTCAGCAAACATATCATCCCTCTGAGCAGAAGTAGCAGGGCAATCAAACATGAAGTGTGACAAAGACTCAACTTCTGCACCACAACAAGGACATCCTGAAGTGGAGTTAGCTCTGCGACCGCCAAACTGACTAGTACGCTCATGTACACACAGACAACCGTCTGTGATGTGGCATGTTGAGCAGGACCGTATCAGCTAAATGCAGCAGCGTCACTGCTCATACCATGCACATGGTGGCTGTCCTGCAAGCTTCCCTGCACGCAGCCCTGCAAGCTGCCCTGCAAGCTCTCCTGCAAGCCGCCTTGCAAGTCTCGATGTAGCTCTCCTGCAAGCCGCTCTGCTGGCTGTCCTGCAAGCCGCCTGCTGGCTGTTCTGCAAGCGAGCCGCCTTGCAAGTCTCAACTTTTCCTGCAAGCTGCCCTGCACCGTCCCGTGCATGCTGCGCAAGTCCCGACATGCCATAACAGCAGCAGTGTCTGTGTCCGGTCGGCTGCTGGCTGCAGGTGCAGCAGGCACTGATGCGGGCCGAGTGGCCTCAGGAGCTGCTGACGCACCAGAAGCAGCTGGACTGCGCTGCGGCTGGCCTCACCATGCCAGCCGAGACCACACACAGCGCCACCCCGAGGCTGAGCAGCTTTGCAGCAGCGCCGATCTCGCCGCTGCCATCCTTCGTCAACAGCGCCTCAGCTGCAGTGACGCCAGCGGCGGCGGCTCCCGGCAAGCGCTGCAGCAACGGTGGCAGTACGCTGTCGTTCACGTCATCGACAGGGGGCGGCGCTGGAGGCGACGGCCAACGCAGCCGCCCGCAGACGGGCACCACTTTGGAGCCTGCTGGTGTGCTGGGCGGTGCCAGCCACAGGCCAACAGCAGCTGCAGCAGGTCAGGGGCGCAGGCCCAGCAGCGCAGATGGCGGCAGCGGTGGTGGAGGGGTCCCTGCAGAGCACCTGACGGAGGGTCAGGGCGGCGGTGCAGCAGGCGTTGGCAGCAGCTTGTGGCAGCAGGGCCCATTGCGCAGCGTCGCTGGAGGGGCGGCAAGCTCAGCTGCAGGCTTGGGTGAGCGTCCGCTGCTGCTGCTGTTGCTTCGCTGCTACCAGACCACTGCATATTGCTGACATGATGCGTGCCATCAGGGATCTTTGCTCGTACAGGAGGGCAATTGTTGCCTGGTACTGCAGCTGAGCATGCTGTCTGCAACACAGCTTTCCAACACATGAGCGCGCGTCCGCTCGACCTTTGGGGGCTGACAGCTGCCCGCTGTCTGGTCTGGCAGGTGCGCTGCCGCAGCAGCACAAGGAGCGCTACTCCGACGTTGACCCCTCGCACCGCTCAGACCGCAGCAGCAGCAGCAAGCCGTGGTCTCCTGGACCCGCCCCCCGCATCAGCGTTGACGGCACCATGGAATCTGTCACGTCGGGCGGCACAATCGGGATGCCGGCTCCTGGCAGCTCTCGCACCAATGCTGCCGCTACAGCTGCTGCTGCTGGCATGGCTGGCAGCTTCACTGCAGACGGCACTGCGCCTGCGGCTGGGGCGAGTCGTGCAGAGGCGCTGTCTGCAGTGTCGCTGCTGCTGCCAGGTCTGCGTGTGCGCATGGGCGTGGCGTCCGGCACGCTGGCTGGCAAGGAGGACTGCCTCAATTGCCAGGTTCTGGAAGTGGCAAGAGGTGGGTACGCAGCATGACCTGTGTCTGCTCATCTGTGTACGCATGGTGTCACACGTTCCGCAATCTAAGCGTTGGAGTCGTTCCTCCGTGCCTGCTTGGCACACTGCAGTTGCTGCTTGGCACGCTGCAGCGAGTGCATGCTGGAGGGGCGACTTGCTGGTGATTTGCTCGAGGCCTGTTACCATCTGCCTGCCTACCCCACAAGGCTGCGCCGCCGCCGCTGCTGCTGCTGCCAATGTGTACAATCATCTTGCTGATGTCGGTCTGCCTGCCTGCTGCCGTTGCTGCCGCCAGTTGTGTCTGACGCTGGCTCTGGTGGGCAGGTGCTGCTGGACAGCGCCAGCTTTGTGCTGGTCAAGGACAGGCTGGAGGAGCTGGGCCAGGTGCGAGTGCTGCTGCTGCTGCTGCTGCTGCTGCTGCTGCTGCTGCTGCTGCTGCTGCTGCTGCTGCTGCTGCTGCTGCTGCTGCTGCTGAGCACGCATCGACAATGTAATGGACCAGGCAGCACCACCGTGGGCTGGGCAGTTGAAGGTGCAGCCACACCGCTGCAGTGCTGTGGCATGCGCTGCTTGACAGCTTCAGCAAAAGACGTGTTGCCAGCAAGTCAGGTTAAGAGTTGTGGTTCCTGATCTCCAGGTGTGCAGCTACCCCAGGTCGTGCGCCTGCTCTACCTTGTGTGTGCGTGCGCGTGCAGGTGGGCCCCTCTGGCTACGCCAAGAGCAACAGAGTCACTGGCTGGGGCACACCACGCGGGTGGCTGGCACGCAAGCTCACGTGGGTCTGACACACGCTCACCTCGATGTATGCTGTGCTGCTGCTTGCATGTGTGATGCACCACATGCAGCCTGCAGAGCAGCAATGTGCCTGGTCTGCATATCATACTCTGTGCACGATTTCAAATTCAATCGATTTGCCAGGCTGTGCACGTAGCGGTGAGGTATGCATCATGGGTGGGGGTCTTCCTGGCCCAGCATTCTTGAGGTACGCAGCTGTGCAATCACCTGGAGCCCAGGAGCCGTTTGAAACTCTTTCTTTTACATCAGCACCAAGGCAGCTGCTGGCGGTCCGTGCCCTGCAGGCGGGGCGCACGGCTTTCAGCAGAGGCGGTTGTCTTGGACATGGGGCTGTACAGCATCCCTGGCTTCGACGGCGGCGCCGCGCAGGATGCAGCACAGCTGCTGCCAGACGCGCCTGCAGACAACACAGCAGCCGCAGCAGCACCACAGTCAGCTGCCGCAGTCGCGCTGGCAGGTGCAGCTACAGCAACGGGTCCAGCAGCACATGCAGCTGAGGGAGTGGTGACTGCTCGTGCGGCTGCTCCAGCAGCTGGTGACGCACCAGGAGCAGCAGCAGCAGCAGCATTGTCAGGCAGCTGTTTGAGGCTGTACCAGATCCTTGCACCTCGCTTGCTGGAGCGGGCACACCTCTACGGCAACAAGCTGCAGCTGAGGCCCGGCTCTGCACTGCACGACTTGCCGTTCTTCGCTGCACCTGGCACGACGGAGGCCTCGCTCATCGACCAGCTGCTGCAGCAGTCGTCGGACTCCGGGAGCACCTACAAGCACGGCAGCGGCAGCGTCAAAGGCAGTAAGGTCGTGGGCAGCAGGGCGTTGCAGGCCTGGTCTGAGCGGCGGCCACAAGCGCCGCCGCCGCGGCTGCCGCAAGAGTCGGAGGCTAGTCAGCAGGAGGCGCTGGGTGCAGCAGCAGGGAAGCAGAGTGCGGGAGGTGCAGCGGGTTTGCGGCCAGCTGGCAGCAGTCAGGCTGCGGAAGCAGCTGCAGCAGCTGCCGGTGTGGATGCCTCGAAATCGTCTTCGCTGTGGTTGCTGCCCAGCTGGCCAGTTGCTGCCCAAGCCGTTAGGCCGCTCCCACCTGGCAGCAGCAGTGCCGCAGCTGCAGCAGCTGCTGCTGCTGCTGCCGAAGCGAGTGCGCTCACCACCTATGTCTTTTGCTCGGTCATCCTGCCGGCCAAAGCCAGGTGACCAGCCTCAAACATGTGGCACTTGATCTGTCATCACTTTGTGTGTGTGGCATGCCAGCAAGCTGGCTGGAGAAACACAGCTGGTGCTTGCTCATTCACACGGCGTATGTCGTGCAGCATCAGTCTGCGTCAGCGCGCCCCAGCACGGTGTCTGACGGTGTGGGGATGCTGCGCGTTCCTTGTGCTATGCTGCAGGCTTGCATTGGAGCCTTCAGTCGCTGCTCAGGTGTCTGCCACCGTCAGCAAGGTGCTGCGGCAGTGCCTGCTGGCACTCACAAACCACGCCTCAGCAGCAGCAGCAGCAGCAGCAACATCTGGTGCCGTGGCTGCTGATGGTTGCAGCAGCAGCAGCAGTTGCCTGCATGCGTGCGGCTACATGTGCAGGGAGATGGGGGGCGACATGAAGTACCTGCTGGTGTTCCACCGGCCCAGGGTGAGAAGGTTTGCACTGTGATGCGGCTCACCGTGTGAGCTGGTGCGCTGCAACATGTTCAGGCTGCTCAGGCTTGGCTGCAGGGATCAGCGGTGGGCTCATTGTCGGCTGGGGGTCTGCCTGCGCCCGACCTCCGCATTGGCACCCATTCATGTTGTACCGCTCACCATGTGTAGTGTCTTGCTGCAGTACTGATGCATGCAGCTCCTGCTGCTGCTGCTGCTGCTCCTGCCACTCCTGCTGCTGCTGCCCTTGCCTCCAGTTTGCGCTGGAGTGGTGCTTGCTCGTGCAGGAGGCGCTGCTGTGGCAGGACTGGCCGGCAGCTGTGCTGGATAGGCCGGCACGGCTGGAGCATGCAGCCACAGGCATGTCACCAGCCGCTGCTGCTGCTGCTGAGCAGGACGAGTGCGCACACCCGCTGTTTCGCGGGCCCCGCATCAAGTGGGTGCTTTGCTGACAGCAGGTGGCAAGCAACCTGTTGTGATGCATGCATGCGTGCAGCTTTTGCACCTGTTGATGCGTTTTGCGGCTGAAGAGGAAGCTGGGCTCTGTACGTGCATCTCAACCGGCTGCTTCCTCATCCAACGTCAACAGGAGTTTACTAGTCAGGAGCACAGTGCTGCCTGTTCTGGGGCCCTGTTTCACCCTGCTGTGCCGCATTGTCACTCAATCCTTGGCTTGCCGCTTTGGCTGCCTCATGCTGGCTGCGTGTGCTGCATGCGCCTCCGCTTCTGCTGCAGGATGGGTGTGGACTGCGGCAGCCCTCAGGCGGTGTGCCCGGACCACCTGGGGCGTGCCGACTACCATTCCAACAACATCAACATGGCGGCAAGGTGTGGTGGCAGCAGCGCCAGCAGCAGCGCCAGCAGCAGCAGCAGCAGCAGCAGCTGCAGCAGCAGCAGCTGCTATATCCCAGTGGTGAATGCCGTTGCGTGCATGAACGGCTATGCTGTTATGGTGGTGGTGCCTGTTGCTGCGCCACGCAGCAGCTGCTATATCCCAGTGGCGAATGCAGTTGCGTGCATGAGTGGCTTATGCAGTTGTTCTGGTGGTGCCTGTTGCTGCGCCACGCAGGTGTACTTGCTGTACTTGACAGCCAGCTTGCTTCGTCTGGCAAGAGCTGCAAACATGTGTGGTCCCCTTGTAAAAGCTGCCTGACGTAGCTTGCGACAGTGATGTGGGGCAGTGCTGCCTGCGTAACAGCCAGGTGCGTTGTCATGCATTTGCAGGTACGAGACAGTGTGTGCACAAGGTGGTCAGGTCGTATGCGAAGCTGGCCTGGCGGCAGCTGTGGTTGCGGAGTGGGCAGACATTGCAGCAGCAGAAGTCGATGCAGCAGAGGCAGCAGCGGCGGCGGCGGCGGCAGCAGCAGCAGCAGCAGCAGATATGGCGGCGGCAGAGCTGGGGTCTTGCATCCACGCAGAGCTGCTGTTGCAGCAGCAGCAGCAGTCAGTGTCAGGTACTGCTGCGCATACACCCTTTGCATCCAAGCAGGAGCAGCAGCAGGCGATGTTGCTGCAGGATGGTGCACCCAGCAGCATGCTCGACAGCTTCTCAAGCCAGCAGCAGCGGCAGCAGCAGCAGCAGGTTCAGCTGCTGCTGTCGCCTGCTGCAGCGAGTAACACTGTCAGCCTTGATGGAGTGGGCTTCCACAGCAAGAGGCAGCCAGCGGCTAATCTCTCAGCCCCAGCAGCAGCAGCAGCAGCGTGTGTGAGCAGCGCAACTGCTGCGGCTGACTTGAAAGTAAGCGCAGCACCATCAGCAGCAGTGCCGAATGGCGTGCCGCTGCAGGCCGCCAGCAGGGCTCGGTCGGCTGGCCTGCCCCTCTACCCCAGCCCCAGCAGCCTCCCCTCCTTCAGCAGCCCCACTGTCCTTGCCAGCTCAGCTCCGAGCGGGCCTGCCGGCTGCATGTCTGCATTCAAGCAGCAGCAGCAGCAGCAGCAGCAGCAGCAGCAGGGCAGGGGCCGGGGCACGGGCCGGGGCAAGGAAATGGTGTGGCTGACTCCTGGCAGGCAGCTGCAGCGCGGCCGCTTTCAACCGGCTCCAGCACTGGTCACAGCTGGGGTGGGGGTTGCGCGTCAGCAGCAGCAGCAGCAGCATCAGAAGCAGCAGGGGGCAGCTTGCCGCACAGCACCTTGGCTGGCACGGAGCTGGCTCGAAAAGGCTCCTCTGTTCACAGCACAGCAGCAGCAGCAGCAGTGCTGGGCAGGCGGGGCAGTGTTGTAGCCAGCTCAGGAATCATCAAGCTGCGGAGCAGCGGCGGCGGCGGCGGCGCGGCTGTGGCTGTGCGTGCAGCGCCGACACCGACGCAGCTGCCGTGCGCCTGCTGTGTGTCGCAGCTGCCGAGTGAGAGCTACGCTGTGGAAGTGCACCAGGTGGGTGGTCTCCTGCTGTGTCATGTGGGCAGGTATTCGTCCAGCAGCGCCGGGTGGCGTGTTCGCTTTAGGTTTCACCGCGGCTGAGTGTGACGCTGTGCAGTGGGGGTCATCAGGTGTGAGGTTGCAGGTGGCGGTCTGGCGACGCGCACTGCAGGCAGCTCGCGCCTTGCGCAGCTGTCGACAAGCCTCCCTCCAGCTGCCCGGCACGGTGCTGCAGAATAACTTTTGGCTGAGCCGCTGTCTGTCCTATGCCGCTGCAAGGCTGCGGAAAATCGGGGGATAGTTGTTTTGGGTGCGTCTGGTTAGCTGCCGGTGCTGATGCGGCGCCGCCCTGCGCGTGCATGCTGCAGGTCGGCCGCTTTGTGGTGAAGGGCCAGCCCAGCCCGGTGGAGGTGGTGCAGGTGGCGCTGCAGCACCTCGCGCCGCGGCGCCTGCTGCTGCCGGACGCGCCGCCCAGGAGCGCCAAGGGCCGCCTGCTGGCGCCCCTGTCAGCCAAGTGCGCGCTGGTGCCCGCCGTACGCCTGCCCGCGCTGGCGCTGCGGTACAGGCAGCAGCTTGCGCGGCAGGAGGCTGCTGCTGCAGCGGCAGCGGCAGCCGAGGGCGTGGGGCTGCGCAGCAAGGCTGCGGCAGCCGGCGGCGCGGCTGGCGAGCGTGCAGGCCGGCCAGGGTCGTTCACGGCGATGCTGCGGCAGCGGTCGATGCCTGCTTCGGCGCTGGCATCGCGCGAGGCATCCTCGATGTCTGCGGCGGCCAGCGCCGGCAGCGCCGGGGGGCTGCTGCTGCGGGTGGCGCCTCGGCAGGGCTCCTGGGTGTCCAGGGCGTTCAGCCTGGGCAGTGGCTCAGCGGGCGGCAGCAGCAGCTGCAGCACGCCGCGCGGCGCTGCAGTGCAGCTGCAGGTGCTGGGGCAGCGCGAGAGTGTGCAGGAGGATGAGGAGGAAGGGCAGCAGCAGGAGGGGTCTGCCTGAGTCTGTCTGAGATGTTCTCTTGTATGTTGGTATGCATGCATGGCTGAAGCTTAGCAGGGCGCTGTTTGGTGGTGGTTCATGTGCACACGGGCAGATGCATGTTGTTGAATCGTTGTGTGCAGCAGCAGCAATGATCAGCGCTGCTTACAATGTATGTGTACGGTAAACCTGGAATTCATGTGAAGCATGTATGGCACGTTTGGTGTCCAAAAAATAATTGGGTTGTGTGATGTCATGCTCTTGCAGCTGTGGCTGTTCAGGGGAGTAAGTTGTGTGTCTGCAATGCTCGAGTTCAAGTAGTGCAGTTCCTAGGTGTCCTGTATATTGCCCCTACAACTTGCGCTCTCTTGCATTCATCAACTGCCCCCATACAACGTGTGCTGTCTTGCATTATGCTCCTGCCAGCTGCATGCTTTACTCCCAAGGGAACTCAGGTAGGCGGCAACATTCATGATGATCAGCAGTCTTGTTCTGGGTCTCCTTTGTACAGGCTGTGGTCATCACTAGGATCTGAATGGCAGTCGCATCATCAACTGCAAGATTGGTCACTGTACTAAGCATGATGCCTTTACTCCATGCCTGCATGCACAATACATTGAGGAAGGGCTGGTGCCCCCAAAGCGGGTCCTACATGCATGCATATGTATGCGGACACAGCACTGCATGCACATGTGGCACATGTGTGCTGGCTATTGTCCGGTGATGGTTGCCAACAGTCATTCGACCTGCCAATTGAATTGGCAAGGAGTAGAAGCAGAGCTCAATAGTTCAAGACAGCCATGGTGGCGGGGGCCCCAGTCTAACATTGTGAGTGCCACATATGCTGCATTAAACATTGTATGAATGTCTTCTTGCAACTCTTATCAATTGGTTCCGGCAATTCGTCATGCTGCAGGCGAGTGCTTCGTTACGACAACCATGCACAGGGGGACGCCTTGGCTGCGGATTTCATTTTATTTTCCACTTGTGAGTATAAACCCATTGCAAGCGGTGTCGAGCATCGTGGCGTGCTGGCTGCAAAAGTCAAACAGCCACCACCTGCACGGCACACATGCGGCGCAGCCTTGGTGGTTGCTTCTATCTCCATTACTCACACATGCAGTCAATACGTGCCATAATCAGAAACATTTGTAGCACGTATGCAGCCATGCAGGCTTTCATGGCCTGCGGTTTCTGTCGCAGCAGCAACGGAAGTTGTAACGGGCAGCACGATCTGTCAGCACAGAACTAGCTTTCCTTATACAAATAAATTTTTATGGGTTAATATAGTATTGCTTGGCAATTCCGTGCGGATGCCGTGCTTCTGGTGCATGGTTGCGCAGCAGCTCGCACAGCAAGCTGACCAAGTGCAATATGCCACACAGTCTGTTTTGTAAGAAAATACAATCTCACTTCCATCGATCGCACAGACGGCAGCACCCACGCCCAGCAGCAGCAACATGCAGAGCTGCTGCTATCCTGCAGGGCCCAGCCACACCAGCAGACATCATCCGCTGTGCATGCAAGCGATGCTGCTAATTGCAAAAAATCATTGTACATGCTTATAAGCATGTACAATGACGACATACATTGCTGACCAGCAGCCGCCACGCCAGCTTGTGGTGGCAGCAGTCCCCGCCATGGAGAGAGGGTGTAGTTGCTGCCATGCTGCAGCCCACCAGCTCATGGTTCAGGGGTTGAATATGTGTCACGTGCACAGAGTGTACCCCATCACCTTGATCACCACCCTTTAATGCTATGCACCGTGCATTTGCAACTGCAATATTGTGGATGCAGATCTGCTGAAAGCCGCGTGTGCTGTGCTAATAACAAGCACATCACCGCTGTGTTGTGTTGAGGTGGTTGCCCAATAAGCCTGTCATTGGCTTGAAAAACGGGCAATGCTCCCGTCGTGTTACATCCAAACTGTGAGGACATGCAGTCCTCAGTTTGGTACAGGGGCTTTGTATACTGCCATCAACATTCTAAGAAACATAAATGGTCAGATGTGTGGGGGGTTGGAGTGACAACGGGATGGTGTGATGCGTGTGTACGTTCCATGTGCGTTGTTGGCCGAGCGGCATGGCATGGAACGTTGCTGTTGGGAACAAGATGCAACAATCTACATGCCCATTTTTTTAAACCGTTTTGCAAAAGAAGCAGCAGCAGCAGCAGCAGCAGCAAGCAGGGACTGATTCCGGTGAGCACCTTGCATGTGCACATCAACCCAGTGGTAGACCCTCGCTTCATGCACTTACACCAGGTTCCTAGGCCAGTCAACCGCCATTCCAGATATGTGAATGTATGTAGAGCATGCACGAATAGCCCAGCAAAACAGCTGCTCATGGGAAACAGCAGCACTTGTCACTGAATTTGGCTCAAATGGTCGCCACACCTCTGCTAGTTCACACGCTATGTGGGGCTTCTTTACCCCAGATACCCGGCCCCAATGCATCATCCTGGAGTGCTACAGCTGTTCAGGAACTGTCGGTTCGATCACAATCCGGCGCAGATCCTCAACATCCCTGCTGTCAGCAGCAGCAGCAGCGCCACCAACAGCATGTCACTGCTGCTGTAATTCAAGAGCCGATTCTGCGTTGCTGTCAATGCTGAAGTTGGCATGACATATCCAATATTATGTACATGTAGTATGTGTGTTGCTGTCTCGTAGTAACAGCTGCGGCAGTTTGTCGTGCTGCCGGCGAGTGCTTCATGACGAGGACCATGAACCGATGAACGCCTTGGCAGCGGATTTCATGTCATTATCTGCTACTAGTGAACACAATCCAATTGCAAGCAGTTTCGAGCATCGTGGCGGGCTGGTTGCAAAGTCAAACAGTAATGTTACTGGTTAACCACCTGCACGGCACACATGCGGCGCAGCCTTGGTGGTCGCTGCTACCGCCAGTATTCACGCATGTACTAAATAAGTGCAATGATAAGAACCATTTGGAGCGCGTCTGCAGTCATGCACGCCTTCATGGCCTGCGGTTTCTATCGCAGCAGTAACGAAATTTGTAACAGACAGCGCGGTTTGCCAGCACAGAACTAGCTGCGCTCCGAGAATGTTGTTCTTTGGGTTGAATAAAATGTTGCTTTGCAACTCCGTGCGAATGCCGTGCTTCTGGTGCATGGGGTTCGCAGCAGCTCGAACAGCAAGCCGACCAAGTGCAAAATGCCACACAGATTGTTTTGAAAGAAAAGTATTGTCTATTCCGTCTGTTTTGTAAGAAACATAATGTCTATCCCGTCAATACCACATAGAAGGCAGCAACCCACGCCCAGCAGCAGCAGCATGCAGAGCTGCTGCCATCCTGCAGTGCCTAGCCACACCAGCGGTCATCATCCGTGCATGCAGCCGATGCCGCTAAGCATGTACAATGACGACCTTCATGGCTGACCAGCAGCCGCCATGCCACCATGTGGTAGCAGCAGTCCCCGCCATGGAAAGAGGGTGTAGCTGCTGCAATGCTGCAGCCCACCAGCTCATGAATCATGGTTCAGGGGTTGAATATGTGTCACGTGCACAGAGTGGTTCCCATCACCTTGATCACCACCCTTCAAACATGCAATCCTTTCAGCATGTAGTGTCCTGACCTGCTTGTTGACATGGCTCTTGCACGAACTGGCTCTGCCTTCCGCGGTCACAACATTCGCACCATACTTGCACAGCAGGCTCTGCACATACTTGTGCCACGGTGTCACCGCCACAGCACCACTAGCTAGTGTCCTATAGGACGCCTCCATTCATGAATCAGCTGTAAACACTGGATTTGGCAGCCGAACGCCCTGCATACGCTGAATCCTGTAGTAGTACTCCAAAGCCCTCTGATGAAGCCACATATGCAACGGTTTCACACCCCATTCTGCCAAGAGAGCTGAAGAGCATGGGCGCTCTGTAGCAGGCCGCTAAGTCCTAGGCCTTGGTTGAGCATTGCTCCCGGGTTCGAACTGGGCACTGCCTGGCTACGGTCTATATGCCTGAGACTCCGAAGAAGAGGGGTTACATGGTGTGCACAGGCGACTACGTCGCGCGGAACACCCGAAAACAAAGAGAGCTGCTAGAAGTTCAGCGGAAAAACAGACTGTCACCCAAAAGAGGCCCACCCCAAGAAAGCCTCTGTGTGCGAGACACGACACGTGGCTCTGCAGGCAGAACCGTCGGGCTCACAACACGCAGTGTAGAATTCTATTGGGACAAGCAGCATGACTAACCTCAAACAGTGTCGGTGACAGCAGGTGTTTGAGGGGTTACACGGTGTGCTCAAGCGGCTACGCCACAACGGACACCTGGAATAAAAGGAAGCTGCGTGCAGCTCAACGCAGGCTGTCACTCAAGGAGGCTCAACCCCCAGGAAAGCCTCTGTGTGTGGGGCCAGACATCAGCCGTGCTCAGCACGACCCGTCGTCCCCATCACACGCAAATGTTGTTTGCTTGGAAGTATATGAGCATGCAAGCAGTAGTCTAAGCAGTGTCAGTGACAGCAATCTATACATGTTGCAGTACAGGAAGCGGGCTGAGCTGATGAGCATGATGCTGACTCAAGGGCAGATCAGACTCAAAGCAGCAGTGAGGAAAGAAACAGCTGAAAGCTGGCCAGCTGCTGAGGTTTTGTCATGGCTGCATATCTCAACAGGCATGCAGTGACCCCACATACACCCACTCTAGAGTGGGGCTGGTGGCTTCCAAGAGATAGGCAGGGAGAACGCAGCAACACACATATGCATGCCCGTGCAAATCACCTGCGGACTACACGTAAGCCATTGCCGCGCAGCACAGTGTGCCACGCAAGGAACGGCTGCCGCGTAAGTAGCTGAACTCTGTGACGACCAGGCACCCTAGCTGTAGCAGCAAAGTCAGCAAGCGCATCCCAAAAGCCGCCAACTGCCGCTCGTATCGCCACTTGCTCAACAAGCACAGGTACACCAAGCCGACAAGAGACCGCCCAGGCTACCCTGCGGCCATGTTCGCATGCATGTATCGCTGCCAAACATACCATGTCCCATACAAGGCGGTGCACATCACGGTGAGGGGCACATGCCAACCACAAAGCCCTGCAGGGCAGGTTTTCACCCGCCGTGAGCAGGTTAAAAGCTCTAAGTTGACGCTCCACCTCTTTTCGCACGGCAACAGCCACCGGACATAGCCAAAAATGATGCTCCACACCTGGCCCAGCAGCTGAGCAAGCTGCACACCCCGTAGTCAGCTGCATACGCTGCGCAGTGGGGAAGGCATTTAAAGTCAGGCGCCAGGCTGCTTCTTTGTAGGTGTTAGCCACTCTAACGCCCCACCAGCAGGGATAACACCAGTTGCACAACAGGCAGCTGGGCCCCGGCAGGAGTGCCATCCAACATTCTAACACTGTTCAGAAAAGCAGCATGACGGGGAGCAATAGCATCAAGCGCAGAGATACGTTGAAGCTTAGTGGCAGTGGCAACGGTGAGGTCGGCCAATCGAATGACATTTTCTGCACTGCCGCCCGGTCGCTGCCAGCCTAAATCAGCACACCACGTTTCACGCGCCAAAAGGAGGTCATCAGGGGTGACAATAGAAAGTTGTGCTGCGCTGTCACCAGCAGCATAAGCTGCTGCTAGGTGAGCACGCGCAGCTGCAACCCACACTTGGGGAACCAGAGCTAGCAAGGCCTGCAGATGCTGACAGGCTAGCTGCCTGTCAGCATATTGCGGCTTGTTGCACAACCAAGGGCCCCAGATGTCACGCTGGTATGCTGCGCGCTGAGCTAACAGCCCAGGCAAGGCACATACTCTGTCCAGCTCAGAAGAGAGCACCACAGCCTGGCCGAGAGACTGCAGCTTGGGCAGCTGCAGTAGCCCAGATGCAACCACTTGTTCCAGGCCAACAGCAACCCTGCGTTGCTGACCAAACCACTCCCAGTCCTGTGGTGCAGTAAAATGGGGTTGGCCCACAGCGGCGCGTGCCAACACAGCTCTTCAGGATCCAATGCTTCTGTGCCAACGTGGCGGAGTGGCGGCAGAGCCCGCATCCCCAGTGCCAACGCATGCAAAGCTGACGGCAAACGCTCATCTGCATAGGCAGACGGAAACAGATGTTCACGGCCACATAGCAACAGCCCCCAAGGGCTGCTGCTGGCAGCACGCGTGCATGGTTCTGTTGCAGCGGCCCAACGGGGCCACAGCTCCCGTGCCACCGCCACCGAAGGAGCAGTGCCGCCTTGCATCAAAGGCAGCGCTTCACAAGCCCACCGCGACAACAGGTGGTGGTGGACTGGCATCAATCCAAAACCCCACACTTCGGGTGTGCTGCCATGCAGTCACCTGGGATACCAGGGGCCCGTCTTGGTCATCACCCGGGCCCAAACCAGCATCAACCAGCGCTGCTGACCACTTACTAAGCTTGTCCGTCACGTCAGAAGGCAGGTGGCCAGCAAACTGGGCCGCATATAACAATGTTGACAAAGCGTAAGCATTTGTAGCAAATGCCCGACCAAAAGCTGACAGTTTGGAGATGCGGCTGATGTTCTGCATGCGGTGTCGCACAATCTCTAAATTGCCACCCCAATCTACACTGCTCTTGCCACATTGATCAAAAAACACACCCAAGGATTTTGCTTTCGCAACGACTTGCATAGCCCCCAAGCCGTGTGCAGCCTCACCTGGCGCAGCAGTCTGAGTCGGCTGCTGTCCTATGTGCAGCAAACGTGTCTTGGTGGGGTTCAAACACTGGCCAGAGGCTTTTGCAAAGTCAGACATGCATGTGAGAAATGTGGGAACATCGTGCATCACAGCAAAAACACTTCAGCGTCGTCAGCGTACTGCACAGCTGCAAGCTGCTGACTTGCTGCCATGATACCAATGCCCCGCTGCTTGAGGAAGCATAGTAGCGCTTGCCCCACAAATAAGTACAACAGGGGGGCCAAGGGGCAGCCTTGGCGCACCCCAGCATCACAACGGTAAAACGGGCTGCAAAATCCGTTCACCGTAGCACAGGTATGTGTATCAGACAGCAGCACACGCATCCATCCTACAAACCCGTCACCTATGCCAAGTGCTGCTGCCACATCATACAACAAAGATCTATCCACAGTGTCATATGCCTTGGCAAAATCCGTGAAAACAACCACTGCCATTTGCTGCTGTTCATGCATCAGTGCAGGTAGCAACTGCAACAGCCTGATGCTATCCCCTATGTGCCGATGTTGTAAGAATGCAGACTGCGCTGGATGCACAACCTCCCCAGCAGCTGCAAGCAAACGGTTGGCAAGGATTTTGGCCAGCACTCTATAATCGTAATTCAACAGCTGTATTGGGCGAAAGGCAGCTGGATCAGCTGCGTCACCACCCGGCTTCAAGACAGGCAAGATGACACCATCAAGAAAACCAGCTGGAACAGTATGTGCTGAGCCAACAGCTGAATACAGTGCCGCTAGCAACGGCGCGAACTGCTCGCGGTACTGGCGGAAGAACTCCCCAGGGATCCCATCCAGGCCCGGCGCCTTCCCAGGAGCAGTTTGAGATATGGCGGAGAGCACCTCGCCTGCTGACACGGCTGCGTCACCCAGCTGGGCTGCTGTTGCTGCGTCCAAACGCTGTGAGTGCTGCGTGACTGCCTGCAGTACTGCTTGGCGGGCTGCCTGCTGTACCTGCGGTGCAACAGTCAAGTTGGCATACCGCTGGCCAACAATACGGGCTAAACTCACGCCATCTCGCCCAGATGACCACTGCCAGGCGCCCGCAAGCCTGCGATGTAACTGGCGCCCTTAGGGGGTTTGAGAATGCTAGTCATGGCAGGCCCAGGCCGCTCCCCTTGATGCACCCACTGCTGGCGCCGGCGCTGACGCTGGCGCTCCTCCTGTTGTTGCTGCAGCTCGGCCAGTTGTGTCCTGGCCTGTAGCACAGAGTCCAGTGTAGCTGGGAGCACCGCATCACTGCAGACTTCGAGCTGTGCATGTGCTGCCAGCACGGCCGCCACTGCTGCTGCATGCTGTGCTGTTGGCGGTTGCGTTGCCTGTGCCTGCTTTGACTGACGATTCAAATCTATAATCTTGGTCGCCAGCTGCTGTTTAAAAGCTGGCCACCACTGTGTGACAACACTTGTTGCCTCTGCTGGGGGCTGTTGAGAAGCCAGCCACTGCTGCATGGCGGACCTGCACGCAGGGGTTGCATGAAACGACAAACACAGCCGCCGCAGACCAGGTCCCAGCACTCCTGGCCCATGCGGCTGCAGTTGTGCCATGACAAGTGTGTGGTCACTGAGCGCTGCACACTTGTCTTCATGCCGGCATGCTACCAGCTGCGGCAGCAAAGCTTCTGAACAGTATATTCTGTCTATGCGTGAGGCTGCATCTGCCCTGACAAACGTGAACGCCTTGCGCACAGGGTGTCTGTTGCGCCATGCGTCACATAGGCCTGGCAGATGCTGCGCCCACATTGCGGCTGGTACTGTGTCCCGCGGCAAAGGGTGCTGCTGCTGCTGCTGCTGCTGCGACGGCAGCGGTTGCTGCTGCTGCGGCTCCTGCTGTTGCTGCTGCTGCTGCTGCTGCTGCTGTGGCTGAGCTGCTGCATTCACCCTGTGCCTGCGATCTAAGGCAACATCTGTAACAAAATTAAAGTCGCCAAGCACAACTAGACCTGTGGAGGGATGCTGGCGCTGGTGCTGGTACAGCTCGCGTAAAGGGCCGCTGATGATAGCTGCGTTAGCAGCATGGTCTGACGCATGCATGTACGCAGCCACCACATTCAACTGCTGTCCTGCCCACACCAATGGCACCTGTAGTAGTCTGCCTTGCGCAGGGCCCTGCGTAGGAGCTGACTCTGCTCCATGCACCAGTGCCCCAAATGTAGCAAGCATTACTGGGCACTCTAGAACACAAGGGAACCCCCTCGGCATGCTCCTTCAATCCGTATTAAGCCCAGCACCACTCCTCGACTGGGCTCCTGTCGCGAACCTAAACCCTAGTGGGCAAGTCCAACGCCAGGATCGGAACCGCATGCCAGGGCCTTCGGCCCTGTCTGGGACTGAACTGGGGTTTGCCTAACCGTATAGGCGTCGCCTGACACGGTGTTGGCCTGGACTGAGACTGTCGTTCCCTTGCTGCCTGTTACATACCTCCCCTCCTGGACCTTTGTCGGCCCGACAAAGGAGTAAGGCACACACTGTAACAAGCAGGGATCAAAGATCCTGTGTTTTGTCAGGTAAAGCCTGACTGCTCAGTGAGCAAAACTGTTGTAACTGGTACTGACCCACACACTGTGCTTACACCGGGGCAAAACCCAGCGTCAGCCTGGACGGAAGCGTAACTGGGGACTGGGCGTGGGTTGACAGGGCCTGAACCACAGCGTAACGCTGGGCACTCACTCTTCTGCTTAGTGCTACGTCGGCGTGTACCGACTGCTGGTGCTGTCTGAGTGCGATGCAAGTAGGCATTGAGCAGATCTTGGCAATTAGTCAGGTTGCTGGAAGGCTCCCAAGTATTGTGCTCATGAGAATACCCCTTCCACTTAATCAAGTACTCCCTGACTGTTCTGGTTGATGCAGGAAGTGCCCTGTCCCTGTGAGACAGAATCGTCTCAACTTCATATTCTTCTGAACCATCTTCCAGGATAACTGGAGGTGGCGGTCTGTACGCACCGTTGCTACGGTACGGTTTAATCAAAGACGCATGAAAAACTGGATGAATGCGAGCCATACTGGCTGGCAATTCAAGCTTATAAGCCACTGAACTGATGCGCCTTGCAACTCTGAAAGGCCCCAGCCAACGAGGCAAGAGCTTCGAACTGCCTGGATGCTTCAGCGGGATGTGCTTGCTGGAAAGCAGCACTTCTGTACCCACTGCATAATCTGGATCTGGTGACCGTCGCTGGTCAGCGTACGCTTTCTGTCTGTTCTGTGCGGCTTGCAGCATGCTAGTTGCTTTTTGCACTGCAGCTTGCAAGTCAGCTGTAAATTTTGTAACTGCTGGTGCACCGTAATCTGTAAACTCTGGTGTATCATCTGTTGTTGGCACCTGCAGGCTGAGAGGAGTCTTTGGGTGCCTGCCGTAGTTTAAGTAAAACGGCGTAAAGCCAGTGGATGCGTGCTGTGCGTTGTTGATTGCAAATTCAACCATGGGCAGCAAAGCATCCCAGTTGGTCTGTTCTGCATTTGTAAAATGCCTGAGCGTATCCTCTAAAATTCTGTTCGCACGCTCTGTTTGACCGTCAGTCTGAGGATGATAAGCAGAGCTGGGCAACTGCTGTATGCCCCAACCTTGGCAAAGTTTTGCAAAAAACCGTGACATAAACTGTTGGCCCCTATCATGCAGAATTTGCTGTGGGAAGCCATGATATCTGCAAACTTCACGCAGGAACATCTGCGCGAGCTCTGGAGCGTCACAGCTACTGGTTGTCGGCGCAATATGCACCATCTTGGTCAACTTGTCTACAAACACACAAACTGCATCGTATCCTACACTGGTTTTTGGCAAGTCTGTGATAAAATCCATTGAAACCACTTGCCATCTGTAACCTGGGATAGGCAACGGCATTAGCTTACCAGCGTGTGGCTTATTCAAAGACTTGTTACGCTGGCAGCAATCGCATTGCCTAATCCTTGTGTGCACAAACTCGCGCACACCTGGAAACCAAAAATGTCTGGTTATCAACTCTTCTGTTTTCTGGTCACCAAAGTGACCTGCATACACATGCTCGTGAGCCCCAAAGAAAATTTGGGTTCTCAGACTGGGATTCTCTGGAACAGCAATCTTAGTTGCCTTCCACCACAAGCCATCTGAAAAGGACAGCTTATGCCTCTTAATAAAAGAGGTGTCCTGATAGTTTGAATCGCTCTCGTAGCTGGTCTGGATTAGCGTCACCAAGGCAGTGTTCTCAGGAGCAGTTGCAGCTACTACCCCTGCAGGTGGTACTGCGGCTGCTCGGCTGCACAGCGCTGCAAGCGTTGACTTTAACTGGGCATCTGCACTGGTGTCTGGTTCTGGAATGCGACTGAGTGGGTCAGCCACATTAACTCTGCCTGGTCTGTATGCCCAATCAAAATCAAACAGCTGCAGAGTTGCAGACCACCTCGCCTGCCGTCGGTTAAGCTCTGGGAGTGTGGAGAAGAATGTGTTAGGGCAGTGATCAGTGACAACAGTCACCTTAACTGCACCTTCCAGGTAACATCTCCACGTCTTGAGAGCATGTACTACAGCCAAAAGTTCCTGTTCTGTGGTGGTATAACGCACCTCCGCTGGTGTGAACTTCCGGCTTTCATACGCAATTGGATGGCCGTTTTGTAACAAAACAGCACCCATGGCGCCAGAAAATTGGTCGCCTCTTGCATCTGCTACAACCTCAAAGGGCTGTGTAAAATCTGGCATCGCCAGTACTGGGGCGTGGGTAAGAGCGTACTTAACGCTTTCATACGCCTGCTGGCACGCTCCATCCCACTTGTGTGTGATGTTCTGGAATTTATTGGTTGCGTTCTTGGTTAAATCCGTAAGCGGCAACACCATTTTACTGTAGCCCTGAATAAATTTACGGAAATAGTTTGAGAAACCCAAGAACGAACGCAACTGCTTTAGTGTCTTAGGTTCTGGCCAGTTCTCAACTGAAGCCGTTTTGGCTGGATCAGGCTTAATGCCCTCCACTGAGACAACGTGGCCTAGATAGGTCACTTCTGATTTGAGAAACTGGCATTTGCTGGGCTTGAGGTATAACTGATGAGTGCGGAGGAGCTGAAACACCAACCGCAAGTGCTCATAATGTTCCTCCTCTGATTTACTGTAAACAAGAATATCATCTAAGTAAATTAGAACAAACTTGCCAATGTAAGGCTGGAAAATTTTGTTCATCATCTGACTGAAAACAGCTGGGGCGTTTGTCAAGCCAAAGCTGAGCACTTTGAACTCATACAAACCATACGGTGTCTTAAACGATGTACGAGGCACGTCAGAATTGACAAGTCTTAACTGGTGATAACCGCTTGTTAAGTCCAGTGCACTCCAGTAACTGGAGCCGGCCAACTGATCAAGCAGGTCATCGATCCTGGGTAATGGATACTGATTGCGGACTGTTTTCGAATTGATGGCGCGGTAGTCAATGACCATGCGCAAACCACCATCTTTTCTCTTTACGAACAACACTGGAGCCCCGAAGGGACTACTGCTGGGCTGAATCAGATCTTTTGACAGCAGGTTTTGTAATTCATTACGAATACACTCCTTTTCTGTCATCGAATATCTGGGCATTGGCCTGTACTTTATATTTTCATCTTTCAATCTGATTGCCTCCACCTCAACCTGAGGTCTGTGGAGTGGCGGGCCTGGCAATTCTGATTTGAAAATATCACTGAACTCATCTTGCAACTTTTGCAATTTGCTGGGATTTGCTGTGGGTGGTGGGTCGGGAGACGCTTCCTTCACCAGCACTAGCAGTGCATGACCACCCTTTCTGACTGCCCTTTTAGCTTGCTTGTTTGTTATAGTGGCTATTCTGGGCAGCTCTGTGCCTGGAGGAACTTCCTCCTCAACTGCAGGGTCCTCCAAAGGAGGCACGCTGTAGGGGCCAAGGTTTGACAGTGTTAATACCTGGCCCTTATGTCTGACTGTTGCTGTGCCTGATGCCATGTACAACACGCATCATGCTGCTGTAGCCATGCTTGGCCTAGAATGAGAGGAAACTGCTCATCTAGGTCAACTACCAAGCATGACAGCTTTGCATGGTACTTCTGTAAGTGTACACTGAGATTCACTCGCCCGTATGCTGATTTAGAAGAACCATCAGCGTATTGCACGCCTGGCTCTGCTGTTTTAGTGTATTTAATGTTATTTACTTGCAGAAAACTACGGTTCACATAACAAAAACCTTGTGCACCTGTATCGAGCAGTGCCGTGGCTTTACAGCCGTGCACATGGCACTTGTACTGCATGATTAGTTTTGGCAAAGAGTCTTCTGGGAGGGCAGGAGAGGGTGGGTCATAATAGACCAACACTGGATCTGATAAACCTGAAACCCTCTTCTTACCACGTAAAAACAAGTGGTAGCCCTGTCTGTACTCCCTGATGATTTGCATGCCACTCAAAGCAGGGTGCGGCAGCGCACGCCATTTAGGCACCACAAAACACGCACTTGTATGCTGTGGGTCCTTGTGCTTTTGCTGAATATAGTGATCAACATGATCTTTCAGGTCAGCAAAAGAAACACAAACCCAGACATGGTGTCCTGCTAGGTCCTTTGTAATGAACGGCTGCTGCTCTGAGCAACATTGAGAAGCAACTGGGCTGGAGATGTCAGTGGGAAATACCGCTGCATCCAGGGTAAAACCCTTTCCTGTTATCTGCTGAATTAATTGCAATTCACTGGGTACCACCGTGAAAATGGAAGCAATGTGTTGCTGGGTTTCAGCATTGTCAGGTGCTGAGGACTGAGCAGCTGCAGGGGTAACACCCTGAGCTGCTATTGCTGATGAGTCAGCAGTTGGCTGTGCAGGAGGGTCGAACCAACCCTCTGCCCTGAGCTGCGCAGTGTGGGCTGCGCAACGCTGGTCTTGCTGGCTTAGAAGCATTGCAGCAAATTGTGCTTCACTTTCATCAATTGCCGCTTTTATCAGCTCGGCGTCAGAGACGCCTTGCTGCTGTGTGAGTGCAAGCAAACTTGTCCCACCTGCTGGACTAGGGTTCACTGCTGGAGAAGGGGATAGCAGGCTAGGCTGTAAATACAACCCACCGCTCTGACTGTTCCCACACACAGCTCCCCCTCCTAATTCCTAGCCACTTACGTCGCACTTCTCCTTGCGGGGCTTGCTGTAGGGGCATGCCGGCTTGTGGTCCTTGGCCGGTGCCTTCCAGTGGACATTGCCGCCACAGAAGAAGCAGATGTTAGCGTCCTTGCGGCGCTTGGCCTCTGTTGCTGTGATAGTGGGGTTGAAGCAGGCCTTGCCAAATGAGGAGACAGACCCTGCTGGCGCGGCGAGGCACCATAAGGTGCATAACGCTGCGCACTGCTGCTGCCATGCTGCTGCTTGCCGCCGCCACCAGCAGCAGGTGTACCGCTGCTGTACGGCGCAGCTGCGCCAGGCCTACTGCTGCTGGCCCCACCACTGCCGCCAGCCTGCTTGCCAGCAGCAGCACCAGAGCCCTGCTGCTGCTGCTGCTTGCTTGCAGGCTGCTGCTGCTGATTGAGCTCCCTGTCCAGCGCTGCGCCCACCTCACGCAGTGCTGTGGTGAAGTCTGCAAGGCTGGCCCATGGCTTGTTGTCGGGGGTCAGCTGCATCTTCAGCTGCAGCGCCTCGTGAAGGGAGTTCAGTATAAACCAGATGCATGTCCTGTCATCTGGCCTGTTGGGCGCCTGCTGCAGAATAGCCAGCATCTTGCTGAGGTGGCGAGGAGTGTTATACTGGCCTGCCACCTTGCGCTGCTTGAAGCTGGCTAATTTATCCCTGACGCTGTTGTCTGTAGGCGGGCTGCCAAAGTTGCCGCTGACCATGTACTGATTCATGCGGTCCCACGGCAGCAGCTGCGGGTTGCTGCAAACCTGCAGGTAGGATGTGCCATCCTCCTGCAGCTGCTGGTGCAGATAGTCACTGGCTTCACCAGCGAGACACACCAGCGCGCGCACACCCCACAAGTCAGGAGGTGTGTTGCACGCCACCAGCCACTGCTGTACTGACTGAGCATACCTGCCCCAATACGTAGTGCCATCATACTTAGGCTCTGGTGGTGGCAGGTTCTTCTCAGGCAGGCGCGCTGCAGCGGTGTGCTGCAGCTGGTCCACCTGCATGGGCTGGCTAGGCTGCTGAGTCAGCGGCTGAGCTGGCTGCTGAGTTGGCTGCTGCTGAGTAGGCTCAGGCTGAGGAGCGATGTACTGCCGGAACATCTCACGCGCCTCATGGCTGAGCTCCTGAAAACGATTGCACAAATCGAGCACTTCATCTGACTGGTGGTGCGGCTGCTGCTGCTGCTGTCGCTGCGCTTGCTGCGAGGTGCCTGCTCCTTCGTGCTGCGGAAGGGCAGCATCGTCAGCAGCAGCTGCATCTGCACCATACTGATCTACACACTGTCCAGTAATATCTCCTGCTATAAACTGACCCGTAGGTGGCTGATCGGACTGCATAGCCGAAACTGATGACGGGGACTTTCAAAGCGAACTTGTTCTCAGCTACCAAAATGTAGCACCAAGCATTACTGGGCACTCTAGAACACAAGGGAACCCCCTCGGCATGCTCCTTCAATCCGTATTAAGCCCAGCACCACTCCTCGACTGGGCTCCTGTCGCGAACCTAAACCCTAGTGGGCAAGTCCAACGCCAGGATCGGAACCGCATGCCAGGGCCTTCGGCCCTGTCTGGGACTGAACTGGGGTTTGCCTAACCGTATAGGCGTCGCCTGACACGGTGTTGGCCTGGACTGAGACTGTCGTTCCCTTGCTGCCTGTTACATACAGCCCCGCTGGTTAGCAGGCTGTTGCGCACCATAATGGCGACGCCAGCTCTAGTGCGTCCCTGCCCTGGCATTCCAACACACCAAAAGGACTTCCACCCATGAGCGTGTAGGCGACGCTGCACTGCTGTTCGATCTGCAAAAGACACATGAGTGTCAACTGCTGCTACAACGTCAAGGCCTAGCTCCTGCCACTGGCTGCTAAGCTCCGGTAGCTTGGTAGCCAGGCCATTGACATTATGCAGCCCAAACCTGAGGCTAGTGCTTCTGGGCATTTACTGCTGCTGGGGGCCTGCCACGTCCAGCTGGCAGGCTGCTGCTGGCTGCGGCAGGGCAGGGCCCCTGGGGCCCAGGGTGAGAGGAGCTGAAGGGTACGGCAGCGAAGCTGCCGCGTGGCAACCTGCCTCTGCAGTGGCACCTGCAGCGGTTTGGGCGTCCTCCATGGCGTACTCGTCGCCAACGTGCGCGTGCTTGCGGTGGCGCTGAAGCAGCACGTCTGGTGCTGCTCCAGGCCCCAGTCTAGCATGCTTGCTGCCCGGGTGCTGCTGCTGCTGCTGTTGCTGCTGCTGCTGCAGTTGGCTGGTGTCCTGTTGTGGCTGGACGGCTGACTGCTGCTGCCCTGTCAGCAGGTCAGCCGTTGGCTGCTGCTGTGCCCCAGCCGGTGGGTGGTTGGGGCTGTGCTTACGAGCGCCAGCAACGCGCCGCGTGTGCGGCCGCTGCTGAAGCCGTACCAGTTCCAGCAGCTGCTGGTCATCGTCCTCCTCGGCGGCTGCCTGTTCAGCTGCTGCAGCTGCGGCAGCATCCGCACCTGCAGCAGCGTCTGTCGCGGCTGCTGCTGCAGGCCCCGCTGCTGCCTCCACTGCCCCCTCTGCTGCTGAGCGGCGCATTCCAGGTGCTGGCACCTCAGCCGGCTGTGCTGCTGGCCGTGCTGCTGGCTGCGCTGTTGTTGCGGTGGCTGGGGCTGGTGGCGGTGTTGTCGGGGCTGCTGTTGCTGCTGCTGTCGCTGTGGGAGCTGTCGCTGTTGCTGCTGCGCCAAGCGTTGGTGGCAGTGGGGTTGGTGCTGGTGCCTGGGCTGCCGCTGCTAGCTGTGCAGCTGTCAATGCCGCTGCTGCCTCTGCAGGGGTAGGGCCTGCCCTGGGGGGTGCTGCCGCTGCCGCCGCTGCTGCTGCTGCTGCCGCTGGTGCGTCTCTTGCCGTCCACAGCAGGTGCTGCTCCAGAGCTCTGCGCTGCGCTGCCGCAATTCGCTCCGCCCTGGACAGCGGCTGAGCCGGCTGTTCCCGCATGTGTAGGTCCCCAAACACCCCGTCAGCTGCATGCACTGTTGTTGCGCTAGCAGGGCGGTCACTGACAGCAGCAGCAAAGCACATGACGTTTTTGTAAACCTGCTCACCCTGCTTGGCGTAAGCTGCTGACAGCACCTGCAGATCCTGGCTGTTGAGCATGGCCTTCAGCACGCTGACGTCAGCGCCATGCACGCCCTCCAGGGTGAACGCGCGCACCTTCAGCTTGTTGAAGGCTGCAGACAGGCCAATGCCGGGCCTGTCTGGCACTGGCACCGTGCCAGTGGCTGGGTCGACCAGGTCCTGCAGCTTGGACCTGTCCGCCACCAGCAGGGTGCAGCCCACATAAGCCACTGACGTTTTACCAGCTGGCTTCCGCTCCTCTGTGCGGTGCCAGAAATTAACGTCAGGGTCGCCCCATGTGAGGGCACCACCTGCTGAGCTGACCACTTCTGCAACATGCTGCAGAAAGTCGTCTTGCTGTGCAGCTGATACTGTGCTGCTGCCGACAAAGCCCCGCTGGACCTGCAGAACATCCAGCACGTTCAGCGGCTTGTCAGTGCCAGCACCAGGTTGGCAGGCATGGCGTGGGCCTTCCTGTTGTGCAGGTCCGAAAGTCCGTGCAGCTTCCAGGCGCAGGGTGCGACATGTGTTTAGCTGCATGCAAAAAGGCTTGACGGTGCAGCGCACGGTGAATGATTGGGTAGTTTAGTGGTAGAACACCGGCATCGCATGCTGGAGACCCAGGTTCAAATCCTGGTCCAACCGCCCGTGGCTGGGCATAAAAAGCAACTGGAATTGACGGACTTGCGCGGGTGGTTTCAATCGCCCAAACAACGAAGGAAAGACTGGGTACAACTACGATCACCTCATGAGCGGAGTAGCGGCTCGCTGGGCTAGTGCCCGAGGTCAGGTTTCAATCCTGAAGATGTATTGTACTGTATTGTTTTAAATGAGCTATTAGCAAGCAGCGCTGCTTTCCACCCGTCACTTCCAGCATGCCAACCGCCACGGAAATCTGTGCAGCTTCCAGGCGCAGAGTACGACATGTGTATGGCTGAATGCAAAAGCCTTAACTTGCAGCACATATTAACACTGTACATATCGAATAGTCTCTAAGTCAAGCAGCGCTAGTTACCGCCGGTCCCTTTTTTAAATTTTTTTTCGGCATGCCAACCGCCACGAAAGTCCGTGCAGCTTCCAGGCGCAGGATGCGATTGTGTAATGCTGCATGCAAAAAATCTTTATGTTGCAGCGCCCGGTGAGTAATGTTCTCGAATGAGCTACAAGCAAGCAGCGCTGCTTACCGCCTGTCACTTTCGGCATGCCAATCGCCACAAAAGTCCTTGCAGCTTCCAGGCGCACGGTGCGGCATGTGTGACTGCATGCAATAACCTGAATGTGCAGCACATCGTGCCTACCTTAAATCTTTTAGTGACTCCTATTGTTGGCCCCTATACATAATCATGACCGCCGGCAGCAGCAAGCGGCAGCTTTCAGTTACTGAACCACTGAGTGGTTGCAACGCAGTTGCAACTGCTACGCAGCTGACAAACCAAGAATTAGAACCAGTCAAGCACTTTTCAGCACATGCGAGTCTCACACAACATTGCCGAGCAATTTTGTCCACAATGCAGCTCTGCTCCTACACAGGTTATATGTGCAGGGTTGTACACAAGAGTGGCTACATAGGCAGCTAGATTCTTGGATCACACATCTTGTGGACCGCATCGAGGATACCAGAATTGCCTTTTTAGGTCCAATTGTTTGGCTCAAGTTCCTGCAATTGTGTGTATAACCTGTTGCCACCATGGGGCTCTCGGCAGGCTACACCATTACACAACGGTGTCGTGCGGAGACCGTAGTTTGTAAGATGCACTTTCTTGATTTTTTTATCACATGCTCGTTACATATGAATAGCATTAACAGGCACTACGTGCCTGTTCATGGTTGTTCATTTGCATCCTCCCATGTGCTCAAAAATCATTGCTGCATCTTGCACTTGCTGTTGGGGCAACTCAAGGTTTAGAATTACCGAAATCCCGACTTACCAAAGTAGGGCCACTGGCCCACCCGCAAAGGAGCCAAACAAGGCTCATGGGGTCCACAAAACTCAAAAGAAGACCATCAACCGGAAGAAACCGCAACCTCAACAAGCTCAGAGAGCTCAGAACTCAGAGAATCAGTGACTTCAGAAGCACTACTAGGTTTCAGTGTCAGCTGCATGGCTACAGTTGAAAAGCTCTGCTGGGAGGCGCTGGACGCTGCCACCACCACTCAGCTTTAGCTACTAATGACCTTCCCCCTGTCGCCGCGTGCACTACCTGCTTCACTCTTGCCAGGTGCGTTGCGATTCTGCCTACCGGTCCGGACTGTTGACATCTAGGCATCCATTCTGCTTTGGTGGTGGCCAAACATCATTACATCACATGTGCTTTACTGCATCTTGCATGCCTTGCTGCCTGTAACAAACTCTCACATGTGAGTCCCTGCTTATGACAGAGACAAGGCAGCTGAGCAAACAAGATAATTACCAAAAGAAAGTCATCAACAGCATTGAATGCCCTTCAGTCTTTCAGCCCCCGCAAAAGAAGAACTGCAGCAATGGCAGGCAGCATAAGGCAGTGAATGCACAGCCTTCCATCAAGTGACTGCCCAGGGTTGTGCGCTGGAGACCGCAGCAGCAAATGCTTATCATCATGGTGTGCGGAGATGCTGCATTGAACTCCATTGGCCAGCTGCAAGGCAGGTTCAGTCCTGTACTACTGTATTGTGTTGTATTGTGTTGTATTGTGTTGTATTGTATTGTATTGTATTGTATTGTATTGTATTGTATTGTATTGTATTGTATTGTATTGTATTGTATTGTATTGTATTGTATTGTATTGTATTGTATTGTATTGTATTGTATTGTATTGTATTGTATTGTATTGTATTGTATTGTATTGTATTGTATTGTATTGTATTGTATTGTATTGTATTGTATTGTATTGTATTGTATTGTATTGTATTGTATTGTATTGTATTGTATTGTATTGTATTGTATTGTATTGTATTGTATTGTATTGTATTGTATTGTATTGTATTGTATTGTATTGTATTGTATTGTATTGTATTGTATTGTATTGTATTGTATTGCAATGTCAGATGCAAGGCGTGATGCCTGTATGTTGCTGCTGTTGTACTTCTTCCTTCATCAGCAAGCATCACCTGCCCACCATCACCTGCCACTGGCAGTGGACATCCACGCCTATATCTCCGCAGTTTCTGAACCCGCAGCTAGCAAGCTGCTGAACCCGCTGCTCTCAATTTGAAGTTGCATTCCTCCTGCAGCTGTGAGATGAGCCAGGGGTTGCGGCTGTTTCTGCACTCTCAAGCCCCACAGGGCTACATGCCGGCTCCAAGCACACCTCTACTGCCAACATGGTATCAATATCATTGTCAAGCATAATTGTCAAGTTCTAACTCAAGCCATATCATCATTGCCGTCGGCCCATGGCAGCATTCAAGAACGCTGCGATGCAAGTCCTGGACCGGAGCACAGAATCTGCTGGCAGCACCAATGGCAGGGCAGCAATGCAGCAACAGCGGTAAGATGGTGGTCAGCGAGCATGCAGGCTATGGCGTGGAGCAGTTGCAGCAGCAGGAGTGGGCTGAGGAGGTGTTTGGGTGCATTTAAGCAGGTGTGTCAAAGGCTCTCTGCAGCTGCTGGCCTGCATGTCGCTGGCTGTTCAAGCGCTGGGCAGTTGGGCAGTGCCGCAGCTGTGTAGAGGCGAAGCCGATAACACAGCACATAATAACCTGCTGGAGTCGGTAATATTGTTGTTAAGCTTTGGCCTGCGACAACTGCATCTAACAAGTTGCGCTACATCAATGGCTGCACTAACAATTGATGGTGCCAGCAATGGGCTATCTCAACCTGGCGGCAGCAGCAGCAGCAGCAGCAGCAGCAGCAGCAGCAGGCCCGTGTGCACCACTGCAGGCACGGCAGCAGCAACCAGCAACGCTGCCAACAACTTGGCATTGTTTGTGGCAGAGCTGCATCCGGCAGCTTGTATTGCAGCACACCCAGCCAAGTGAACTGCCAGCACAGCTGACTCAGCTCATGACGCTTTGAGCCTCTGCACTGGGGCTTCCTTCTGGGTATGCAGCTGTTCGTGCCTTTACTCCGCAGATGCCCACAACTCAACGCAATGCTCACTTGTTTGGGTGTGGATTTGCCGGTGCTGCTGAATCATCAACAGTGCGGCAGGCACTGCACCACGTGGGTGCACCCTGTAATGGTGAGTGTCGACGTGGGTGCACCCTGTGATGGTGAGTGTCGACTGTAGTGCGAAGCAGATGGGACAGCAGGTGGCTGACACATGCTCAGTGCTAGTGTTGGCACGGAACAGGGCAGATGTGATGATGACTGTGCATAGCAGCTGCTCAGCAGCAGCAGCAGCCGCAGCAGCTGCACAAGCAGTGGCTGTAGCAGATGTCGTGTATGGCCATGTAGCCAAAAATCGCAGTTCATGCCAGCAGCTGCCAGAACTGCAGCTGCAGTGCAGCTACGTCAGCAGAAGAAGCCAGCTGTGGCCAGGCTGAGGGTAAGCGTTGTCGCCAAGGGCTTTGGCTGCTTTTTTGTAAGCAGTTGCAGGAAACATACTTTACCAGCATATGCAGCAAATGAGTCACTCACATGCTCGATTGAAGCAACCGCCACCATGGCCAAGTTTGATGGGTTGTGCTGCATGAAGCCCAGCAGCCGCTGCAGCTGCAGCAGCCTACCTTGGCTGCTGAGCAGCGCTGCTGCAGCAGCAGGAGCAAGAGCAGGGCTTCAACCAATGAACCTGCCTGAACCATGATTGACGCTGCCCTGAGGAGGGTACGACTCCTCATCGAGCATGTGATGCGAGGCAGTAGCGGCAGTCATTACCGGCTGAGCTACAACTCCGGCAGCAGCAGGTTTGTCAGTACTAGTTACACGTGGGCATGAAACCGGGGCACAAGCCTGTGTGCATGTAGCCAACATTAGTGTCAAAACCTTAGCGATGCGATTGCAGCAAGACGGTCCGCGACTTCTGGATCCAGGCGTCATTGCCACGCATGAACCTGGTAAGATTCAAACTACACAAGCAAGGCCTGCTGACAAACTGTGACTTCAGCCACCTACCCCTCAGGTGGTGCACTGCGCTGGCCAGCCATGGCGCATGCCAAGAGATGCATCGCAACACGACAACAACGAGCCTATAAGCTTGACCCAAAGGTACCCACCAGGGAGGGGTGTACAAACGGGTGTGGGTGTACACACAGCGCCACCGCCAGCAGTTTCCAGTCATGGTCTTGAAGCACACCACTACAGTGCACTCAATTTCAAACAGGCTGCTGAGTATCCAAAGAAACTCCACAGATAAAGGGGACACATGTGCTGAGGTGCAGGAAGCCACCACAACCAGCACTGCAGATGACCACTGCTGTGAACACCCTAGCACGGCACACCCAACGGCTCTCCAAACTGGCACCTCAGGACCTGAGCAGCAGTGAATCAGATCAAAAGCAACAACAGCATGGTGCCACTGCGTCTGACAGAGTGCATTGCTTCCTGACCTGCATCCATGGAAGGCGCAACAAGGCACACACCAACTTGAGAGAAGTGCACAGCTACAGCAACAGCACCTCCTGAGGCATTCACCTCTTTGCTCCAGCTTCACATAGTGCACGTCGTGTTCCTTTAGCTTTATTTTCCTTTTGCTGACAGTCTGGTGCAAGCTGCCTAACAGCCTGGTGCAGGCGGTGAGTGAACTACACACACAGGCGTGTACCGCCGGCACAGCCATGACATTATGCATGCCGCTGCAGCAAGTTTGCCACAGTAGCCATCCTAGTTCGTAGTATGGTGATGTGATAGAGCAAGGTGATGTGATAGAGCAAGAACACCTGATGTCATTGCATCAGCTGTGCATAGCCTAATATAAGCCCCATTGGCTGCGTGGTTGCAGGTAACCCCAGCCAGGCACACACACAGGCACGGCACCGCTCAATGCTGAGAACCAAAGAGCAGGCCTCATCCTCGCCTCTGGCCCTGGCCCTGGCCCTGGCCCTGCCTTACTTCGAAGAACAGGTGTTAGGGTCGCCAGCGTGTGCAGCAAACCAGCAGATGCCAGGGGTTGCTGGGCTGGGCTTGCTGAGCTGAGCACGGTGGGAGGTGAAGCCAGCCCCTGAGGAGCCAACATGAGCTGAAGCGACTGTGCCGTGATCAGGGTAACACAGCTCCACCGTCACCATGTACACAGCACCGGCCCCATGATGCTGAGCTATGCAGCACATCGTGCATTCACCTGGCACTGAACAGCAGC
Organism: Scenedesmus sp. NREL 46B-D3; assembly: GCA_014080715.1. Lineage (NCBI taxonomy): Eukaryota > Viridiplantae > Chlorophyta > Chlorophyceae > Sphaeropleales > Scenedesmaceae > Scenedesmus > Scenedesmus sp. NREL 46B-D3. Next base: position 195,186 of record JACERP010000048.1, read on the forward strand.
TTGCACTGCACACAGGTACCCTGGCATAGCAAACGACAGCAGAAGCTGCTCAGTAACTTCCTGCGCAGGACCGCGTTAGCAACCTGGCGGCTGAGCACACGCTGAGCAGCTGACATGTCAAGCTGCAACATGCGTGGCGTGCAATGCTGGCTACCAGTCCAAGCAGGGGGCGCCACGCGCCACCCACATGCGGCAGTCTGGGCGCCGCCACACACAACAACCACAGCGGCACTGCCAACTGCCTGCCAAGCACCGCCAGGCGCTGCACCAGCCACGGCACACACGTTCAGCCAGCAAACACCCAGCTGTGCTGAGGTGCACGCAGTAGACCACCCAGCAGACTGCCTGACCAGCAGCAATGCTCAAACACCAGCTGAGAATTTGAGGCATACCAGGCACAGCGCACCACGTACCGCACACCGCAGCTGCTGGCGGGCCAGGCCGCAAGCATGCGCAGCCATGCATCAGCTGTGCCTGCAGGTGGCCCATGCATGTGATCACTCTCGTCGACGCCATGTATTGGGCTGAAATTGCCCTTGGTCTGACTGGAAACAAGGCACGATCACGCTACATGTGCAATATGCAGCGTCCATGTCTGGCACAGGCAGGCAAGTTTAGTACAGCAGGCCCAGGAGGGCCCGCATCGAATGTCCTGAGATGTTACCGTTCATGTGCACGGCCCCCACAAAAATGGTGTCAGATTGTGACAAACATGTAGCGAGTAGCGTGAAAACACTGACAAATCGTCATATGCACCAGCGCCACTAGCCACCACCACACTGGCAGATCAACTTGACAAAATACAAAAGTCAATGCAACCCTCTTGAGCAATGCAATCAAATACATTGCATTGCATGAAGAGTGAGTACAAAAGATGCCACCAACTGTCTATGTGTCTGCTGCAACAGCCGCTCTACTGCAGCACTGGCATGCAAACAGCACGGCAGCAAATACACAACACACACATATGATGAGAAGCTGTCTCGTCTTGTCCAACCTGTCCAAACTGGTTCGATCCCATCCAGGCGAACCCTGCAACTACAGACATAAGCATGGCCATTGCTCCCTAAATCATGCAAATGATTATTGATGATGTGCATGATGATCGCAGAATGCGCAGCCATGTCTGTTGCTCCAGGGAGCACATAGACACACACCAACATCTGCTGCTGCTGAGTTGCGGAAACACAGCATTGTCACTCGGGCGCGTGGTGCACGGCCCATAGCAACCACGCAATGCAAATGCACACTATGTTGCAAGCGCGCCAACAAAGCCTGAGCACGGCAGGAAGTGCTCCTGTCAACATCGTGCATGGCAGCTGCACATACACAAAAGGATAATGGATCCAGAACTTGCATGTGTAGTCCCTGACTGCAACGCCATCATACGCCTGACACATGTAGCAGGCGCGCAACCTGCGCCAGCGCAACTCTCTGCAGAGACACCAAAACGACAGCAAATACACATGCCAGGCGTCTGAGCAGCTATACAGCAACAATCCTATGCAAGCAGTGCTTGAGGCTCCAGTCAACTCCACAGAACATGGGATGCATGTGATGAGCGCTGCATGAAACAGGTGTTACACAACCCCCACGCCAACACACCAGTACCGCCACATGTACCATGGTGTCATGTGACGCTCGGCCACAAAACCAGCGAGCACCGATGCAAGCCACGCCCCGCAACCCGCATGCATGCAAATCAACAGAGATATGGTACAAACCTGCACACACAGACCGCGCCTGCCGGCAAGCCAGAAAGCATCAACGCTGCTGCTTGCAGCTCACCAGGCTGCGCTCACACACAGAACTGGGCAATGCCATGCTGCGCACACTTCCAAACACTGATCAAGCTGATGGAGCATTGGTATGCATTGCAACACAAGCCGATGTGCAGAGCAAGCACTGACTGCGAGCCCGCATCGCCTGCATACCACACCAAGCCCGGCATGCACACTGTGTTCGTGCAGTGCACTGCCACAAGACGCTGTTGCAAGCCATACATTCCCTGCTTCCCCACCAACAACCTGCCACCTACCGCCTCAAATCACTAGCTGCATTATCCTGAACTCAATTCCACACTGCCCCAGGCATCTCACACACACACAGCAATGCGCCTCCCACAGCATGTACAACAGCAGCACCTCCTGCGAATTCTACTCATCAGGTTCAGCGTGACTTCAACTGCATGCAGGCAGGAGCACCTTCGCAAAACTCACGCCGCCAGCAGGTGCCCCATATGCCTCTTTGCTTCGGCCAGCTCCCGGTCTGCCTTCAGCAGCAGCGGATGTGTGGGATCTGACAGGCTCTCCAGCAGCTCAGCAGACTGCAGCAGCGCTCGATCCACGCCTCCAAAAGCCTCTGCACGCGCATCAGCGCTGCCGACCACGCCAGCAAAGCAGCCAGCGTTAAAGCCCGCTTCGCTGCCCGCCGCACTTGCCGATGCTGCTGCTGACCCTGCTTCTGGGTTGAAGCCCTGCGTCGCTGCCAGCTGCTCAACGGGTATCCAATCATCGGCAGCAGCTGCTGGTGGGTTGATAGGTGTTGCAGCAGCAGCAGCGCCGACTGCTGGCTCAATAACCGCAGGCTCAGCTGCTGCTGGCACACTCTGCTGCTGCCCTTCTCCTGCTTCATACAGGCTTCCTATCTCGCAGGGCTGCGTGCTGTTGTCATCACAGTTCATGCAACTGCAGATGGCATCTACAAGGCATGCGCACGCCTCTTCACAGTCGTCGCTCAACAGGGCAGCAGCAATCGCATCGTCAGATGCGGATGCCAAAAACGACCCCTGCGACCCTGCAGGCAACCGCCTGACACTGCTGCCGCTGTGAGGGGGTGCTGCTGCTGCTGCTGCTGCTGCCGCTGCCGCTGCTGCCGCCGCCAAACTTCCAGGAACGGATGCTGAGGGTGGCGTGATGGTTGCCTGCTTTGCAATAGCAAACACATCTACAGGCGCCAACCGCTGCCGCTGCTGCTGTGGCGAAGCCGCATCAGCCTCTGCTTCTGCAGCCATAGCTGCCGCTGCTGCTGTCAGCTGCTCCTGCAGCTGCAGCGCTGCTGCCACATCAGCTTCGTCACTGAAGCCCTGATCGGAGCTTGCAGTGAGCAGCTCTGCAGGCAGCGGCGTCAAACCATACCAGCCTGCTGCTGCGAACTTTCCAGAAGTTTGGCGCTATCCTGCTGGCTGCTGCTGCTGCTGCTGCTGCTGCTGCTTGACAAGGAAGCCAGTGCGGAAGCCAGCTCCAGTTGTAGCAGTGGCAGCAGGCGTGCAACATCCTGTGACAGGGTATCTAGCTCCGATGGAGGATCGAAGCTGCTACTCCTTTTTATACCGGGCAGAAGCGCCTGCTGCTGCTGCTGCAAGCTGGGTATACTGCTGTCAGCTGCTTCTGCGCTCGGTGCAGCAGCAGACGCACTACTGCTGCTGCTGCTGGGTGTGAAGCATGCGATGTTGTTCTGCAGCAGCACAGGGCTAGCAGCAGCTGGCGTCTGGAGGAGGCTGCTGCTGCCGCCAGCCGCACGCTGGCGCTGCTGCTGCTGCGAGGGCACCGGCACACCAATCTCGTTCACTTGCCGGCTTTCGTGCGCCCAGCTGTCGCTGACATGCATGAGCAGGCCAGACCCCCGCAAGCAGAGCGTGTTGTTTGCACCTTCCTGCCACCGAACTACGCCACCTTGCTGGTTGATCACAACATACTTGTACTCAACGTCCGACCTGCAGGAACGAGGCAGCAACATCGACCCAAATCAGGTCCATAGTGAGCACAGCAATGAACTTGACCTGTGGGTGGTAACTTTGCTGGCATTTAGGCACGCTGATGCCTGTGCAGAGCTTGCTGCATGCACGACACAGCACTATGAATGCACAAGAAAGCCATGCAGTTGATGAAACCAGGCACACGGCAAGTGCCTGCTACTGATGACTAAGCATGCACAACAGCACCAGGCATAGCCGCCTACATGTACTGCAGCCATGTACATGCATTGCCTGCCACATATGCCGCATGTCAGGCGGCAACATATGCTCACCCATATGGCAGGGACAGCACGACAGACCATATGTCAGCCTCAGCACCCCCGCACGTCATGGGCACAGCAGCAGAAGTCAGCCAGCCTGTGTGACTGCCTACAACTGCCAGCTGGCTTCCAAAGCAAGCCTTGTAATGAACCTCCAAGTGCACCTCGACAACTGCAGCAGGAGAGGAGACAGAATGATGAGCATGTGACCTTCACCACGACAGGCAACAGGATACTTCTATCAGCACGTCAACCCAGGCAACTCCGGCTTGATGAATACTTTGTAAATCACTCGCTCACCATGCTGTTGCTGAGGCGCCTGCAGTTTTGTAAGCACCGGAGAGGTGCCTGCATAGTCGGCATAGTAAGCAGCCACGTCTGCATGCAGCGGATGCAGCTCCACCGCTGCTGCTCCTTTTGGCCTCACACAATCCGTATGCCTCGTTTGCTTGCTGTCCGGACGGCTTGATAAGACGCGGCCGGTAGAGGCAGCAGGTGCCACGAGGCACTGAGTGCTGCTGCTTGCTGCAGCACGCTGGTTGACAGTGTAAGCGGAGCGCGGGATCATCTTTGATCAACACAAGTGGTTGATTGCTACTAGGAACACGCTTAAGGGAACGGCAGGAGGCCGCTAGTGCATTGCGTGCTATGTAACCAACGGCTGTCGCATAGAGGAGTGTACAGCGAAAATAACTGTTGGGACAGCTGTGCATGTGTGTTAATCAAGTCAAGTGACAGGGTTGGTCTCAGCCGGTTTAGGTTTGCGCACAGTAACGTGTTGCCATGGAGAAGTTGTACATCACTGTGACTTGTTGTTCCTCTAGTATTGTTTTCTTTCAGGTCTATATGCAGCAGTGCATGCCTTAGGCAGCGAACAACTTACGCACAACCCACTTCTTCCAGGTCTTGCTGTTGCCACGAGTGCTGCTAGACACCACAACGGCCAGGATCTCGGCGAGTAGGAGTCGGGTTCATCATGGCGGAAGAGGTGGTAGAGCTCAGCGTTGAGGAGACGAACAGGTCAGCTCTTGCACCTTGTGCTGCTGCTGCAGTGATATAATTTGCAGGTAGTGGAATTTGGAGTTGTCAGGAACCAGCTTGCAGGAAACACCCAACGGCATGAGTGCCTGCTGTGCTTGCTGCAAGCTTGAAGTGGCGGTGCGGTGTGAGGGTGCTGTGTGCTGGCAGCCCAACGTCGCGTGTGCGCTGGCAGCTGTGCGCTGGCACAGGATGCACAGGGTGCTTATTAAACCACAGCTGATTGCGGCAAGTGATCACTACAAACTACAAACAAAGAGTGATGCGTGTGGCCTACGCAGTGTCCACCTGTGCTTCACTGCAGCTGCTCTTGTGTTTGTACGTGGCGCAGGTTGCGCGTGTCCCTTGGCCTGAAGCCACTCAGTGCAGGGCCACCAGCAGCTGCCAAGCCTCAGCCAAAGCCGGTAAGCACCACTACAGCAACATCAGGCAGCGCAGAGCTGCTAGGTGCCAGGTGATATGCTGTGCGAGTGCTTGCGTTTGCTGGCGTGCATGGCGGCAGCTGCCTGGCTGCTGCTGACTGACATACACACTCTGCACAGTGCAATCTGCAGATTGAACAGTCGTCCAGCACATCAGCATCAACGCAGATGACAGCAGGTGCTGCACCCAACCCAAGCGCCCCGCATGTGCTGCTCATCCCATCCAATGTTGTGTCCATGCGCTGTCGTCCACGGGACTGTGCTTGCAGGCACCAAAGCCAGAAGTAGATGCAGAGGAGCTCCGCAACAAGCTTCAAGAGTGAGCTGGGGCAGCACGGGTTGTTGCCAACAGTGTTCTGCTGCTGTCCACAGCGCGCAGCAGCATAATTTCGTCAAGCAGAGCAGGGCACAGCAGCAGCAGCAGCAGCAGGCAGCAGCACAGGGGGGCAGCAGCAGCCTCGCAAAAGCAGGGTTTCGAGCGATGGTTCCAGGGCGCCATGGCGGCAGGTCGCTGTTTCGCCGTTAGGTATAGCAGCTTGGCAGCCGGCAGTGGCATGCTGTTGTTTGGAAGAATCAGCAGGACAGGCAGGTCTTCAGCAGCAGAGGGACGGTGATGAACGTCAGACACAAGCGCTGTAGTAGTGTCACTTGCATACAGCACTTGCATACAGCGCTTGCATTGTCAACGGCTTCCTTGGTGCGCGTGTTATGCTTTCGTCAACAGGCACGTGCCGTGTCTGCTGACTGGCCCATGCGCCACCCTGCTGAGATCATGTTGCTCAAGAGCCAGTGACATGTCATGTGCATGTATACTCGCCGCTGCCACTTACCTGTTGTGGGCAATGCAGGCCTCTTGGTTCACACCCTGCCTGCCTGCCTGTCAAACTCTTGCCTGCCTTCATACAGTGCGCGCGAGAAGCGGCGACGAGAGGCGGAGCTACGCAAAACAAAAACGCTCGGCGAGGCAGCTGCAGACGTAGATGACGTGGCCAGCTGGATCAGCAAGATCAAGCCAGGGCAGCCGGCAGCAGACGCGGATGCAGCAGCAGGCGGCAAGCCAGCAAAGCGTGCCCGGCGCGGAGATGCGGCAGCAGCAGCAGGAGATGACGCAGAGCACACCACAGCTGATCTGGCGGGAGTAGGTGTGAGGCACGACCTGGGGGAGTTGGCAGAGGGCGAGACAGTCGTGCTGACGCTTGCTGATGCGGGGATTCTGGATGACAAGGGCGGGCTTGCGGACGGGCCGGATCAGCTGGTGGACGTGCTGAGCATGCAGGAGAAGGCGCGCCGCAGGGCCCGCGCAGCAGCGACGAAGACAGCAAAGCCGCTGTGGGAGGAGGATGGGAAGGTCAGGGGGTTGCTGGACAAGTACGATGAAGAGGAAGAAGAGGCAGCGGCCGCGTTTGATGCAGCGGGGCAGCTGCTGGCGCAGCAGCGGCGGGAACAGGAGCTCCGCACGCGCCTGGCTGCAGGGAAGGCGCTGCTGGACCCTGCCGGCGCCCCTGCAAGCAGCGACTACTACACAGCAGAGGAGGCGGCAGCAATGAAAGGCGGCAGCAAAGAGAAGAAGAAGAAGAAGCGCAAGCTGCGAACCACCAAGGTGTCGGCAGATGAGGGTGCAGAGGCAGCAGAAGGGCTGGACTTGGATGCGCTGGAAGCAGCAGCAGCGGCAGGCGGAGCAGCAGACCTAGGCAGTAGGGAGGCGCGGAGCAGCGGCGGATGCAGGGCGAGGCCGCAAGGGCAGCAGCACAGGCAGACAGGGCTGCGCGTTTTGATGCAGCGCTTGGCCGTGCCAACATTGCGTCGGAGGCGCTCCGGCCCGCCAGGGCTGCAGCTGCAGACGAGGGCTCTGACGAAGCAGACGACGAGCTTGCCGTCTCGCTGGCACGTGCGCGGCGGCTTGCACAGAAAGCAGCAGGTGGCAGCGGCGGCGAGGCAGCGGCGGCAGCAGGCGGCAGCGAAGCAGCAGCAGCAGCAGGAGACGGTGATGCTGGGTCATCGCTGAGGGAATAGCTAAGCAGCTGGCACAGAAGCGAGAAGAGGATGAAGCAAAGCTACGGCAGCAGATTGCTGCAGGTGTGTGTAGCTTCTGGTGAAGGAGAGGGGAGGTGAAGAGAGGGGGAGCAGAGGTGCCGTGCTGGATGGTGCAATGCGTACGGCCCCCAGGTGACAGCAGCTGTTTGTTGTGCTGTGCCTTGAGCTGCAAGGCGCCTGGTCATGCTTGCTTGTGCATGCTCTCACACCCGCTGCTGTTCTCCTGCTGTTGCTGCTGCGCGACGGCTGCTGCTAATTCCGCGACCACAGGCACTGTCGAGGCGTTCACAGAGACGACCGAGTTTGTGCGCAGCATACAAGTGTCAGGCGCCAAAGCAGCGGAAGATGGCAGCAGCTACATGGACGTGGACGAGCCAGCAGTAGCAGCAGCAGAAGCAGCAGCAGCAGCAGCAGCGCGCCACTGCCGCCACCTCCGGTGGAGTCGAAGCCGCCAGCAGCAGCGAAGCAGCAGCGCAAGTACCGCAAGGGTGGCTGGGTGGCTGCAGATGGACAGGAGGATGAAGAGCAGCAGGTGAGCAGTAAGTGACTTGAGCAGTGTGAAGTTTGATGGCCTAGTTGGACATTGTCATGCCTCATGCACAGCCAAAGTCGAGCGTGTTGGCAGGATTCTGATGCACTGTGTGCATCGTGCCGTTGCGTGGACGGGCTGCATTGGATCGGCAGCAAGTGGTTGGATAATCATGTCGAGCAGCGTGCACAGCAGCTTAGTGTCTGGTTTTGCGTCCATGACATGCTGTCATGCACATGCACACACTGGCGGTGCTGCCCCCATGTTGTGCTGCTGCATTCGTTGCTGCTGCGGCTGCATAGGGTGAGGCAGATGCTGCTGCTGCTGCTGCCACCAACAAGCGGCCGGCACCTGAGCTTGAAGATACAGGCGTGGTTGGAGAGCGGGCAATTGGCAAGGGTGAGTGATGCCGCGTTGCCGTTGGGTGTCGCTCTGTGCTTGCATACTGCTGTGTGCAGCGGGTTGTTTCATGGTAGGAGGGGCACTTGACTCCACCTGGGCAGGGCTACCATTGAAAACGCGTGTGATCCAGTGTCGGGGAAACTTGCTGTTGGCAAGCAGGTCCATGCACAGGCAGTTGCTTGGGCTTGGTACATCAAGGATCTGCCTGTTTGATGGGGTTGGTGTGGTGGTCGCAGCATGCCTCGACCTGCTCAAGGCACCGCGGACACGCCAAGATGCGAGATACTTGCGCCTCTCTCTTGCCGCGCTCTGTCGGTGTGTCTGCCCTGCTTGCTTCTTCACCACCCATTTTTCTGCTCAGGCTTTGGTAGCCTGGTACAGGCCTGCTTTGGGAGAAGCAGGATACTTAGGGCAGGCCACAGCCGTTGTGCTATAATCCTCACCATGTTTTGCATCTGTCTTTGGTCAGTTTGTCTGCTGTGCCCAGGCCTGGCAGCCTGCTCAGCCCTCCTCAAGGATAGGGGTCCTTTTTCCAAAACAGCACACACAGTAGCAATGCCTGACTCCACCGTTTGCTTCTCATGTGTCTGCTGTGCGCAGGCCTGGCAGCCTGCCTAGGGCTGCTCAAGGACAAAGGCACGCTGAAGGATAAGACGCAGTGGGCGGGGCGCACCAACGACAAGAAGCCGGTCGCGCTGATTGGGCTGCACGACGTCTACACCGGCGGCAGCCACGAGGACGCGATGAGTCAGCGCATCGAGGTGGCGCTGACGCAGCGCGACGAGTTTGGGCGCGTCATGACGCCCAAGGAGCGCTTCAGGGTGATGTGCCACCAGTGAGCGCCGCCCTGTGTTGCTCTTGCTCGTCTTGGTTTAGATGATGTTGCTCCAGCGTGCGGGGTTGGTGCTGTTCAGCGATGTTGAGGCCTTTGACCTCGGGGTGACACCCGACGAGCTTTTGATGCGGGTTGCCAAGCTCTTGCAGCCCGCTGGCGCTGTTGCTTGCTGTACTACGCATGTTCCTGCTTTGCCTTCAACACACACCTCTGTCACCCAAATCAAGCATGCATGCATGCGTGTTTGTATCTGTTCTGCATTTTGCCACCCTTCCCACTCATATTGTGCAGTCGTCTGTGCTCACTCTCAACCCCACATGCGCATGCACGCTCTCCCTTTCCACGCCACGCAGGTTCCATGGCAAGCCCCCCAGCAAGAACAAGCAGGAGGAGCGGCAGCGCAAGTACCTGGAGGAGGTGTCCATCGCCAAGGCCACCACCAGCGAGAACCCCTCCGCGGAGCTTGACAGGCTGAAGGAGCTGCAGCGCACCACAGGCAGCGCCTACATCCCGCTCACAGGTGACGAGATCAGGCGCATCGCACAGCTGGACCAGTCGAGACAGAGTTTGTGTTGAGGCCGATTCATCGAGCATTTGAATCCGCAGGAGGATGCAAGCCGTAGCATGTTGGCAGCGTCAGCAGCAGCAGCAGTCCAGACTGCATGTCACAGTCTGCGCTTTGCTGACTGGTCCCGGCTTGCTGTCCCGTCCTGCTGCACCCGCACGTCATGCTGCTGCTGCTCCTGCTGCTGCTGTACCGTCCCTCCCCACAAGCAGGCAAGGGCAGGCTGGGCAGCGGCGGCTCGCGGGGCGAGGACCCCCTGTCAGGGCTCGCAACAGCGCGCAGCGGAGCTGGCGGCGCCAGCGTCGCGCCCACTCCCGTGCTGGGAGGCGGCTTGACGCCGCTGGCAGGCAGCCGCAAGGTCGAGGCGATGCTGGGGATCAGCAAGCCTGGCGGCGGCAGCAGCGGCAAGGGCAGCATGCTGCCACCTGCGCCGCGTAAGTCGTGAACACAGGCTTGAGGGCAGTGTTGCTGTGGCAGCCGGCATGGAATCATGCTGTGGCTGTGGCAGGTGTCAGTCTGCTTGCAGTGATTTGGCGACAGGGTGTGGGCACCTCGCACAGTGACGCCTTGTCTGCACAAGCAGAATGCGGCTGAAGCCGTTGGCTGCGCTGCGGACGGCTCTGCTGCAGGACGATATGTTGCTGCACCCGTTGGTTCGCACTGCGCATTGCACTGATTCCACATCTGCTGCTGTGTGTTGCTCCGTAGGCTTTTGCACTGCCAGGTTCAGTGAAAGCCTTGATTGTAGCTGCCATGACAAGCTCCTCATATGCCTGTTGAGGTTGGGGCTGCACCCAACTACGCACAGCACACCTGCTGTCATGGCATACTGCATCTGCCCTGTCGCTGTGTGCACAGCTCGGCAGCTGTGTACGACGGCTCGTGTCTTTGACCTAGTTGCAGGTGCATGAACCGCTTTTGGGGAGGCTCGCAAGTTGGTTCATGCTGTCATGCTGCTGCTGTGGTCAAACCCAGCTCATGGCCGCTGCTGCTGTGTAAGCACATGCATTAGGTGGTTGAGAGCTGCTGAACCAGAGCCGCCACTAGCTGGTGGCTACAGCAGCATGGGATTGCTGACTGTGCTAGTATGTTGGCATATATGCCGAGATGCAGTCACCACCTGCCAGTACATGTACATGAAATGGTGTTTGTTTGCGCACGCACGTGTGGTATGACCCTGTGCAGCCATCGACTTCATGTCTTTATGATGATGTGTGCTCGAATGTTTGTGTTGGATCACCATGTCCTGGGCCTGGCCCAGGCTTATCGCCATGTGATTTGGCGTGCGTCGCCCTGGTTGCCGACTAGCCGTTGGCTTGTGTGCCAGCAGCAGTACACAGGCAACTGCTGCTTAGCGTACTGCTGCTTATAACATGCAACTGCTTTGCAAATTGATAATGCATTGCGAGTTGAAATGCGTACGCAGCTGAACAGTCAAGGAGTGGTTGTGTAGAAGTGAACGGACAGGACACTGGCTGAGGCTCAGCATGATGCCATCATTGGATGACTCACCATGATGACAATTGGTCCACTGTCCCAGGTGCACCACGTGCTGCTATGGCCGAGGCAGAGTACGTTGCCCGTCCGTGAGTCTTTCGTTGGCTCCTGGTTGGAATTTCCAATCCCTTGATATGTGGAGCGCTAGCATGCGTGTGACAAGCAGCAGCACTCTAACCCGGTTGGAAAACCGAAGCAGCGTTACCCGGCCCCCCTATGCATGTGATGTGATGTAAAGTAAGTTTGCTCACTCGGGTCAGTTGATGCAGTTGCAGCAGGGCCTGTTGCAGTGCAACATGCAAGTGACAGAAGATACTGAAAGTGGGTGCACTGCTGAGAATGGGTGCACCGCAACTTCGGAAGTTGAATCAAAGTTTATCAAGTTGATTCATTGTCACACTTAAAGTTTGATTGCCCTGCTGCCTGTGTTCAGAGAGATAGTATGTTTGCTGAGATCAGATTCCTGCCTGGTTGCGCTGAGAAATTGCGCAGCATGTTGTCCATGTCTGATTTATCGACTAAGGTGTCGCGTTTTGTGTCTGATGATGATATTTGGTGCAGTTCTGGAAGGTGTCGGATGGTGTCACCGTGTATTGCTGATTTGCTTCTGAAGGCTTGGAATGTGCGCAATACTTGCAAACATCCTGGAGCAGTGCTCCCTCCTCCTTCCGTCCCGGTCACCGGCGCCGATGGCGTTGATGCTATGGCTTAATTGTATTATGATGATGATGATCCTCATGCTCTGTGATTCGGGGGTTTGGACCGCCGTGAACAGGTAACAGATTCGGGCTGGTTGCAACCAACCCAATTGGGTGATAGGCCGCGCGAATGGGTGATAGGTTTGGGCTGGTTGGGTAATAGGCCGCGTGCTGACGTGTGACTTCCCAAGTTGTACTGCGGTTCGGGCCGCCGCGGATGGGTGACATTTCGGGGTGGTTGGGTGAAATGCTGCGTGCTGCTGTTGTTCCGAATGATTTGGTAACAGGTCGCGTGCTGCTTTGTAAATAGGTTCGGGTTTGGGGAGTCGATGGTGCTAGCGCCTGACAGCAGAAACGTTCGTGTTGCTGTTGGCACACTGTACACATGTGACAGCACCTGCCCATGGCAGCCGCATGCTGCAGGATTTCCAAAGCTTGATCTATTCTTGAGCTGGCCAAGCATGTCGCAGCCGTTTTCACCTAATCCTAGTTTAATCGCAAGGGGTGAAGGGCTTGCTGAAATATGCAGCGCTATCTTAGTGACTATGGTAGTGCTGCTTAGTGATATTAGTGCCAGGTGGTGACGCTTAGTGCCCCCTTAGTGGGAGATAGTGCCAGCCTGTAGCCCTAGTGGATGGAGGTTGAACCACATTGGAGAGCATGATGGTGAGTTTGGCCTCCTTGCTTGCATGGCACGTACTGTGCTTTCCAGTGCCAAGCAGACTCATGGCATGGCATCCCTGCAGCAGCAGCCGCCGTGAAAATGTGTGCCAGGACAGTGCCGGGACACGTGAAAATGTGTGTTGGGAAGCGTCACGGCACGCTGCAAGGAAAGGAGGGCTGTTGAGAGGACACGGGACTAGCATGCAGTACACTGGCAGCCCACCCGACCCCCCGCATGAAAGCGAATGATTGCTTCTGCTCATGCATGCAACGCGGACCACCCACTGTAATGAATGCTGGCGCCACTGATGACATGTAGAAAGCAGCTGTCCAGATCCAAAAGCTTCAGGGGCACCAACCCTTCTGCGTCCAGGAAGCATCAGGTAGAGGGCTGCGCACGCACGCACTTGATATCTCATAACCACCTGAAGCAAGCGAAGAGCGCAGCGGCAGCTGGATTGTCGGCGGGCTGGTGCCCAGACGAATCCTGGTCCTGCCGCTGGTTTTGTAGTCCAGCTGCAGTATAAGCGCACAGCAGTGTCCTCGTACACACAGCAGTTTTCTCCACATTGAAGTAATAACAACATAAGATTCAGCAGGCCTTATGCTGAAGCATGTTAAGCACGTGAGAGCATGCAGTCCCCCCTCCTTGTTACCATGTAACTAGTGCAGCATAGCACCGGTGCCGGCGGTGATACCACGCCCAGCCTCCCGAACCCTGATTACAGCTGGCACGGCTGCAGCTGTCATTTTCAATTTAAGCAGTTTGGTAAGGCAAGTAGGAGTACAGCAACGATTAAGAAAAGTTTCCACAAACAATCATGACAAGCATGTGTGTGACATTTTGAGTCACAACTTGTGATGCATGGGTGCTAGAGGCAAGACAAGCAGTGCTTTGAGATGGCGACGCAGACTGGGCAGCAACACACTGTGCAATGGCTAGCGGGCTAAAGCCAACCAGAACGTCTTGCCCCGCCAACAGACAACATCTGCAGCTCTACCCAGCGGGGTGCATACGATCTGCCATGTCTCGGTGTCCTACTACAACCCCAACTGACACGCTGCTGATGCTGCCAGCTCCTGCCTCCCTCCACCTGCTGTTGCTGCACTACTCGAGCTCTGGCGCAGTTTCGCACCACCACCTCCGCCTCCGCCTGCCCCCTGCTGCTGCTGCTGCTGCTGCTGCTGCTGCTGTGCATCCTCTGCTGCCAGCTCTGCCAGGCTCTTGCGCAGCTGGTTCTGGTCCTGGCGGTTGAGGCAGCCCAGCATGGTTGGGAGCGAGGTGGGCTTGTCGAACTGGCTGACCGGGGCGTTGTCCCAGATGAGGTCAAAGCCGCCCTGCCTGGTGGGGTACGTGCCTGGCTCGCGCGCTGCCTCCACATCCACAATGTCCAGCATGTCCTGGCGGCGGCAAACACAGACAACATTGCGTGCGAGGCAACACACAGAGTGAGGGAGCTCAAGCAAATCATGCTCTGCTCTTGTTGACATGCCTGCCGTGCCAACCACTGCCTCGTGTATTAAACAAGGCGTATGGGTGAACAGCGCATAAGGTTACAACCCCATTCACAGCACGCTTGCAGCCGTGCGCAGAGTCTCTCGCTTGCTCTCTCTCTCCCTCTCTCCCTCTCTCTCCCTCTCTCTCTCTCTCTCTCTCTCTCTCTCTCTCTCTCTCTCTCACACACACACACACACACGCACGCACGCACGCACGCACGCACGCACGCACGCACGCACGCACGCACGCACACACACACCACACACACACACACACACACACACACACACACACACACACACACACACACACACACCACACACACACACGCGCACACACACGCGCACACACACACGCGCACACACACACACACACTTTCTTTTTTTTTTTTTCTCTCACTCTCACAGCACGCTGTGTAGGTTAGGGCTGGCGTCAACACAGGCCGTTGGCATTAGCACAGGCTGCTGGCAAGGCGTTGCAAACAGCTGAAGAACCAACCGCACCACACCCCTGGCAGGAGTGCTGGCACGACGCAGCATCCTGGTCCAAGGACCGGGGCCCAGGCTGGGCCAGCACGCGTGTAACACAAGTTCACATGGTGGGCTGACACACAGAGCCAGGGCTGCATGTCGAGGCCAACAACAAACCAAGCCTGTTTGCCGCCTGTCAGCTCAGCCACTCACGTTGAGCAGGCCGAACTTGAGCGTCCAGTCTGTCTTGTCTGACGCTGTGAGGCTGGGCGATGCGTTGACCTCCAGCAGCCACGGCTTGAGGTTGGAATCAATGAGCACGTCATAGCCGTACAGCTGCAGAAACAGAGCACGCAGACAAGCGCTGATGTTGTGCTGTATACACCCTCTTGGTGCCACGCCACAGCTTCAAGTTGGCCCTTGAAAGCTTGGAGCACCTTCCATACATATAAGTATGCCGCTTTGTGGCATTATGTCAGGAGAGTCCTGTCCAACAGGTGTTTGGCGTATACTAGGCTGCTTCAGCAGCAGCTCACCTCGAAGCAGTGCTTGTCGTTGATCATTGACGGCTGCACGGCCAGCAGCGCGCGCAAAATCACATTTTGGATGCCGTTGAACAGCTCGTTGGTGGCCTCAGAGCCTAACGCCCACGGCAGCAGCAACAGCAGCAGCAGCGGCAGCCAGGTGACCACCAAACGGTCATTCAACCCAGATCCATTGCTGATCGGAACTGCCAGAACAGCACATTTGTTGGCAGGGCCAACGGCGCGCCAGCCAACATGCCAGGCCAGCAAACTGCACATATGTAAACACACAAGCAACGCACACATGTGTCAGGGGACATAGTGTGTTCAGCTTCACATGCTGCCTCACCATGCCTTGTGTTGAGGTACGTCCTTAGGCTGCGGATGGGCCACTTCATCCCCTTGCCGCGGTCAAAGTTGGGCGCGTGCTTCTGGATGGCTACGTTGGTCAGGTGGATGTAGGAGTTGCTGATGTCCTCCTTCTTCATGCTGAAGCGGCTGTTGGTGAAGCGAGCAAACCCGCTTCTGTTGAAGAAGGAAGCATGCAGACAGAGCAGAGACGCATCGGATGGCAGAACTGACACATTCCGCACCTCACAGCATGCCGATGGAGGGTTGCAACATCAGAGCCTAGGCTGCTGCTGTCGAATGACACCTGCAACATCATTGAGCGAGCTGTGCTGGTAGCACCATCTCTTCAAGGCGTCGTTGCAGCGAAGTGCTTTACACACGCTTGTGCCTGAAGTCAGAGCTCCTGCTGCAACTGCCAGCTGGCCCAACCTGTAGAGGTACACGCGCAGCGGGTTGTAGCTGGTGACGAGTGCGTAGATGCGCAGGTCAAACTTCTTGCCGCCCACCAGGTAGGGGCTGTCAATGTAGCGCTGCGCGAGATAGGTCTCAGCGGCAGCCTCGTCGTCGGGCTTCCAAGTGTGGTCACGCCGCCACTCACTGATCTGCAATGCAACGAATGCAACGATGGTGAGACGGCAGTGAGTGGACGGGCCCACAGCAGGGGCGGCAGCACGCCACAGCAGGATTAACGAGAGCACTGATTGGGCGCGTGCTTGTGTCCATGCATACACCACCCAAACACGGCGTGTAGCTGTTGCAAGGGAGGGTGCATGGTGCACAGTGCTCTCGACTAGCACACACGGCACACCTGCACATGATCTGGCGGCAGCGCAGCACTGCTCAGGGGGCACCCATGTGCTGGCGTTGCAGTGCCGGAGCACTGCGGCAAACTGCTGCTGTCACCTGGGTGAGCTTGTTGAACAGGAAGATGCCCTGGCCCTGCGCGCGCCCGATGGGCTTCATGATCCAGGTGCCCCCGCTGCGCTTGAACTCCTCCACAAACATGCGGTACTCGCTCGGCACCACAAACGTGAGCGGGAAGAAGCCATAGCCGGCAGCCTCTGCAGCGCGGTCCTGCAGGCATGGCCAGGTGCCATGGCGGAAGTTGAAGGCATGCTGCTGCCATTAGATGCACAGCTGTGGGCAGCATAGCAGCGCGTGCTGCTGGTAGCTGCATCATGACAGGCATGCATGGCAGCAAGCGAGGTAACTTGCAGGACCTGCTGCTGCTGCTGCTGCTGCTGCTGCTGCTCCTGCTGCTGTTACTTTGTGGCTGTGAAACTGTGAAGCGCCCCTTCTTATTGCTTCAACACACTACCTCTCGCTCCAGCTGCCGCTTTGTGCGCTTCAGGTTTTTGATGAGCAGGTCCTTGCGTGTGAGCTCGTAGTGGTTTGGAAAGTGGTTGATGCGCTGCCATTCGTGCAGGTGTGTCTTGTCCAGCTCATGATGGATCCAGCTGCAGCCGATTCATTGATGCACGAGAGGAGGGCGGCAAAGGCAATCAGATGGGGACACTACGGTTGGTGGCAAGCAAGTTGAAAGGTTGTTTGTGTTTGCGGAGCAACCAGGGCTAGGGGCGTACATCAATGAAGCCACCTTGTGATGTTGTTGCTGTTCTACGGCTGTTCTGCACTGCTGCTGCAGCAGCTGAGGTGGTGTACAGTGGCGTTGGCCAGGCATCGAATGCCACAGGCACAGTGCCAATGGCACACGAGTTGCCAAGTCAGCGTATACAAACGGTGGGCAGTAGGGTGGCAAAGCCTACAATGCGGCACTTGTTGTGCAGGTTCCTACCAGTTGTCGGCACAATGCAGCAGTACGCGGCAGTCAGTTTCAGCAGTGCTAGCAGTACAATGATTTCTCGTCAAGTGGG
Source organism: Scenedesmus sp. NREL 46B-D3 (assembly GCA_014080715.1). Lineage (NCBI taxonomy): Eukaryota > Viridiplantae > Chlorophyta > Chlorophyceae > Sphaeropleales > Scenedesmaceae > Scenedesmus > Scenedesmus sp. NREL 46B-D3. The sequence continues at coordinate 212,603 of JACERP010000048.1, forward strand.
GCTAGTGCTGCTCACCCTCTGTCTGCCCAGAAAAAGTCCCATTCAGTCTTGTGCTCTGTCTCTACCCAGTTTCTTCTGGCCTTCAGCACATCATAAATAGTGTTCTTCAACGATGAGCGCCACACAATTGGGCCCCTGTGGGAAAGTATGCACACAACTGGGCTTTGTAGGCACACAGTTCGCAGGGTAAATCGAATGTATGTTTGCTATTGTAGCCTTACGGTGGACGGGTGTTGGGCTGCCTGCTGCTGGACATTTGCTGTCAGCACTGAGCTTCACCCATCAGCAGAAGATGGATAGCATCAGTGGCTTGTGTGCGGCGTGACAGCCTGCTGAGCTGGACCACGGACCCCTGTGGTGAACTTTTTACGGTGTGATTTGGGGTGTCTGACACTGTCAGTGAGGCCATTCTTATTTTGTGTTACTTGCGACTTTGAAATAGTAATCTTGGTAGGCGTGTTAACAGCGGTTTACGGTCCTCATATAAAAGTAATATACAGATGTAGCCGATGTGTACCTGTGAAAATAGCCGATTGCTTTGCTGCAGGTAGCGATTGACTTGCCCAGCCTCACCGTCTGCTTTTTCAAGATGCGCATTCCTGGACGTACATAATCATACATAGTCTTGATCATATCACTGTCTCTGAGAAGCGGATGGGCAGCTAGTGCTGCACCACTAGCAGTACTTTTCAGTTTCAGTTGCAGCAGGAGGAAAGCAGACATGGAAGCATCCATAGCGCAACAGATAGTAGATGCACGGGATCTGGCGGCATGTGGACAGCCTACGTGTGCTTTAGTGTACTATGAGGCGCTCATCCCTCACCTATCAAAGTGGGTGGCTCAGCAACTAACTGGTGCTGCCAGCTGCTCCACACGCTGCTTAACCTCTGTATGTGTTGCAGTATCCGTGGTGACTGCGTCTTAATATGAGTCCTCTTCCTCATCCCATTCCTAGTGCTGCAAGTCGTGGTCAACAGCTTGCCATGCCTCCTATGCATGCGCACAGGTATATAACCACACTGAACGACCCTTATAAGCAGGGGCAGTACAGCAATGTGCTGAAAACGCTGCAAGAGGAGAGGCGCCACCTGCAGGACATTGAGTTGGCATTGTATGAGTTCAAAAAGGCACCGGCAGCAGCCTCCAGCAGGCCGTCTCAAGTGAGTGATGTACTGTAGTGCAGCTGTGGTGCGACAGGACAGTACTGGGCAACCATGCAGAGTAGCGCTGAGCATGCGCCAGCAGATAGTACCAGCTACCACCCGCTGCTGTTCTAATTTCAGCACAGCTGTGTGCATAGGTGTTTGAATAGTGTGCTGCTGCTTCCGCTGCAGTTGGATGACCCTTTCAGTAGATCACCTGCAGACGTACACGATGGGTACAGAGGGGGAGGACCTGCTGCAGATGTAAGGCAGTGGCGCAGGCAGCAGCACAGGCAGCTAGCTGTATAAGCAGCTGATGCAGCAGCAGTTGAACTATCCTTTGCAGCTGGCTCCCACGCTCTTCCTGTGCAGCAGTTTCAGCAGTGATTGCAGCCACGATGCATCATTCGCTGCCGGCTGCACTCGCTCCTGCATGCAGCATGGTAGCGGCCAACAGCCAGTGTGTACTGCTGTCCTTACACCAGCAACTGGCATGGCCTCTGCACATCAGCAGCAGCCTGGCTGGTGACACATTCAATCCTCCTTGGTGTGCCTGCAGAGGCAGGACGGTGATCCAGAGGTGTGGCGGGCACCGGCCAAGGCTGGCCCTAGGACGGGCACATCACGACCGCGAGTGCCGGTGAGCAGCAGCAGCAGCAGCAGCAGCAGCAGCAGCAGCAGCATGAAACGCAACAGCTGGTCCTAAGCAGCAGCAAGAGCGGCACTTGAGGAGTTGCAAGGGGGGGTGGGCGTCTGCAATGCAACAGCTGTTGCTGCTACATTACCGCGGCGTCGCAGCGCAAGCAATTAGTAGCTGGCAGCCGAGAGCAACATACGCAAAGACACGCCTAGTGCTCGCCGCCCGAGGCCATGCTGACGTCCCTCACCTGCAAGCTAAGCCAGCGCGCATCGTGTTGATCCTGCAGGGCAGCAACCCAGAGGACCGCATGCCCTCCTGGGCCCGCAAGCAGCCAGCGCGCGCAGACAGCATCAGCACGCAGTCCAGCGCAGCAGCAGCAGGCAACCGGCGGCGTGCCGCCTCCATCAGCAGCAGCAGCAGTAGCGCAGCTGGCCGTCCCCTCGCGATCCCCGCGCGCGTGGACAGCTGGCACAGGCGCCCTGGCAGCGGGGCTGCTGCTGGGGCTGGCGGCAGCGCTCAGGGTGCTGCGAAGGCTGCTGGTGTGAAGAAGAGTGAGTACCTTGGGCCGGACGGTGACCTGGTGGCTAACCTGGAGCGGGACGTGCTGGACAGGAGCCCCGGCATCAGGTGAATGGCCGGATATCTTTCAGCAAGCTCAGCAGAGCTTGGCTGGAACATGTTCAACGGCAGGCGCCTGCCATGCCCGTAGGGTTGGTGTCACGAGAGCAGCCAGAAGCGGCAGCTGAGCACGGCGCTGCAGGAGCAGCAGTCAGGAAGCAGGAGCCAGCGCCTGAAGCAGGCTGCAGCCGGCAGGGTACGCCTGCCAGCAGAATGCATGCGTGCGCACAGCTGGCCAGTGTACAGGGTGCAGCTGGCCAGTCTGAGCAAGTGTTGGGTTTGTGTGCTGCTACGAGACACGGCAGCAGGGAGTCAGGGAGTGGCGGACAGCTCCAGCAGCGCTCAGCTGGTGGTTCACCGCAGTTCTCGTGACGGCTCTTGTGATGCACCGCTGCGCAGCTTGCGCATGGCATGACTGCCGCTGACGGACTTGGCAACAAACCGAGGGCATCAGCAATGCCACTAGCTACGACAGCAGCGCATCAACTCACAGATGGACACGACCACCATGCACGTTCGTCACTCGCATGCTGCAACCCGCCCAGCTGATCCCTTGTGGCACGACTGTGCACCGAGCGCTGAGCGCCACGTTTACCAGCCTCGCATGCTGCATGTGTTGGCGTGCAGGTGGACTGACATTGCCGGCCTGAAGGAGGCGAAGCGTGTGCTGGAGGAGGCCACAGTGCTGCCCATGATCATGCCGGAGTTCTTCACAGGCATCCGGCGCCCAGTCAAGGTGTGCTCCTGTGGCCACTACACTAAAACCAAAAGTGCTGCCGTGCGCCGAGCCGTGTTCTGGACTGCTTGTGCTGGTGCGGTCAGACAGGCAGCGTCGGACCCTGATTGCGGAGGGGCGGGCTTGCGCTGTCATTTTCGAATGAAAGGGTGGAAATAAAGGGATTCGACTGGTTGAGGGGCGCGGCCTGCCATGCTGGCGTGGCCGCGTGGTCCGTGTGCTCATGCTTCACCTGCAAGCAACTGCAGCAATCAGCCGGCGCATGCAATGCGTGCATGCTGCAGGGCGTCATGCTGTTTGGGCCGCCCGGCACCGGCAAGACCATGCTCGCAAAGGCTGTGGCCACGGAGTGCGGCTGCACCTTCTTCAACGTGTCGTCCGCGACCCTCGCCAGCAAGTACAGGTGCGCTTGGCGAGCCAGGCAGCCGCGTGCAACTCCTGGAATGCAGGCATGCCCATCCCTCACCAGCGTGCAGGCGCTGCACTGCCAGAAGCGGGTGCAAGCTGCACAGCAGGCGCCTTGTGCTTCACGATTCTGTGCTTCACAAAAGCACAGCCCGGCTGGTTTGGTAGACGTACCTGAGGAAGGTAACTGCACAAGCCTTTGTATGTGAAAGTGCAGCGCTGCCTTCTGCATTTAATGCCCCCTCCCCCCCGAAAAGGAACGTTTTGTGCTGCGTCGGCTGCAGGGGTGAGAGTGAGCGGATGGTGCGCTGCCTGTTTGAGATGGCCCGCTGCTACTCGCCCAGCATCATCTTCATCGACGAGATCGACAGCCTGTGCACGCAGCGGGGCGCCGAAGGAGAGCACGAGGCCAGCAGGAGGGTCAAGAGCGAGCTGCTGGTGCAGGTGCGCTGCGCAGCAGCAACAGCAGCAGCGGCAGCCAAGTTGATACAGCAAGGTGTCCAGCTGCAGCTGTGCCGATAGCAGCAGCGCGCTGGCTGCACCAGTGAGTACAAGTTATGCGTGCAGCGCGGCGGCTGGCCAGGCCGGCAGGGCCGGCAGCTGGCAAGGCTGTGGCATCACGCCTGCAGCTGCGTTGCCAAGCTTGACTGCGTGCCGAGCCATGTGCTGCCCTCCTCCTCCCTCTGATTGGAGGCTGCAAGCACTCAGCTCGGCAGGTAACAGAGCGACTGGTCTGGTCGGCGCCAGCTGCTCCTGCAAAGATGTATGAATGGGGCACCCGCATCCCGCCTGCATCCATGCATTCATCCGTGCAGTCATCAGCCGGCATTCACTTGCCCATGTCCTGCTCCCCGTCGCAATTCGCTTTTGTACATAGCGACGGCCGCGAGTTGCCAAGGGAGGGGATGGCAGCTCGACACCCCTTGCTGCCTTTGGGGGGCAGGGCACTGCCGACGCACCCCCACCCAACTCTCCACTCGCTTGCCGCACACAACCCTCCCCATGCGCATGCCTCCATTTGTTGGTCCAACACAGTGCCCAGCGTTGCCAGCAGTGCAGCGCGCCCCCTTGCAAGCCCCAGCGCCGCATGCACTGCACCGGCTGCATCACTTTTTCCCCTGAGAGCTTCCAGCATGCGCCTCGCACCGCCCGCACTACGCCGCGCAGATTGACGGCTGCCACTCGGCGGAGGGCGGTGAGCGGCAGCACGTGGTGGTGCTGGCCGCCACCAACTTCCCCTGGGACATCGATGAGGCGCTGCGGCGGCGGCTGGAGAAGCGCATCTACATCCCGCTGCCCGAGCTGGAGGAGCGCCTGGAGCTGCTGCACATAAACCTCAAGGTGCGAACCAAACACCGTTTGTACGACCAGCATTGTGTCTCGGCAGCGATGCCGCTTGCCAGCTGTGCATGCAAGGACCACAGCAGGGCAGCAACGCAGGCGACGTGCAGTGCTGCGCGCACTTGCGCCACGTTGGCCTGCTGACAACCGCTTGCGCACCGCTTGGCTGCTGCAGGGCATTGACGTTGAGCCAAACGTCAACTTTGAGATGGTTGCCAGCAAGCTAGGGGGATACAGCGGCGATGACATCACCAACATCTGCAGGTGCGTTTGCAGGCAGCCATTGCGTAGCGCTTGTGGTCTGGGAGAGCAGGTTGAGGTGTGGCGTTGTGCTCTACATCAGCAGCAGCTGATGCCAGCAGCAGTGAATGAGCTGCATGCACAACACCTTGTTGTTGACGGCTGCATACTTACCCTGCGGCCTCCAACAGCTCCCCTGACAGGGGGATAATGTCCTCCAGCATTGATTAAAAGCAACCCACTGCTGTGTCGAGCATGTGACATCACAAATCTACAGAAGCTGCCCACACACCTGATGTGGGTCAACTGCTGCTGCGGCGGCTTCAGGGACGCTGCCATGAACGGTATGCGGCGCAAGATTGCTGGCAAGACGCCTGCGGAGATCCGGGAGATGAGCAAGGACGAGATGAAGGAGCCAATCACAGTGGAGGACTTTGTGCAGGTGGGCTGGCTGATGGCTGCCAGATCATACTGTCACTGGCATAATGTGGAGTGGGGATCGTCTGTGCTTTTGGTGTGGGGGCTCAAACCCTGCTGTGTGCATGCTAGTACGGGACTTGAAACGTTCCCTTAGGTAATTTTGAACATCTGTAAGCAAGCGTGCTGTAAGCCGGCATGTGCTGGTGTGTACATTGCCTTACCAGAAGCCACATTTACTGCCAGTCACCTCTGTGGACTGTGTTGTTTGAGAGCTTGCAGCCTGGATGTGGGCACAGAGCGCGGCATACTTTGCAGTTCATGGCAGCTACAACTGCACCAAGCACATGTGAGGGAAGGCAGTGGGTGACACACGCGGCTGCAAACCCCGTGCAACTGAGCACCCTGGTGTCGGTTCCAACCGGCACGTGCTATCTTGCCATGTGTTGCATGGCACCGCCTGGCATTATGCAGGTTGTGTACATCCTGTTTGTTGGTTGCAAGGTCTCAACATAACCCCAAGTGAGCTTCCGCCGTGTTATGAGTAGCTGGCATGTGCTGTACAACGCCTTGTGCCTTTGTTGGTGCTTGCAGGCCATCAACAAGATCAACCCCAGCGTGGCACAGAAGGATGTGAAGCGGCACGAGGAGTGGCTCAAGGTGTACGGCAGCATCTGAGAGCTGCAGCAGACTGCTGCCGCCGCTGCCACTACGGCAGTGAAGCTTGGCGTGCGGTCAACAACCCGCCCCTGTACGGGCAGCCGATGCCTCCAGTCTTTGGCGCCTGGCAGCAGCTAGCGGGTGCCGCAGCTGCGCCCTCGGCAACCAGCTGGCGCAGGGCCAACAGCACAGCGCCAGCCGCATGTGCTGTCATCTAGCGCTGGCACAAAAACGCAACATACATACAGGCGGCTTGTGTCCATTGGTGATGTCGCAGAGTCGTTGTGCTGTTTGGTTGTCTTTGTGTCATTTGCACGGCCTTAGCACGAGATGGGGCAGCCAGACCGTCTGGGCCCGCTGCAGCTGTCTGCTGTCACAGCAGCTGTACACCCTCAACACCAAAAGCCACTGGCGCTCGGCAAATGGCTGCATTGTGTTACGAGTTTGGACCGCGCTTTTAGGATAGTCTTGAACACGAGACCTGCAAGCAGCTGAGTACATACATGTGGGATTGTCACCAGGATACAATTTGGTAGTGCTGCTGGTTTCCTTTTGCTGGCTGGTCGCATGGTGGGGCCTGCTTTGGCGTCCTTTGGTTTACTCCTCGTGCCCAACGAGCCTGTCAATGGCTGTGTACGTAACGGGCGCAGATAACCATGTGCACTAGCATGCCGTACACTGGCAGCCCACCGGTGGGGGCGGGGCCAATGGCGCTGATGCTATGGCTTGAATGGGCTATATGATGATGATGATGATGATGATGATGATGATGATGATGATGATGATGATGATGATGATGGCAGCCCACCCAACCCCCCGCATGAAAGGCAATGACTGCTGCTGCTCAGTGATGCGCATGATGCACAAGGGAGCGTCTGTTTTGGTGTAGTAGGTGTGCTGTGTTTGTCACTCCTCAGGCTGCCCACAACGTTTGTCCCGCGGCTTGCAAGAAGCAATCATACGATTTGCACGCAAAACAATAACGGTATTCATGTATTGTGCACAATACACGAATAAATTGTCTGGCACGTGCCAGACAATCAGACACCAGCTGCCACGCCACATCATCACATTGCTTCATGATGATGCGCATATGGCAGTGTAACGAGACCTTCAATGTAATGCGACCACCAATAGATGATTCTCATCATGCAGTGGCACTGCAGCTTGAGGGATTGGCACAGGCCGGCCGTCACAGTGACGGTTGGTGCACAAACCCCCGCCCGCGTAGAAGCCTGCTGTAGGTGGCACTGCTACAACTCCTAATCTACAACAGCGGCACAGGCCTGCCCCAGCACCATGCTGCATGCATGATGTATGGACATGATACCGCCAGCAGCTCACATGTCACACTGCTGGCCGATGGCGCTGATGCTATGGCTTGAATGGGGAATATGATGATGATGATGATGTCACACTGCTTCTTGGCCCGAGGCGATCCCGATATGGCGGAGGATACGCGGCCCTATGCTTTGTCTGTCACTGAGTCTGAGGGTTACTCAGAACTGATTCAATCAAGTTGAGTTCACTCAAGTTGAGGTGTCTAGTTGAGGTTTTGATGCTTTGTCCCCTTGAGTTCTGTTTGGCTCCTTAGTGGATGGGCCGGTGGCCCTACTATGGTAATATGGTAATATGGTAATGTCCAGGAACACAGCTCAAGTCCAGGAACACAACTGGTTGTTACCATAAAGTCGTGACACTACCTGAGATACATGCGAACATTCGCTGGGCTAGTGCCTGAGGCAGGTTCAGTCATGTACTACTGTATTGTACTGTCTTGTATTGAAGTTCCATGAGCCAACGTATGGCTCCTTACCGGGTGGGCCATTGGCCCTACTTTGGTAATTGGCAATTGGAAGTCGGGTTTGCGGTACAGATGCGTATGAAGGTGATGCTTTGATGCCGGCCAACTTGACTGCATAGCACCAAACTCGGAGCATCAAGAGAGCTTGAGCGGGCTGCTCCTGGTCCAGCACTGCTTTGAAGAAATGCCCTTGTTCAGCAGCAGCAGCAGCAGCAGCAGCAGCAGCAGCAGCAGCAGCAGCAGCAGCAGCCAGCAGCAGCAGCAGCAGCAGCAGCAGCAGCAGCAGCAGCAAAAACAGCAGCAGCAACAGCAGCAGCAGCGGCGGCGGCGGCGGCAGCAGCAGCAGCAGCAGCAGCAGCGCGGCGGCGGCGGCAGCGGCAGCGGCGGCGGCGGCGGCAGCGGCAGCAGCAGCAGCGGCAGCGGCGGCGGCGGCAGCGCAGCAGCAGCAGCAGCAGCAGCGGCAGCAGCAGCAGCAGCAGCAGCAGCAGCAGCAGCAGCAGCAGCAGCAGCAGCAGCAGCAGCAGCAGCAGCAGCAACCTCGCCAGCACAAGACAGCTACTGATGTGGAAACATGGGTTGCTTTTACGTGTGCCTATGGGTTGTCTGTGTGTACATGAGCGTACTAGTCAGTTTGGGGGTCGCAGAGCCAACTCCACTTCAGGATGTCCTTGTTGTGGTGCAGAAGTTGAGTCTTTGTCACACTTGATGTTTGATTGCCCTGCTACTTCTGCTCAGAGGGATAGCATGTTTGCCGAGATCAGATCCCTGCCTGGTTGCGCTGAAAAGTTGCGCTGCGGTTTGGATATGGCTGATTCGTCAATCAAGGTGTTGCGTTTTGTATCTGATGATATTTGGGGCAGTTCAGGAAGATGTCGGATGGTGTCACCGTGTATTGCTGTTTTTCTTGTCAAGTCTTGGGATGTGCGCAATGCATGCAAACACTGTGGAGCAGTGCTCCCTCCTCTTTCCGCCCCGGTGGGGCGCGGGCTCGATGGCGCTAATGCTATGGCTTGAATGGGCAATATGTGATGATGGCAAATGCATCAACCGCCAGGCTGTACATGTCATGACGATGATTACCCAGGCTTGCCAACAAAAGGTTTGCAAGACGACAAGTGTTGCATAGCGCTATGCTAGCACAGTGCAGCATATGCTGCGCTCACATGCTAGAATGTCCCCGTGACCACCATTATCGCCAAGCAAACATCAATTTCCCAGTGCTTTCCCTGCTAGGTTGAAATGCTGCTGCCTCACATATGTGCTGTGCCTAATCTAACGCTTACGACGCCTTAATTGTGACCAACTGCAACACGACACACTGCTGCATGACAGAGTGTGATTGCCTCTCTTTGCACAACCAGTAGCAGGTGACAGCCCACTTGCGCAACTTGGGAGCCCAGTCTCAAGATTGGGCGGCTTTGCGCAGCACACATCTGGGAAGTATGCAGCTGTCATGCAATTCTCCGGGCCTGATTAGCCTGGCAGGCTGCCCAGATATGGCGCCATCGCACGCACCATAGCAGGACTGGTGAGAAACTCGTCAACGTCGCAGCCGTGATCTGCCCTCATCATCATGTTCCCCACTCAAGCCATAGCATCAACGCCGTCGGCCCCGCGCCCCACCGGGACGGAAGGAGGAGGGAGCACTGCTCCACAATGTTTGCAAGTATCATTAGCCATGACCTGCCCTCTGTTGCACACACTGGTAGCGCTGCAGGGCGCTGTGGTTTCGCCTGGCTGACCGTCCATGCGCCCTCTACTGCACCGCTGTTCTGCTCCCAGCCCAGGCCCCATGTTGCGCATGCACGGAGTGGCTGCAGTGCGGGCAGTTTCCTTGTGACTATCAAGTGCACCAATATATGTCATTGTTTGATGCTGCTGCTGCTGCTGCTGCTGGAGCCAGACTCTGGCATGCTTGATGGCGCCGGCTTCAACCTCTTCCAGGCATGCCTTCGGCCTGCAGCAGGGGGTGAACAGGCAAAAGACAGAAGACACAAACACAACAATGAGCATTACATGCAGTCATGTGAGCACCCTGCAGGGCACCCTGACTCGCGCTTGTAATAGAACGAGTTCTTGAACGGCCCCTGGGCTCCAGGTAAAGGCTTGTTTTGAGACCAGCACCGTATGTTGCGGGACCTTGCAGCAAGAATTCGCAGCATGAGCATGCACGTGATTCACTACAACATGACATTGCACAGAGGTGCAAACAGGCGCAGCCATCAATTTTTCTTATTTTTTCATCATTGTCAGAGCCAGACAAGGCCCCAGCAGCCTCATTGACGGCAGTGCTGCAATTCGCGTTCTTTATGCAGCCAATCACAAACACACAGAAACACGGGAGTGCCAAACACAGTGGCTGGATTGGTTTCAGCCACATCAGCACCCTGACAAGCAAGCACATACTTGAACCCAGCAGGCACGCGACGGCGTACCTGTCCCTGACGGTGGCTGTGTGGTAGATGACCGTGCATATGTAGCGCTGGATGTTGTCAACGTCATCCAGCAGCGGGATGCCATTCACAGTGACCCACGGCACCCATCTGTGGGGCGGCTTGAGGGAGGCAGTGCGCTGCGCAGCCAGCTGCTGCAGAGTGGCCCCGAGCGGTCCTGCCAGGCGAATGCCATTGCTTCAGAAACCGATGATACACCATGAACACAATCAACAAATATATATAAAGCACGCCCTGCAGTGAGGCCAACGCTGCAACCGCATGGCGCGCTGCGCGCTGTATTACCAGCTGCATGTTTTGCGCTGTCCAGCAGGCTACGCCAGCAGGAGAGAGAGCGGAAGGTCATGCAACCATGCGGCAGCACAATGCTGCAGTGCGCTGGACGCTGTTGCTGTGCTTCAAACTCGCATCCTGACAGCACTTCCCTTCTCAGTACCCTACAGAATGAGGAAGCCACCCGCAGCATCCCAGCTGGCACACATGCACACAGCCCCACATCGCCCACCTCTGCTTTGCTTTGCATGCGGTGCTGTGTCTGCCAAACCAGCCTGCACCCACGCCAACAGCCTGCAGCCCCCTCAGCAGCATGTCACTCACCCTCGTAGCATGCCATCAACTTGTCGGTGACCATGCCGGCATGCACAGCACACTTGTGGGCCAGCTGCTGCACCTCCAGCTTGCCTGCTGACAGCACTGCCTCCTCCATGCAGGCCAGGAAGGGGAAGAAGTCATCCTGCATGGGGTGCTGCGCCGACGCGCAGCTGAGCAGCTTGTTCAGGTCACACTCCAGCTGCCCGTGCTGACACACCGACTGACGCCAATGGGAGGTACAGGACGTCACATGGCAGCAGCAGGTGCAGCAGGTGCAGCAGGAGCAGGATCGCGTGGGTGGCTGCACCTGTGCCTGAGTTTGGGGGCACACAGGGTGACAGGTGTGCTGAGGCATGGCGGGGCGGATCCGGGCAGCGGACGACACAGCGACTGCTCAGTCACACTGCAAAAAGCTGCACTGGGGAGCTGCACCAGCCCAAGGATGCTGGTGCATGCACCGCCCTGGGGTGTCACCCTCGACACTTGTGGTGTGCGTGCATGGGGGTCACAGAGGGCTGGCACCTTGGCGCCACCATTCACGCATTGGCTGATTATAAAAAGAAATGGCTCATAAGCAGTACCATGCACGCATATCTGCCCTGCATGCCCATCAGCTTACTCAGGCAGGTGCATGTCTGTCAGTACCTTGCCTTCACCATCCACGCGTGCATTGCCCCAGGGGATGACGCTCAGCTGCACGTAGTTGATCAGCTTGTTTGTGAACAGCGGCTGCAGCTGGGCGATGGTGAAGTTGGCACAGTACCTGCAGCCGCAGCCGCAGCAGCAGCAGGCAGCAGCAGCAGCAACAGCAGAGACATAGCAACCACACTTGTCAAAGGGACAGCAACATGCTGCAGCTGGATGGTGAGTTAAGCACAGCCCATGCCGCCAGGTGCAACAGCAGCAGCAGCAGCAGCAGCAGCAATGCAGTACTAAACAAACTGTAGGTGTGCAGTGGTGTGCTGGACTTCTGGAAGTCACAATGCTGCTTTTACGCCTTGACCTGTCTGTACACCAAAATGCAACTGCACAGCAGGGGCTGGTTGTCTGGCAAAAGCAGCGGGCAGGGCGCTTGCCGCTGCGCTAGATGCTTTTAAATGTGCTGACTCTCGCATGCTGACAAGCTGCCTACGCGTTGCTTGCATAGATTCGCAGCTGCACAGCTCCTACACCATAGCAGTGCTGCTCGGTGCTGTGCTGCCCACAGGGTAGCCTTGCAGCATCGTGCTGTGGGACCACAGCTATGTTACACGGGCATTGCAACCTTTACATTTGTTGTGAATTATTTGCATTGTTATTCGGCTATGCCTGAGCTCACGGGCAGAGGGCTTCCATGTAGAATTCCACTCGCACGGGCTCTGCCCTGTTTGTTGCTGCTGCTGTGTGACAGGCTGGCAGCAAAACAGCCGCAGCTGCCACCAGCAGCAGCACATTAGCCTGCATATGGCACAGAAGCGGGCACATACAGTGTAAACTTCGTGCAGGCTGCACGTCTGCAACATCATGACCCGCAGGCAATGTGCAGCATGTGCGTGCAGTACTTAGTACAGCCAATTGGCTTGCAAGTCCAGTACTCAAGCCGCATTAACACAGCCCACCTTGCTAGATTGTGAAGGCATGGCAGCTGCTGGATGGAAGCTGCAAATGCTCTGCGGTAGGAAGCTGCAAATGCTCGGGAGTGGACCCTGCACTGCCGCGTTGCTGCTCACGGAACGTCTTACTCCGGCATGATCCGACAAGTGCCTTTGTTCAGGTTTGATGTGGACCTTCAGTAAAGTGGATGCCCAAAGTTACCCAGTTCTGGATTATGAAATACCACTGGCTGCGCCTGCACGAGGTGCAGTGCACCGGCTGGGGTGCCCAGGGCTTTGTCAGCTATTGTGCCTCTGAGTGTGATGTTGTGCGTCCTTGAACTGTTTTTGCCTATGGTTACTGAGTCGAAACCTAGAAAACTTTGACAATGACTGGCGCGAAATACTTGGCACGTCCGTGGAGCTGCCGGTGAGTACACCTACACCTGGTAGTTTTGTACGATTGATCGCACAGAAGCAGCGTCACTTATACGAGAACAGCACAATTTGGTTGCAGGGACTTTGATGAAGATGACTGCAGGCAACAGGTCCAGCAGAGGTAACTCCAGCTCAGCTGCCGCTGCTGCTGCTGCTGCTGCTGCTGCTGCTTTCTGCTGCTGGTGCTTTCTTGAAGTGATAGATGCACCTGAAGTTTGACACATATCAAGCGTTCACAGAGGTTTCAGTGCGAAAGAGTGCAAACATCGCGAGGTTTTGCATCGCAGTTGCTAGCAATGCTGACAGGACATTGCCACTTTACAGTTGGTTGTCTGCCACCTGCCTGCTCCTTGACGTGCTGCTGCAGCTTGCAGGAGCACTACAACACAGCTTATGACTGCGTCTTCCTATCAGCAGCAGCGGCAGGAGCCAAGGAGGGGCTGCTGCTTGCTGCCTTCCACTCTGGACACATCAGGTGTGCTGCCCCTGCAGCCGCACTGCAGCAGCACTGAGGCACCCCAAAACCACAGCAGCACAAGCAGCGGCTGCAGTTTCGGTGGCTGCTTAGACTTTCGCAGCGCCGCTGCTAACACCGCTTTGTTTTTCCCAGCCCAAAGTGATTCTGGACATTCACTGCATCAGTTTAACCGCTGCTGTTGCTAGCATTGGCACAACCGGTGCTCAGCACGCCCACCGCGCTTACCATGATGCTGCTGCTGCTGCTGCTGCCTGTGGCAGGCTGTTCAAGTGGCAGCGGCTGTGCAGCACGTGGTTGAGCAGCAGGTTGCAGCAGGGCTACGAGCTGAGCTGGCAGGGCCATGCTGGGCCGGTGTACGCGCTCTCAGTGCTGCACAACCCCGTGAGTTTGAGCTGTGTGACTGTTGGTGCGGGTTGCACTGCTGGTGTCAGCAGTGGTTTGGGTGGGAAGCTGTGTGGACGTCGTTTGAACTTTCAGCCTACACTTTTGCGCAGTCCCTGCATGTTTAACACCTGTGTGGCTGTTGGCGTGAGTGGTTTTGGTGGTGATGGCATTGGTGGTGGCGGGGGGTGCAATGGCGTGTGCAGGTGTGATTGTGGGGTGTATGTTCATGCAGGTTCAGTGTACGCGCTGGTATGGTGCTGGACAGCCGCAGTACGCACCAGACTGACGTGATTGCTGGCGTGACAATGTCGACAACAACTACCGTGTTGGTGCACAGCCGAGCTATGCAAGCAGCCCCACTGCTTCACAGCCACATTTGGTGAGAGCTGGATTGGGCAGCTGCATGTGACTCAACGTGTTTGATTGCTTCGGCAGCAGTAAGTTTTGCATCCTGCCGATGAGCAAGCTACTGCAGCACCCCCATCAGTTGCACCCCGCTGGCCCAAATGAGCATCAAATGAGTCTGGCTGCCTGTGTATCTGCTGTGCGCAGAGCATGGCCTGCTGCTGGCAACAGCTGGAGATGACGGTTACGTCAGATCTGGAGAGTTTCAGACATCCTAGAAGCAGCAGCAGCAGCAGCGGTAGCTGTTGCTGCTACAGACGGCAGCAGCAATGCGGCGGCAGCAGCAACAGCAGCAGTGCAGGCTGCTGCTGCAGTGCAGGCTGCTGGCAGTGCAGGTGCCTCATGTGCAGAATGCCTTGGGCATATCTGACGGCAGCCAGCCAGCAGCACAGGCCTTGTCGGCAGACCAGCAGCACCAGCAGCTGTTTGTGGGTGAGTGGGCACGCCGCATGGTGTGGCTCCAGCAAGTGCCGAGTTGACGAGCGTGCTGCAAGTTTCTCACTGCAAATTGACATACGTGTTGTTTGTATCTGTGGATGCGCTGCAGTCACCAAGCAGCACGTTCTGCAGCAACATGCTGCATGCAACAGCAGGCAGCACAAACCACAACGGCACAGCACACACAACACCATCAATGCATGAAGGCTTCCGTCATCCTCTACATGTACCCATGCGCTGTGTCAACGCTGGCGTCCGCTGCCGTGCAGGTGCAAGCGATGGTGGTGTGCACTCAATAGATGTACCCAGGCTGCTTGCAGCAGCAGCAGCAGCAGCAGGCCCGCAACAAGCAGCAGCAGCGGCGTGCCTGGCGCCCCTCACCAGTCACCTTGCTGCTGTGCTGGGGCTGGACTACTGCGCAGCCACGCAGCAGCTAGCTTCTGGGTCTGAGGTGAGGGCGCCGCAGGCTGTGCATGTTGACCTCCAGCCTACTGCTGTGTAGTTGTAGCAGCACAGAAGCATTTTTTGTTTGTGGACACTGTGCCGCTAGCATGGCGGCGCCTTGAATGCGTGCGTGATGCTTGATGACTGCATCTGCTGGGCCGCACAAACCAGCATTGTGCATGTGCTTCCACACTTCAAGGTGAAAAGAAGGGGCGAGCGTGGTATCTTCATGCGCAAGTGAGTAATGGAAAGTGTGCGTGTGTACAAACACCCCAAGATGGCACCATTTTCATCTGATGCTGTGCTGGCCGCCGCTGCATTGGCTTTGTCGGCCGACACGAACCTCTCTCTCTAGCAGCCGCTGCTGCTGCTGCTGGCTGCTGGCTGCTGGCTGCTGCTGCTGGCAAGAAGGCAGACGGGCAGGACGGAAGGAAGCCTGGCGCAGCTGCCGGCCAACATGCCACACCCAGCTGGCTCCCACAGCTGTGATCCACCCAAACTCATTCCGCTGTCTGTGCTTGGTTCATGCCCGCATCCACCATCTGCACCGCGCAATGCCGCCCCAGAGCGCTGCGTGTGTCCGCTTGCGACCGCTTGCAGGACGGCAGCGTGCGCGTCTGCGACTGCGCAGCCGCCGCTGCGTCAGCATCATAACCTGCAGGAGGAGCTGCTGCTGCAGGAGGCGGACCTCGCGGAGTTGCTGCGCTGCGCCAAGTCCGCGCCGGTGACGTGCGTCAAGTTTGACGCGGGCGGGAACTGGCTGGTGGCCGGCAGCGGGCAGGCCGTCATGGGCGTTGAGCAGCAGGGCGCGCTGACGCTGTGGAACTGCAACCAGAATGCCGCTGCCAAGCACAAGAGCACGGGCAAGTGTATGCCGCAGGTGGGGTTCAGGGTTTGGCGACCGGTGGGGCTCACGTGGGGCTGTCACTGGCCCCCCAAACAAGCAAGGTGTCTCCCTGTGACCTTGGATTGTGGGCCTTGACAATAGGTGTAGGCTCGCTGGGCTAGTGCCTGAGGCAGGTTCAGTCCTGTACTACTGTACTGTATTGTATTGTATCGTAGAAGAGCAGGTGCAGATGATGGTGTTGCAAATGGTGCACTTGCACACTGAGGAGGTTGGGTTGCAGGGTAGGTTGCTGTTGTACGATGCTACAACATCATACACTGGCAACTCTCAATTCAATTGTCAGATGAATGCAGCATGTAGGGTGGGTTGGGCGATGGTCAGTTGAGCCAAGGAGCACCTACAAATTTATAGATCTCTTGGTGCGCATGCTAGCTGTTCATTAGGGGGCCCAGGGTGTATGTGATTGAGGCAGTGTGTTCGTGCGGGTATGTGTGCTTTCAGCAACGGCCTGAGTGTAGGCAGCTGCTTGACACTTGCGTTGCTGTGAACCCATCAGGCGGTTCAGCTGTTTTCCGTTGCACCTTGCACGTTAGACTCGCTCACTGCTTTTTGCACACATTAGACGGCTCACATAGCTTTTGCTGCTGCTGCTGCTGCTGCTGCTGCTGCTGCTGCCCTTTTTAGGTGCTGGTGCTGACGCCAAGCGCTGTGTATGTGGCAGGCACCTCTAAGCAGGTGCACACCTACTCATTCCAGCTTGAAGAGACTCGGAGCCTTGACGTTGGCGCAGAGTCTGTGTTTGGTATAGATGTGGATGCTGATTCAGGCATGCTGGCAGTATGTGGCGCAAAAGCGTGCATAGATCTGCTGAGTGCACAGGGTGCAACGCTTGGTGTTGTTCGACCTGCTGCGTCAGTACTGATGTGCTGAGGTCATTGCTGTGGCGGCGATGCTGGCAGCAGTGCTTGTGCTTTGCTTTGGCGGCTATGCTGGCATGCCAGCAATGCGCAGCAGTGCTTGTGCTTCAGTGCTAGGACAGGTGCTGCAGCACGTGGCACGCAACCGCCTCGGCCGTGACACAGACAGCGTGAGGTAGTGTAGGTCCAGCATGGAGTGGGCCAACCGAACAATGGTGCTGTACCATCAGGTGTAACAGGCAGTGCTCAACACTTTAAAACCTAACACCAGGTTGCAAGCCAGGGCACTCCAGGTGCACTCAGCATCATCCGTAATGTCGTGGTTGTGGGATGGTTCTGCAGTTATCAATGTCGGCGTTCGTGTATACAGGCCATACTGTACTGTTTGCTCCTTGAATTTCAGGTTGCAATCTCGACTAACGCCGCTGCAGACTGGTTTATGTTGCTGCGACTAACAAAGCTGCAACGAGCAATCACCCGTGCGACGCTTGTGCGATCCAGGCCTGCCAACCGGCGGTTCGCGGTCATGACGAAGAGCAAGCTGTCACAGGCAAGCAGCACCAGCAACGCAGCCATCATTCCTGTCCGCACAATGACGTTGCCTTAGCAGTAGCACAATCGTTAAACGATGTGCTTCACCAACGAGACGCTCTGCAGAGCTGCTGGGGCATTCAGGTACCCTGCATATTGTTCTTGGTTATTGTAGACCACCAGCAACTGCTGCTCAACCCCGCTGTCATTGCCTTGTCATGGCAGGGTGAGCTGGTGCGCAACTGCATGCGCAAGAGCCCAGCACAACTCATTGATATTGGGGTGAACCTGGTGGACCATGCTTTTGACAAGGCAAGCAAGCGGTGCTTGGCGTGAAGCAACAGCTGTGTAGCACGCTTGAAAGGCAGCAGGGGCGATGAACAGGGCAGCAGCGTCATCAAGAACAGACTGCCGAGGTTGCAGCAGCAACTACCATGGCAACCAGCAGCTGCTTGATGGACGTAGGTTCCTGCAGGAAGTCACTTGCAGGATACGTGGCTGCTAGGTGCTGTTGAGCTGCCCAGAGTATCGATTGTCAGTACAGCACACCAGCCGGATTGACTATTTTGAAGCTAGTCGTCTCTGCGGCAGCAGGTGCCGGCATCAAGTAGCTGATCTGGCAGCACACTATCCCTCAGCCGACCCAGTTTTTCCACTGCCCACACATATGACTGATGTCAATGGACAGAAGCTTCAAATACTGTGCCCCCTCTAGAAGCGCTGTCAGCTTGCAGGACAGGGCAGAGGCCAGCAGACATGAGCTCTGAAGTGCTACTGCATGCTGCAACACCTCGTTTTGCTCTGTTTTTGGTTGGTTGCAGGACAGGGCAGCAGTCATCAGCAGGGCCCGGGAGGCGGGCGTAGCAGCAATCATCGTCACAGGCTGCACGATAGCATCAGCAACAGCAGCGCGTGACTTGTGTGAGGCTGTGACAGACTTCCCGCTCTTTTTCACAGCGGGAGTTCACCCCCACAACGCCAAGGACTGCAACAAGTCAACCCTGCAGCAGCTGACAGAGCTGGCCAAGCATGAGCGCTGCGTTGCCATAGGTGAGGGAAACTGCGGTTTTCAGTTGCCAGCTTTCTGTAAATCGTACATGTGTGAGTTAATGTGCCTGGTATGCAACACGCAGCTGGATGATCGTCAACAAAATGCCCAGCCGTCTGTTGCAACCTTGCATTGTCACTTGCTTCAAGTGTTATGCACGCGCTCCGGCTGAGTGTGAGGTGCATGTGGCGCTCCAGCTTGCTCTGTCAGTAGTTGCTGCCGCTGCATGCCTTCATTGCTGCAGTTGCCCCTGCCATGTTACCCCTGTGCTTGCAGACGAGTCTGGCTTGAAGGTTGACCACTGCTCACCATGCATTTGCTGTCACTGCGTGCTTGCAACTATACTCAAGTTGATTGAACCCGTTTTGCACTTTGCAGCACTCCTGGCTGCAGGCAAGCGTGGGCTGCCTTGCATTACCTTGCCTCACATCTGTTGCACTGCGTGCCTCCAGTTTTCAACTTGGGTTGCGTGGTGTTATTGCAAAACTCCTGCCTGCAGGCGAGTGTGGGCTGGACTTCAACCGCAACTTCAGCCCGCCTGATGTGCAGGAGAAGTGGTTTGATGCGCAGGTCAAGCTGGCGCTGCAGCTGCAGAAGCCGCTGTTCATGCACTGCAGGGATGCGGGTAAGTGGCAACAAAAGCATCCAATGGGATGTTGTAGTTCACCTATTGGACGCTTTAGGAAGTGAGGTTGTTGATGGCCACTCCTGTGTGCACTGCAAACATGGTGCAGGCTGATGCGTGCTGACTTGTGTTACTGCTGATGCAGCACTACGTAAGCATTTGCTGCACTTCTGTTCGAGGTTCTTGGCTCTGCACCTCTCTTCACTTGGTGCTGCTTGTGCTCCTCTGGCATGTGCAGGTGCGCGCTTTGCAGAGATCCTGAAACAAGCAGGCATCAGCAGCAGCAACAGCAGCAGCAGCATACCAGGTGTGCTGCATTGCTTCACTGGCAATGGAGAGGAGCTGCAGCAGGTATTGCGTTTAGGACTTTGCGTGGGCATAACTGGCTGGGTGGCAGACGACAGGCCAGAAAGAGGAGGCGCCGAGCTGGCTGCACTGCTGCCGGAGATTCCAGCAGATCGCCTCATGATTGAAACAGACGCGCCATACCTGGTGCCGCGCAGCATTCAGCCGAGTAAGGCTCGACCAAACCGGAATGAGCCGGCGCTGCTGCCACATGTGCTGACGGCGGTCGCAGCAGCATTAGGGCAGAGTGAGGAGGAGGTGGCGAAGCGGACAACGGCAGTTGCGAGGGCATTCTTCAGGCTGCCGGATGGCATAGACAGCTGAGGTATTTCTTGTATTGGCGCTCATCATCATCATCATATTACCCATTCAAGCCATAGCACCAGCGCCATCGGCCCCGCGCCCCACCGGGGCGGAAAGAGGAGGGAGCACTGCTCCAGAATGTTTGCATGCATTGCGCACATCCCAAGACTTGACAAGAAAAGCAGCAATACACGGTGACACCATCAGACATCTTCCAGAACTGCCCCAAATATCATCAGATACAAAACGCAACACCTTGATTGACGAATCAGCCATGGACAAAACGCTGCGCAACTTTTCAGCGCAACCAGGCAGGGATCTGATCTCAGCAAACATATCATCCCTCTGAGCAGAAGTAGCAGGGCAATCAAACATGAAGTGTGACAAAGACTCAACTTCTGCACCACAACAAGGACATCCTGAAGTGGAGTTAGCTCTGCGACCGCCAAACTGACTAGTACGCTCATGTACACACAGACAACCCATACGAACACGCAACAGCAATTCAATACCACGTGGAATTGCCACTGAACGCAAGTACGGCCTAGGCCTCCTGAAACCCATAGCATCAACATGAGAGGGATGCACATGAGCCACATACCGACTCAGAGTGGAGTGTTCCAACGTTTCACATGCAATCCTTTCAGCATGTAGTGTCTTGACCTGCTTGTTGACATGGCTCTTGCGCGCACTGGCTCTGCCTTCCGCGGTCACAACATTCACACCATACTTGCACAGCAGGCTCTGCACATACTTGTGCCACGGTGTCACCGCCACAGCACCATTAGGACGCCTCCATTCAGCTGTAAACACTTGATTTGGCAGCCGAACGCCCTGCATACGCTGAATCCTGTAGTAGTACTCCAAAGCCCTCTGATGAAGCCACATATGCAACGGTTTCACACCCCATTCTGCCAAGAGAGCTGAAGAGCATGGGCGCTCCTTGCCACAGCGCATTGCGCATTTGATGATGTCTGTCTGCACTTTGTCAATCAGCTGCAGTTGCCTAGCTGTGGACGGAAACCAAACCTCACTGCCATATTCGACAATGGGACGGACACACGTCAGCAACAGTATGCGTTTAACCTCCACACTGATGCTGCGGCTCTTCCAAATTGGCATGAGCGCACCCTTCACACGTTGCACCTTAGCCAGCATCTTCTCAAAATGTGTGGTCCATGTACAGGTATTGTTGAACCACAGGCCAAGATAGCAGTACTCCGATACAACAGGCACAGGGACATTGTTCCAAACGATGCCGGAGTCGACCAGCTGGCTGGTCTGTCTTGCTGGCAGCACATGCATGACGGCAGACTTCAAGCTGTGGAGCTTGAAGCGCCACTGGCAACTGTAATTGTAAACAGTTGCAGCCACAGCCTGAACTTCAGACAGAGACCTTGTATTGGCGCTGAAGTGCTGGACACTCCAGTATTGCGTTGTGGCTCAGAAGTCATACAGGGGGGGGGGGTGATGGGTCAGGCGAGTCAGCTGATTGGACTGTACCACTTGGGACTTGCTAGGCAACAGATGCTCAGCTGTGGCAGCCTGCAGTGATTGCAGTACACAAAAGCTCCAACAGCACGAATCGTTGCCATTGCCAGTCGGCAGCTTTGAAGAGTTGCAAGCTGGAGCCCCAGCTGGACTCGTGTGCACTCTAAATGTTGGTACGTGGCATGCATGATGTGCACAGGCACTGGTTGCAACAAGCTCTCAAGTGTCCTGACCCACGTGTCGACCAAGTAATGACAGACTTGTGGCATGCAATGACGCATCAATTGGATGGCATCCATGTTGTCAGCATCATCTTACCAACCTTTTAAGTTGTAGCATCAACGCCATCAGCCTACACCCCACTCACTGACTGGAGTTTGAGAAGGTTGTGAGGGTCCATACGGCCACAAAAGTAACTGTACATTAACAGGCCAATTGTAACACCATTGTGGCTAACGGACAGTATGTACAGCTGTTGCGCCAAATGCGAATGAAAACCCATGCATCTCAGGCATCCGCATGCATGCCCTATGTTCTTCAGGACAGACAATCATGATCATGGCAGATCAGCCCATCATCGTGGCCCACTTATATAATCATGCGCACAAAATGACACACCATCCAACCCCTCGGCATGCAGAGACAATCAGTGAATATATTTTATGCCAGGAGTCCTGGCGCAGAAGGTGGTGATGGGCAAGCTCTAGGTATGGTAAACCAGAGTGGAACATCAGACCAGTAGTGCCACCTCTCGACATACAGATAAGGCCTTAAGAGGGCCTTTGTAGGGCATGCACGTGTGTTCAACGAACAAGCAGCCACGTACACGGCACCTGTGCAGCATGTACCACGCCGTGAACATGTGTGCAGCTTGCCTGTGAACTAGTAGTGTGGCTGTCAGGCCACAACAAGAAACCAGCCGCCACATGGTCAAAATACCAGAGGTGCAAGCTGCCCACGCACTGGCTTTCAAGGCCTATGCTTTATGTATCATGGCGAGGCATGTGTTCTCGAGCACGTTCACACAGCAGGTGGAAGTGCAGTGTGGCAATTCACAGCGGAACTCCTGCAGATGCTGCAATGTGTGTACATAACAGATGCTGAACAAACAAGGGCTTGGGGTGTAACCGGCAGCCTGGTGTGCATGTTGTAGCAGTCAACAGCTAAATATGATAAGAGTCACAGGTCACTGGCAGTCAACAAAAAAGTCCTGCTTCTGCCACAGCAAGCGGCTAGCGCTGAAGCACTGCTTGCACAGTCAGCGCCTCAGACACCTGCGGTTGACTCACGCAGACTTTGCCTGAGCAGCCATGCGCTCCTGCATGACGCCCAGCTGCTGCTGCAGGGCTGCCACTACTGATGCCATGTCATGCTGCGCCTGCTCGAGCTCAGTCACACGCTTCTGAAGGGCTGCCACCTCCTTGGCGGCCTCTGCGGGCAGCAGAAGCAGTGGCGGTGGCGGCGGCACAGCAGAGAACTGCAGTCTGGCACTCACAGCGTGCTCTGGGTGCTGCTTACTCCAACAACGTGAAAGAGAGACAGAAGAGCTAGGCATGATTGGGTGCCGCTGACAGTGGATGCCTATGATGTCTTGTGCCGACAGCCCTGCAAGACTGTGAATTTGGTCTGTGCTAAACTTCCTTTTCAATGACAGCAACTCAAACGCACGGCAGCTTGCTGCGTGCCTGCTTACTGTCTGCGCTGCTTGCGACGTGCCCTGCAACTCTGCACCGCACCTTCAGCAGCAGCTCCAAAGGACTGCAGCTTGCGGCCATACATGCCCCAGCCAGAACCATAGCTGCCACATGCGCTGCAGGGTGGCGCAGTTGGTGGGCAACCCCCACCGCAGCCGCCACCACAAGGTGAAGGTGGGGCGCAGCCCCCGCAGCCGCCGCCACAGCCGCCGCTGCATCCACCACTACATCCGCCATTGCAGCCTGAATCACAGCCAGTGCCGCCATTCATTGAGTTCTTGCGACGCTTCCAGAAGTGCGACGCTGCAGCTGCTGGCCTGCTGCCGGCTGGTGCGTCCGTGCTGCCAGCAGCTGCGATTGTGGTGGCAATAGCTGTGCCGGGGACTGTACCCGGTGTCGCTGAGTCAGCAGTATCAGCAGCATCGAGCGGGGGCTCCTCAGCCAAAGAGCGGATGGGGTGGCCACTTTTCCGGCCACTGGCTGTCCAGCTGAAGGCCAGCAACAGCACCGCCACGCACAATATGGGAGGCCTCATGATGCTTGGTGGGCACAAGGAGGGTTATGTTGATCCGACTAGTACAACCTGCAGTATCAGCAGCATCAGCAGCAGTAGCAGCGGCAGCAGCAGCAGCAGCAGCAGCCGCCGCAGCACCAGCAGCAGCAGCAGCAGCAGCAGCCGCAGCAGCAGCCGCAGCAGCAGCAGAGGCAGCAGCAGCAGCAGCAGCAGCAGCAGCAGCAGCAGCAGCAGCAGCAGCAGCAGGAGCAACCAGCAGTAGCAGGTTAGGCTGATTATTCGGAACAAATCATGGGCGGGCCAACCCAGCACATCCCTGCAAAGATAAGCTGTCGTTTGCTGTGGTTGCTACGGAACAGGCGACCGGGCAAGAAGGTGTGCTGCCAAGCGTAGCGGACATCATACTTTGGACTTCCTCAGCTCAGGCGCACAAGGTGCCTGTCTGGCGGAGCAGATGACCTACAGCACAACATATATTTATCATATCACTGCAGGCTGGAACTAATGCGTGCGTGCGCTACCATCTGCTGGCCTGAGTAACACCGCAAAAGCAGACTTCCAAACGAAGCCGCGCCGCGCCGTCAAACTTACTCCAGGAGAATGGGCTGATAATCAACAACATACCATAAGACTGCTTGTCAAGATTCATGCACGAGCGGCGTGTCACCCGGCACAGTGAGCAGCTCACCCGCAGCGACGAGTCCAGCCGAGCCAATAGTAGCCCAGCCCTTCAACCAGTAGCAATACTATAGCACTTTGTAATTCATCGGTACGCACCACCGAGCTAGTAACATATGACCGTAGCTGAAGTAGTGCGTACTACGATGATGCATAATATGCCAGGCACTAAGCGCGATACTACCAGCCATGACTGTGCACGCATCACATGCGCAGCAGCATTACATCGCTTTGATGCCTGGATCTGCGGTCTGTTGTCTCTGTGGATGCCTGCAGTGTAGCTGTACCCGCTGCACGAGCCGTTCCTTTTCTGTTTTCCGCACTTGGGCACGGTTCTGGCATGAGTACTTCAGGAATTGGCCTACCATCAATTGGAGTATAGAATGATTACATTTGGATACCGGCTTGTTGTGAATGAATGAGTTCAGAGGTACAGGAGGCTGCCATGCCATGAGAAGGCCTCAGACGGCAATGCACCCACATACGTTGTCTTGCACACGACTATGGACACTAAGTATTCAGCGCTTCAAAGGCAGCTTAAGGGTTCTGCACCGTGGAATGTCACTAAACCAACGAGGACCTTGACAACGCACGGTTCTATACCTCTGATTTCGCTGATGTTTGGTTTTTGCTGTAATGCAGTGCAAAGAAACAGTTGTATATGACATGAAGAACAGAACAGTACTTGTGAAGGAAGTTCCAAACACAGAGGGGAGCTCATGAAGATGGCAGTGCAGCAGTGCACTTGCAATGACCACCTTTGGCCAGGATTGTGTCAAGTGCCTGCATATGAATTACCTAAGGGAAAGTAAATGCCTGGTGCAATAACGCTGTCATCAGTCTTCAAGCATACTTCACCGCCATGACTGTTATGCCTGGCACTGGCTGGAACTGCCAACATTCAAATTTGAGCTTGTGTACGTAAGCTTTCAAGGTCGCAAGGCAAAACACATACCTAACATCAAGAACGTGGCAACCGACATGTGTTGGCATGAACAAGCAAAGTAAATCATGCTCGCAGCATGCGCAACAGGACCACAGCATCATGCTGCGTTTGATCAGAGCACCAGAGCACACGCATGTAGAATTAGTACGCTTAAACACTTGTGAGGACAGCGAAGATGCACTTCTCGACCTGCAATTTGGGCCCGGCCGGGGCCTGGGCCAACACGCTGCTGTGCCACTGGCAAGCTGCTTTGGCAGCAACACCCACATGGATCAGCAGCTGCATGTTCAGTTTCACTCGCTGCTGGGTGAGTATGATGGTCATTGGATGCCTTTGCACAACAAGCACAGCGGGCCTGCTATGCTGTGTGCTGTGCTGCGTCATGCCTGCAAGCGCATGTGTGCTACTGCTGCTGCTGCTGTTGTGCCCTCACCCACGTTTAATATACCACCTGCTATATCTTGTTGTGATGCTTGCTGATGCAGCACAACTGCAGCCCCCAGCTTGCTTGACAGCAGTTGATGCCGGGCAAGCAGCGGCAGCAACTGCACAGCCATGGCCAGCACCTCTGGTTGCAGCAGCAGCAAGAGCTCGAGCCAGCAGCGTCATCGGACATGCACCAGCAGCTGCGCATGATGCAACAGCAGATAGCCCAGCTGCTACTGCTGCTGAGGCAACAGATGACGCCACATTACTTTCCTGCAAAGCTGACAGAGCAGCAGCAGCAGCAGCAGCAGCAGCAGCAGCAGCAGCAGCAGCAGAAATGCACAAGCATGGCAGCCTGCAAGCCTGTCCTGCAAGCGCTTTGGCCACCGCCACCGCAAATGGCCATGGTGCACATGCTGTCACAGCATCGCACACACCAGCAGCACCAGCAGCAGCAACCATAGGCACAGCTTGGGAGAGCTTGGGGGGTGATGCATACCCCTCCATGATACCAGAAACATGCCTGGAAGCAGATGACTTGTGGGTAGCGCCAGTGGCAGCAACACCGTTGGCTGGGGCAGCAGCAGACGCAGAGGACCTGCTGACAGCCTGGTGCCCTCAGCAGCAGCAACAGCCACAGCTTCTACCGCTGAAGCCCAGGTTGGCGCAGCAACTCAAGCAGCAGCAGCAGCATCACGACTACCACCACCAGGAGCAGCGGCAGCAGCACCACCACCAGCAGCAAACGCAGCTGCAGAAGCATTTGCATGACGTGGAAGCAGATGCACAACAGCAGGAGCTAGCTGAGAACACCGCTGCTGCTGCTGCTGCTGTTGCTGCTGCTGCTGCTGCTGCACATGGTGGCTCCGCACACAACAACACTAGCAGGCAGCAGCAGCAGCAGCAACAAGGTGCACATGCACATGCCAGCAGCACCAAGGCTATCCACAACCCCCAGCAGCTGCAGCCTCCACTACTGCAGCCAGCCAGGGCAGCAGAGAAGCAGCAGCAGCAACGCCAGCCCCTTGCACCCAGCAATGTCAACAAGCAGCAGCAGCAGCAGCAGCAGCACAAAGCAGCCAAGAGCGCGCCAGGTAAGTACGCTGGCATACTCATGGAGCAGCTCGCTGCAAGGCAAAAAGAAGCGGCAGCAGCAGCAGCAGCAGCACCAGTACCAGCGCCAGCTGGGCGTGCCGCTGGCAGCAAGCCTGCCGTCAGCAGCCTAGCAACGCTGCAACAGCAGCGGCACGGCCAGCAGCTGCAGCAGCAGCAGCAGCAGCAGCAGTGGCAGCACCAGGGCGCCATCGCTGCTGCGCCCGCCAGGTCTTTTGGGCTGCCTGGCGCAGCACATGTGCAGCAGCAGCAGCAGCAGCAGCAGCAATGGCAGCAGCAGGCTTTCAAGCCACAGCCTGCAAGGGGTCCCTCAGCAGCAGCCAGAGTCTACAGAGAGACCAAGCCGTTCAACGCCCCTCGACACAAGACAAAGCCAGCAGCAGCAGCAGCAGCAGCAGCAGCAGCAATGCCCAGTTGTGCCGCGGCTGGTGCTGGTGGTGCTGGTGCTGCTGGCGCCTTGAACCCCAAGGGCCGCCTAAACCCGGAACCTGGTGGCTTCAGAGCTCCCAGGCGAGTGCTGCCAGGTGCTGCAGCAGGGCAGGCGGACACGCATGAACACCTTCCAGGCGACAGGCAGCAACAGCTGATGCTGAAACGGGCATGTTGGCAGCAGCTGCAGCGGCCGCTGTTGCTGCTGCTGAAGGCGCTGCTGGCCTGGGCTTTGTGACAGGCCAGGGCATGGGCATAGAGGTGTCCGAAACAGCACTGCATGCAGCAGCAGCACTGCTGCGTGATGAGCTGGGCCCAGCCCTGCAGGTTGAGCAAGAGGAGCAGCAGCAGCAGCAGCGGCCTTTTGCAGCTGGTCTGCTGGCCGAGATCACTGCAACAGGTGCTGACAGCAGCGTTGCTGCCGTTGCAGCTGACAATGTCCACTGTGTTACTGCTGGTGGCGAAGACATGGCTGTCTTCAAAATAGCGATGCCAGCAGCACAGACATTGCTACATGAAGAGCCAGCAGCAGAACCTCAGCAAGAGCTGGATGATGGTGAGCAGGTAGACCTGGGCATATATGCAGCAGCAGCAGCTGCAGCAGCAGGGTTGGCAGCAGCTGGCGATGTGGGTTTTGTCACTGGCGGTGGAAGGGGCATTGCGGTGTCAGAAGCAGCACTTGCGGCAGCGAAGGCATTGCTGCAGGATGAACTGGAGCCAGCGCCACAGGGGCAAGACGAAGTGGAGGAGCAGCACCAGCAGCGACAGCAGCAGCAGCAACAGCAGGGCCGCCGGCACTTGCTGGTCAGAAGCAGCGGCAGTGTCGGTTTCAAGCCACCTCGCAATGAGAAGAAAGGCGAAGCTGCAGCTGGCGGTGTCAGCAAGGCTGCAGACGCTGTCTCAGAACCACAAGGCCAGCAGCAGCAGCAGCAGCAGCAGCAGCAGAAGGGGTTAGGCAGTGCGCCAAATGTTTCCTGGCAGCATGCTGTGCCTTGGCAGCTACAGCAGCACCAACCACAGCAACTGCAGCAGGAGGGCTTCTGGGGGAGCACCAGCACCAACAGCAGAGCCAGCAGCAGCGGCAGCAGCAGCTTTATGCAGTGCCGCTTGAAGAGGTGCAGGGCACCCTGCTTGGCTCAGATGACCTGGCTGGCATTGACAGCATCCTGGCAGCATACGAACAGGATAGGTCCGCCACTGCTGGCAGTGGTGCTGCAACAGCAGCAGCAACAACAGTGGGGCCTGTTGCAGAACCAGCACTGCCACCTGCAGCAGCAGCAGCAGCAGCAGCAGCCAGCAGCAGCAGCAGCAGCAGCAGCAGCAGCAGCAGCAGCAGCAGCAGCAGCACAGGGAGGCGTTGGCGAAGCAGCAAGCACAGCAGCAGGTGCAGCAGCTGAGGTACAGGCTGACAGACAAGCAGCGGGCAGTGCCGATTTTGCTGTTGCTTGCAGCATTGAAGCAGCAGCAGCTGCGGTTGTGTCAGTGGAGGAGAGAGCTGCTGCAGACCACTTGAGGCAGCAGCAGCAGCAGCAGCTACTTGAGGCCATACACGCTGCAGCTGCGTCATCTGCTAGCCTCTTCCCTGCTGCTGGTGCTTGTGCTGGTGCTGGTGCTGCTGTTGGTGCACCAGACAGCCTTATCAGCATGGAAGGCCTGAGTGCAAGCGAATGTGCTGCTGCTGCTGCACTTCATGCGAATGTGCACTTGCATGAGGCAGCCTGCAACACTGGCACTGCAACCGCTGCTGAGCAGAATTCAGCAACTGCAGCAGCAGCAACGGCAGCTGGGAATGAATTTGGAGCTCTGGCTGTCCGCGACCCTGCAGCACTCCATGCTGCCGTGGCAGCAGCTCCTTTTCTTAGTGAGGCAGCAGCAGCAGTGGCGGCGGCAACAGCCAGCACACAGGCAGCAGCAGCAGCAGCAGCAGCAGCAGCAGCAGCAGCAGCAGCAGTGGAGGAAGAGGCCGAAGCAGCTGGCACAGCAGCAGAAGCAGACGTCCTGAATGAGGAGCTAGCGACAGCACAGGGGCCTGGTGCATGGGCAGCAGCATGTGCTGCCTTCAGGCAGGGTGGCTCTGGTGGCAGCAGGCAGCTCAACAGCAGCAGCTTCAGGAGCATCTGCTCTGATAGCCAAGTCGCCGGGCAGGAACCAGAAGCAGCAGCTGCAGCAGGGCCAGCTGGCAGGTCGAGCAGTGCCGGCAAGTGCATGCCTTCAAACCAGGAGGAGGCAGCAGTGGCAGCAGCCATGCCACAACTGGAGATGTTGTGTGAGGCATCCCCACCAGCAGCGCTTGCAGAGCCAGCAGCAGCAGCAGGCATGCGGCAGCCTGCAGCAGCACAGCCAGCAGCAGCGTCAGCAGCATCAGGCAGCAACGCAGGCTTTGACTCCACTCCTGGCTTGTCGGGGGAGGGGCTGCTGCTGCTGAGCCCTGCCGGCGGCGCAGCACAGCTGCAAGGAGCTGGCCTGCCACCTGCTGCAAGTGGCAGCAGCAAGGCCAGCCTTACAGACAACACTGCTGCTGCTGCTGCTGCTGCTGGTGGTGCATCCAGGCTATCGCAGCCAGAGCCACCTCTTGAACAGCAGCAGGAGCAGCAGCAACAGATGCTGTTGGGTGTCATCGACGGTGCACCTGCGGAGCAAGCAGGGGCAGCGGCAGCATCAGCGTCACCGGCAGCGCTGCATGCTGCAGTAGAGACACCAGACGCCACCACAGCAGCAGCAGCAGCTCGCCGCCAGTCCAAGCCCTTGCTTGTGGATGCGTCAGCAGCTGCTGCTGGGCCCTGCCTGCCAGCTCCGTTTGCCGGTTTGTGCTGGGCCTCTGGGGACGGCGTGCTGCTACGACAGCACTCCCTGCAGCATGGCGGCGCCTTTGCGCAGCAGCTGCGGCAGGCGGGGCTCCTCCCGCCACCTGCTGCTGCTGCCGCTCAATTTGCCAGTGCTGCTGGCAGCGCTCACGCTGCAACCAGCACGGGCGCTGCTGCCGCTTCTGCTGCGAGCTGTGGCTGCTGTCTGCATCAGCAGCTGCTGGTTGAGCTGTGGTATGATGCTGAGGTGGATTGCGTCAGGCTCGAGCTGGGGGTCTGCAGTGAGCCGGCGGCAGCAGCAGCAGCAGCAGCGGCAGCAACACAGGGAGGGGCTGCAGGGCTGATGCGCTGCCTGGCAGGCAAACGGAAGCATGCTGCAGTGGATGGCGCTGCTCCAAGTGGCGCAGCAGCAGCAGCAGCAGCAGCAGCAGCAACGAGCACAGCCGCACCACCAGAGTGTGTAGATCTAACCATGCAGGATGCCGAGCAGGGTGACCTGGTGACAGCTGCACAGGCAGCGGCAGCAGCAGCAGTGGCTGCTGCTGATGCGGTCCTAACAGACACCGATACTGGTGGCCTGATATCACCTGCAGCAGCAGCGCCATACTCAGCCAACGCTTCAGATGCGGCATGCGCAACAACTCCTGCTGCTGCAGTCACAGCAGCTGCAGCAAGCACTGTGGGTGGCGGTACGGCAGCAGCTGAGGTAGTGCCAGCTACCCCACTGGTGCCTGCTCCAGCAGTACATGCAGCAGCAGAGGCTGCTGCTGCTGCTACAAAGGCTCACAGCGCTTCAGGTGTTGCCATGACGTTGTTGAAGAGACGCCAGCAGCAGCAGCACTCCCCCAGCAAGGTGAGGTGGTTCCAGCAGCAGCAGCAGCAGCAGCAGCAGCAGCAACGTCGGCTGTGCACGGAGCTGCTGCTCCGTGTTCAGGCTCCTTGCCGCCAAGCAACGAGCCCACCCCGCTTGTGGCTGCACTGGCAGCAGCGCAGGGAGAGGAGCAGCAGCAGCTTGATGAGGAACAGCAGCAGGAGCTGCCGATGCCAGAGACACTCCAGCTTGAGGAGGAAGCAGAGCAGCAGCAACAGCAGCGGCAGCCAATTGGCGACACGATGGTTCTTGATGAGTCCTGCAACGAAGCCGCCGACCAGCTCAATAGCCCCGCCAACACAATAAACTTCAGCCAGGGTGTCAGCGAGGACGCAGCAGCAGCAGCAGCAGCAGCAGCAGCAGCAGCCGAAGCGCCGCCCAGCGCGCTGCCTGTGAGGGACTTGTTTGGCGCAGCACAGCACACCCCAGCAGCACCGCCATCCACAGTCGCAGCAACACCGGCAACGGTGGCGGCTGCTGCTCCAGCCGCAGGATGCCCCGCCACCGGCTGCAGCACGCTGCCTGTGGCTGACCTGTTTGGTGCTGCACAGCCCACACCAACAGCGCCAGCAGCGTCTCCTGATGCGGCAGGGGCCGCAGTTGCAGCCACGCCAGCCACGGATGACGCAACCCTGCCCGTGGCTGACCTGTTTGGTGCTGCTGTGCCGACGCTGGCAGCAGTGCCGCCACTTGCAACACCTGCAGCACAGCAGCAGCAGTGGCAGGGACACCTGCACGCCAGCATCAAGCAGCGCTCGAGCAGCAGCAGCAGCAGCAGGGTGGCTGTGGCTCTCTGGTGTCCTCATCTGCTGCATTGCCTGGGTCCAGTGGGCTGCCGGAGTTCTGCACTGCAGAGCTGCAGACGGGGCTGGCGGCAGAGCGGGCGGCAGCGGCAGTGGCTGGCCCTGGCGCTGCTGATGCTGCAGCCGATGCAGCCGCCCGCGGTGTTGGAGCAGCGGCAGGTGCTACAGCAGCAGCAGCTGGAGGGGAGGGCGGCGGGACACAAGCTGCTGATGCTGATGGGCCTGTGGTACGTCTGGTGGCTGAAGCAGCAGCTGCTGGCGCTGCTGCTGCTGCTGCTGGCGGCGAAGCCCTGTTCACTACAGCAGCCGGCAGCAGGGTTCAGGTGTCAGAGGCAGCGCGGGCCAGGGCTCGCAGCATCAACCTGTTCAGCCAGGTGACTCAGCAAGAACAGCAGCAGCAAGGTGGACAGCCCACAGCACGCGCACCAGCAGCAACAGCAGCAGCAGCAGCAAGTGATGCAACAGCCCAAGCATTAGGGGCAGCAGCAGCAGGAGCAGAAAACCCAGCCAGCAGAACTACACGTGCTACTGCTGCTGGTGCTGTTGGTTGGAATGCTCTGCTGCAGACGGCCGGCGGAAAGCAAGTGGGATTCAGCACTGCAAGCATGGCTGCATTCAAGCAGAAGATGGGGCACCTGTTGAAGCCATCTGGGCCGCCGCCGCAGCAGCAGCAGCAGCAGCAGCAGCAGCAGCAGCAGCAGCCAGGCCTAGCAGCCGTTGCAGAGGCAGCATGTGCGGCAGAAGCTGCAGGCAGTGCAGCAGCAGGGTTGAAGCGCAAATATGGAGAAGCAGGCAGTCCTGGCGACGTGGCGCAGGTCGCTGCAGGCACTGGCGTGGATGCTTCTGCTTCTGCTGCTGCTGCTGCTGCTGCTGCTGCTGCTTCTGCTGCTGGTGGTGGTGCTGACACAGCTGACACAGCTTATGGCAATGGCTGCGAGAACAGCAGGCCAGTGAAGCGACCCAGCTGCTCAACTGAACGGTGTGAAGAGCAGCAGCAGCAGCAGCAGCAGCAGCAGCAGCAGCAGCAGCAGCAGCAGGGATTGGTGCCGATCATGCAAGCTGCAGCACCCGCAGCAGGGACATGTGGTCTGGCCACTGCTGCCGGCAGGAAGGTGGAGCCAGGTGCTGCAGCTAAGGCTGAGTTCCAGCGGCGAATGGACCAGCAGCAGCAGCCAGCTGCAGCAGGTGCAAGCGGTGACCTGATCACTGCTAGTGGCAGACGAGTGACGCCTGCTGGTGCTGCTGCTGCAACTGCCTTCCAGCAGCGCACTGGCCAGTCAGACCCGCAGCAGCAGCAGCAGCAGCAGTCAGCCAGTCCATCCACAGTCAAAGCTTCATCGGCAGCTGCTGCTAGCGCTTGCAGGAGCAAGTCGCTGCTGCAACGGCTGGAGGAGCGTGATGAGGCCGGTGCAGAAGCCCCAGAGGCAAGACCAGCAAAACGCCGCAGCTGCTCCCCTGTTACACCCACCGAGCAGCAGCAGCAGCAGCACCAGCACCAGCACCAGCACCAGCAGGATGCAATTGGAGGGTCTGGCAGCTGTTTGCTGTCAACTGCTGGTG
This sequence comes from Scenedesmus sp. NREL 46B-D3, assembly GCA_014080715.1. Classification (NCBI taxonomy): domain Eukaryota; kingdom Viridiplantae; phylum Chlorophyta; class Chlorophyceae; order Sphaeropleales; family Scenedesmaceae; genus Scenedesmus; species Scenedesmus sp. NREL 46B-D3. The sequence goes on from JACERP010000048.1 coordinate 245,753, forward strand.
GCAGGAGTGTGCAGCCGCCTAGCAGCGCAGCTGCAGCAGCATTCAGGCAGTTGATGGGGCCACAGGAGACACCTGTACAGCAGCAGCAGCAGCAGCAGCAGCGGTTGGGCGGCTCCGCAGGTGGCATGCTGTCAACAGCAGGGGGTAAGAGTGTGCAAGGACCCAGCAGTGCAGCTGCAGCAGCATTCAGACAGATGATGGGACTGCATGAGAGACCTGTACAGCAGCAGCAGCAGCAGCAGCAGCAGCTGGACGAATGCAGCCCCGACTTGGGTGCCTCTGCTGCCGGCGTGAACAATCACGCCAACAGCAGCATGATCCGCAGCAGGCGGCAGATGGCAGCTAATGTACCTGCAGCGCCAGTAGCAGCAGCAGCAGCAGCAGCACGGCAGGAAAGCAGGGCAGGTTCAGCCCCTAACCTCATCACACGCAAGCGTGGGGTGAAGCTTCAGCAGCAGCAGCAGCAAGGTGAGGCTCCTGCGGACCTGCAACAGCAGCAGCAACGTGGCAAGGCAGGCAAGCGTGCGTTCAAGGCCCCAGCAATGAAGAGTGGTGCAGGTGTCAGGGCACCACACCTCAAGAGCACTGCCGCTGCTGCTGCTGCTGCTGCTGCTGCAACTCCAGCAGCTCAGCAGCCAGAGAACCAGCAGCAGCAGCAGCGCAAGCCTAGAGGGCTGCACTTCAATGAATACTTTGCCTTGGCCAGGGCTCAGCACAGCAGGACAGCCAGCCGTGCAGGCCCCACAGCAGCAGCAGAGGCAGCCACAGGGGGTGATACCGGCTCGGCAGGCACTGCTGCAGCAGAAACAGATGCAGGATGCGACCCTGCCTTGGCAGCTGCTGCAGCAGCACTGGCAGAAGCTGCTGCAGGGCCTGCGGCAGCCGCTGGCACGACTGATGTAGACGCCTGGGCTGCGTCGTACTTGCCGGTCACCCCAGATGAGGCAGCAGCCTTCAGGTTCGCTGCTGGCGCTCGTGCTGTTGCAGCCGCTTCGCCATGCACAGCAGTGACAGAGGCAGCGGCAGCAGCAGCAGCACGTGGTGCATCAGTCGGCGGCGGCGGCGGCAGCAGCAGCAGCTTTGGCGCTGCAGAGGCCTGGCAGCAGCTGCTGTGCTGGGGTGCGGACCCTGAGCAGGCGTCAGCCGCCTGGGTAGCCAACCACTACAGATGGATCGTGTGGAAGCTGGCGGCGTATGACAGGAAGTTGTTGCGCAGCAGCAGCATCAGCAGTTGGGGTGGCAGTCGTGCTGTTGCTGCTGGTGCTGGTGCTGAATGTGAAGGGGCTGTTCCTGCTGGTGGGGCTGCGACGGAGGTTGATGAGGCAGCAGCACCACCAGCAGCAGCAGCAGCAGCAGCAGCAGCAGTGCAGCCGGCTGCCGCGTGCTGCCTGTCTGTTTGCAACGTGATGCAGCAGCTGCAGGGCCGCTACAATGCAGAGGTGGGTGGCTTGCTCCTGACGGCTATTCTCGCTTTTTGATGGGGAGCATGTTGAGCAATGTGTTCTAGTTGCAATCATCATGTGATGGCATGCAGCTGCTACCTTGACGGCGCTTGGCAGCTCCATCTGGCAGATGGATGTGACAGTGAAATACTTGAAATGCTCCTATCACAAAGTACACGACATAATGTTGTGCACCTGTCATAGTCACTTGCACTAGGCCCTATGCTGATCGCTGATCCAGCGGCCCGAGTCCCTGCACCTGGAACTACACAGGCACGGGGGAGCCAGATTCATTCCTGATGCTTGTTCTGAGCAAGCCTGGTGATGATGATTCAGCTGTGCTTCTCCTGCCTCACGCTGACGGTTGTACAGCTTCCTGCAGCTGGCTTGCTTCCCTGCAAACTTCCCTGCACACTTTCCCGCAACCCTTCCTGCAAACTTTACTGCAGGTGCGTGAGGGCCAGCGCTCAGTGCTGAAGAAGATCCTAGAGCAGGACCTGCCGTCTCGTGTACCTCTGGTACTTGTCGTCAGCGCCATTCGCACACGCGACCTCAACCCTAAGCAACAGCAGCAGGAACAACAGCAGCAGCAGCAGCAGCATGGACGTGGAGGAGGCAGGGGTGGTGTGCAGCCAGAGGCAGCAGGTGACGTGCAGAGCATGCAGCTGAGTGACGGCTGGTATGGTGTGAATGCATCACTGGACGGACCATTGACGGAGCTGGTCACCAGAGGCAGGATACAGGTGCGTTCGCGGGGGCTTGGGAGGGTGGGAGGGTGAGCCTGTGCACCTTCTGTAGTCTTTTTTTGAGTGCCATGCCTTCGCTGTCCGCATGACAAGCCTACGTGTGGGGCACAGCACGCGGTCAGCGATTGTGTGACTGCACGGCTGGCGGGTCGGCGTGCAGCTGCATGCCGTGGGTGCAGCTCTGCTGTCACACAACACGGGCAGGCCCAGCCGGCCGCGGTGCCTTGCACGCCCTCACCTTCTGCACGTGCGGCCCTCTGGTCTGCTGGCGCATCGCCTGCTGCGCTGTAGCAGGTGCGCACGAAGCTGCGCGTCGCAGGCGCAGGCTTGCCCACTGACACGGGCTGCCCGAGCCGTCCGCAGCACCTTGCACCCCCTCACATCCTGCACGTGCTGGCGCATGGCCTGCTGTGCTGTGCAGGTGGGCGTGAAGCTGCGCGTGGTGGGCGCTGAGCTGCGCTCCGACAGGCCTGCCGAGCCGCTGGAGGCGGCGCGCTGGGCGGTGCTGCGGCTGGCGGCCAACGGCGTCAGCCCCGCGGCATGGGACGCCAAGCTGGGGGTGGTCAAAGCAGGCCACACGCTGAGGTGGGCGCCGGGCGACCGTTGTGTTGTGCGAGGGAGTTGAACTTTTGGCTACTACTGTGCACGCAGCAGGCATCGAACCCCGCCCCAAAAGCACAGTCGGCGAACGACAGCGGCAGGCGAGCTCCCAGCGTCCAGCGTCAGGCACACCTTGCCCACTGCAGGCGACGATGAGCTTGGGACAGGGCTCAACCCACAGCATGGCATGCGCATGGGTGCTGCCTCAAAGTCCTGATGGCCCATGTCCACTGTCTCTGCAATGCAGTCACACTCCAAGCAAATCTATTGCCCAAAATGTTTGAGCCATGCCCTGCACTGGCTTTCCAGTCGCCCGGCCCCTTGCTGCTTGCCTCCCGCCTCCACACACAATTCTTTGTCACAAGTACACCCAGCAGCGGGGCTAGCGCCAGCTGCTGCAGCTTGCCTGCTCACCGCCCTCTATGTCTCCCTCCGACCTATACCCTTGATGCTGCAACCTACACAGGGCGCTGTCACGAGCACACCAACGGGAGGCTGGCATCAATTGCTGCAGCTTGCCTGCTCACACCCTCTGTTTCCCTCCGACCTATACCCCTGTCGCTGAAACCTACACAGGGGGCTAAACTACACCCAGCAGTCGGGTGAGCGGGAGTCAAGCCGGCTGCGTGCTCACTGCCCTGCCTCTGCCTGCTGCACTGCCTGCCGCCCCATCCCCTTGCCGCCAAGCTCACGGGACGCAGTCACAAGATCAACGAGGGCTGCTGGCGCCAGTCGATGCAGCTGCCCGCTCACCACCCCGCTTCTGCCTGCTGCGCTGCCTGCTGCTGCACGCGCCCCTGCCCCTGCATGCACCCTCAAACTCCACCCAGGGCGCTGTCCCAGGTGCACCCGGAAGGAGGGCTGGCGCCGCGGCTGCTGCTGGTGGTGCAGCGATGCTACCCGCTGCAGTACTACTGCCGCAGCAGCAAGGCCCTGCTCACTCCCAAGGCGCTGGCTGCTGTGCAGCGGCGCGCAGAACGGCAACAGGAACTGGTAGGCTGCGAGAGCAGCTGCAACATGGTGCAGCTGTGCACAGCAACATGCTTTCAGCAGAGACAAGGCGTTGGAAACTCAGCAGCAGCAGGCACAGCAACAACAGGGAGCTGTGCATTATGGCAAACAAGGACTCTGCTCACATGATGGAGCTGGAGACAACAGCCTGGGCAGCACCTTCTATCTGTAGCTTGCACATACAGCGCTCGTTGACGCATCCTGGCTTGGCTGAATCTGTTGCCAGTGCTGCTTGTGTTGAGCCACTGCTGACAAACTGTTGTGTATGTCTCCTGCTGTCGCCAACTGCGCTGCAGCTGCAGCAGGCTGCGGCTGCAGCCACATGCGCAGCCGAGCTGGAGCAATGTAAGGAGTGGGCGGCTGCAGGCAGCAGCGCCAGCGCAGCAGAACGAGCCTACGCAGCTGCAGTGCTGGGTGGCAGTGATGATGGCGCAGGGCTTGGGTCTGGCAGGCAAGCTGTCACTGCTGGCCAGCTGCAGGCGATCAGGTCTGAGCGGGAGAGCGTGATGGAACGATGGCGGCAGCAGCACCTGCAGCGGCTTGTGGCGGAAGCAGAGGCAAGTGCAGCGGCAGCGGCAGCGGCAGGTGGCGTTGGTGGCTACGGCGCACCGTCAGCATCTGCCGCCGCCGCTGCTGCTGCTGCTGCTGCTGCTGCTGCTGCTGCTGCTGCCCTTACGGGGCTGTCGATGTCAATAGACCCTCCAATACCTGTGCAGCGGTTTAGGGTTTCGGGTGTGCTGCCGCGGTCCAGCATCGGCACCGATGGCAGCAGCAGCATTGGCCAGGCGCAGCAGCAGCAGCAGCAGCAGCAGCAGCATGGGGAGGCAGTCGTCAAGGTTTGGCGGGCTGCCGAGGTTGTGCAGCAGCTGGAGGAGGGGCTTGTGGTGCTGGCCGTCGCGCTGACAGCTGGCGTGTAGGGCCGCGCCTCTACTGTGGACCCGGGCGGGCTGGCCAGGCCTCTGCTGGAGCTCAGCACCACCAAAATGACCAGGTGCGACACTGTGAGGCTGCTGCTGCTGCTGCTGCTGCTGCTGCCATCGTTGGGAGAGAGGAGGACCGGACAATCGGAGCAAGCACCTCTGTGCACAGCTTCATTCATACCTGCACTTCCCCACAGCATACAACCTTTTCCCAAAGTGCTGCTGAAATCAGCTGCTGCACCTGTGCTTCTCAACGTGCTCTGCCTGCTCACACATGCAGCTGGCAAGCCATAGGGCCGGCTGCTGTGCTGGGCAGCAAGCTGGACCTGGGCCCAGCCTGGCAGCCACGCAGCATGGCACGTCTGAGTCAACTGCAGCTGCAGCGGGTCAGAACTGAGTTTGACTTTGCTGGCGTGCTGCTCTGGGCGGGAGAGTGTATCCAAAGTGAGTGCACTGGTGGGGCCCAGCGTGCGGGGTTGGCAGTGGCTGGCTGCTGTCACGGTGGCGTCACATGTGGCGTCCGCCTTTCTGATGGGAGGTGTGTCTGCTGGATTCCGTGGCATATGTCGCATGTAAAGGCACTAAGTGCTCTGGGTTGTATCGTGGGCGCTGGTGCTGTCAGGTCGGTGCCAAGCATAGCCGAACGGTTAGCGGGTGTGATTTGTGGAGTGTGTGCTGATTGACTTTCACTGCTCAACGACCGCTCAGTGTACAGGGAAAGATGCGGCCAAGTGGTGCCAAGCAAAGCAGACGGTTGCAAGCTTGGCAACTCATATGAGCTGCGGCAGGTGTGGCTACGGGCATGTGGGAGCTTTGTTGGGCGCCACAGGTCATGTGATGTACTGGACTGCATTGGAGTGCCAACTTGCCATATTGCTGAGTCAGCTGTAGCTGGGGATGGCCGCGTGAGGGTCTGCTGGAGTTGGTAAGTTCTGTGTTAGATTTTGATGCGAGTGCTGCTGTTGCGGGAGAGTGTGTACACTGTTGATCAACGGGCGCTATGGAAAGGGGTTGCAATGAACGGGGGACGCTTGCAGTTGCTTTTGGTGTTCTTACATTGACTTGAGGGCAGTCACTGATCCATGTGGTGATCCACGTGATGATCTTGCAGTTGTTGTGGGGCAACATCAAACATTTTCCAGCTGTAGACCGAGATAAATTGCATGCAGATGTAGTTCCAGTCACCAGCTCAGGTGGTGTGACACACTTCAACATGAGCAGCTTGAAAGTTGTCCTTGTACAATAGGCTGTGCAGCCGCTCTGTCTACTGGCTCATGTTGCTCCAGTCTGTGCCTAAAGCTCACAGCCCTGTCTTCTGTGCTGCCCCTTGTCGCTGGTGCAGGTGGCAGGGAGCACACCCAGTGGATCTTCCTAGCGGCAGAGACAGATGCCGAGCAGCAGCAGCAGCAGCAGCAGCAGCAGGGCGCAAGCTCAGCAGCCGCACAAGCAGCTGCGCCTCCTGCAGTATTGGCTGTGAAGTTGGTGGGAACCTCTCCCACTTGCATTGACTGGCTGGAGCCCAGCACAATCAGCCGCAGCAGCGAGTCAGCAGCAGCGCCAACCGGCCAGCAGCAGCTGGCCGTCACCCCTGGCACAACTGACGCTGCATCAGCAGCAGCAAGCCTCAGCACCGCAAGCAGTACAGGCTCTGTGCACACCCGCACAGCCACGCGTCGGCTGGCTGTTGCGCACCAGCAGAGCAACCAGCAGCAGCAAGGCAGCAAGGACACCGTAGTGTACTGCCGCAACCTCATCTTGCAGCGACTCGACCACGCCAACCACATGTGGGTCGCAGCGGCGCCCGACACAGCCGAGCTGGCGGTTGCAGCAGCAGGGAAGGGCTCCGTCGGAGGCGCTGCAGCAGCAGCAAGGGTGACGGAGTTGCGGAGTTGGGCAGGGCAGCAGCAACAGCTGCTGGGGGTGCTGAGAGCGCATGTGCAGCGGCTGGTCGGCGTGTCATGAGCCTTAGCACACTTTCAAAGATTGCGATGCATCAGTAGCAGGCGGCTGACTGTGTGTTGTTGTGGGTATGCCCAGCCGCATATTGCTGGTGCTGCAGCAAGCACTGATGTGGGCCCAGACAGGGCAACTGCTTGTGTTGCTGGTATGCCTTCCTGATGGAACGTGCGGCAGCTGTCCAGCCCCTCTCTGAGAGTTGAGGTCCTGGGCAGTGCTGCAGCGGCATGTTACTGATGCTGTCAACCCACGCGACACTGTTCTGCTTGCTAATCAGCACGCCACGCAGCGGTGGACGATAGCCCTGACTTCAAGGTATCTGATATGCACGTCGGGCGTGAGCATGGCTGGTGGGATTCAGCTAGTTGGCGTGGAAGACGGCTGCAACTGCGGTTGCAGCATTGTTATGAAGCTTAAGTGTCTCAGAGTGTCACCGTCCGCAGCAAAGTCCTTCCAGTTGCTGGCTCGAGCAGCATTGGCCATGCGTCTCAGCTGTGCCGACCACATCACCACACTCTGGACAGCAGCAGTTTCAACAGCAGCAACACTCAATCAGTGAATGGCGTTCCGCAATTTGTGGGCATGCATGCATTCCCCCATTACCAATCCCAATACCATCCTCCCATTACGAAACACACAAACTTATCTGCTTCTCCTGCTTGTTTGCGAGGAACGTTGAACTGCAAGGAGCTGACTTCCCACAGCGAGTGTTACTAGCACCTGTTGAACAGTGGCATCTGGCGGTTTACCTCAAGCGGTGCAGAAGCATGGCCATCCGCACTGGATAACACAACACTGCTGCCCATAACTCTTGAAAACGTATGTGGCGCAGCTCGTTCTGTGCTGGCAGAAACTGCCGCCCATTTCTGCTACGATAAAAACCGCAAGCCACAACAGCGTGCATGGCTGCATGCATGCTTCAAAACCCTATGACTATTTGACACACATTTAATTTTGCGTAAACAATGGCAGGAGCAGCAATCTCCGAGGCTGCGCCGCAGGTGTGCCGTGCAGGTGGTTACTTTCAGCCAGCCACGATGCTAAAATCGGCTGCAAGTGTTTCCAACTCCTATTACCAGGTACTAACATGCGTTCCGCAGCCCAGGCGCCGCGCCGGAGGAGGCTCCTCTGTGCATGCCATGCACAACCGTGATGGTTGTTGTTGTGAAGCAGTCGCCTGCAGCACGACATTGCGCCGCAGCTGTGACCCGTAACTCAACAAAGACAAGACATTTGCAGACGTAGTCCAAGGGGAACTGCTGCCCGCTGCTATTTCAATGACCGCCGTACCACAGCCGGCGATGACTATTTGCAGACCGAGCAGTTCTGCAAGCAGTTGGCAGAACTGTCTCCTGCAAGGGATAAGTGTTCTTGCTGGACGACTGCGGTGGACGGGCAACGTGCATGATCGGTTGCAAGCAGCCCGAAGCTAGACACGAAGCCTTGTGTTCGCGACCTGTGTTTGCCTTTGGTACTTTACAAAATGTGTTGCCCAAACTTATGGTTGCTGTGGACCTGTATTGGCTTGCTGCTCATGTGGCAGAGCAGCAGTGGCAGCACTTTGTCTTGTTGATAGGCACCCAAGCATGTAAGCATGCATTCAAGAACGTAATATTCATAATAGAAGACGTGGAGATGTGCTTGAGGAGATTCGCGCATCGTCACCACCAGCTGTGCAAAGCATGCACAAGGAGCTTCATGCAGAAGATGAGTCCCTGTCTAATCATGAATGGCTCCGCGGAGCCAGTCACGGCTAGCAGCTGTAGGTGTGTAGTTTGAGCATCCGAAAGTTAGACGCTGTGGGCCAGGTTCTGTGACTGTGTTCCAGAGGTACCGGTGGTGCAGCAGCAGGGCCCCGACGCTGAGTCACCCGGCCTAAAAAGCCTCCCTCATGCAAAGCTGCACTGGCGTCTGTAAGCGGTGCTGACTGTACCCATTGTAATGCCATGCCTGCTATTCTTAAACACACTGCGGTACCAATGACGCAGTACTGAAGCAAGCTAGCCTGGCAAGCACAGCCGACACCTCTGAACGACTTCACGAATATATCCTGCATGCAAGCGCCGCTGGCTTCACCCACTGCATCATGTTTTAGCTGGGCGCAATGCCTCACATTTATTATCAGAGTCAAGCATCAGATGCACCTGATCTGTAAAGGCTAGGCTACATTTTACGGAAGAGGTTGGCAAAACTGTCATAGCAGAAGCTAACTGCTCCACAAAATGGCTCCACATTTACAATGCAGCTGCCCCACTGGGCCAGTCGGGGGTCAGGCATCAACCAGCTGCAATACTTCTGCCACACTTGCCGTAAAATACGACGGTGGGGCGGTGCAGGAGTTGTATCGGGATGAACCTTTCTGTGCACCCGTGTGGCGGTTACGGCACACGGACACAAGGCTCTCCTCCATCTGACCAGCGACGGGTAGATGTGTACATTACAAACCTTTTGCTGTTGCTCACGCAGTGCTCACACCTGTTGTCATCACATCTGTTGTGGAGGGTGTCGACCTGCTGTTGCCATCGCTCAAGGCAGACCTCCCCGTACCAGGATAGGACAACCCTTGGAGTGCCATGCGGCGTAATACAGTTGACCAGTATTGCCAGATGCAGCGTTAACGGTGTCCGGTGTGTACCAGCATCGCTGGTAGCCATACAAGCAGCAGCAGCAGCAGCAGCAGCAGCAGCAGGCAGGCCGGCACGACGAGAGCCATCGTAATGCCTCGGTATCGCCAAGAACAGCAGCTGGCACGTGCAGCCGCAGAGAAACTCCAGCAGCTGCTCAGTAGCCCAAGAGTAGCACAGCTGCTGCAGCGCCCGCCTATTTCTTGGGGAATATAGCAAGGACGGCTTGTGGACAGCTGCTTTCTTGCACTGAAGAGTTTGCACGCGTCATTGGAGCCATTAATGGCAGCAGATGCGACAGCAGCAGAGCAGGTGCTGCGGGCAGTACTGGGCCAGCAGGCAGCCCGCACTGCTGGCATGCTGCTGGCATGGATGCAGCAGTGCTGGGAGCCGCAGGCAACTGCTGCGTCGTCATCGGCAGCGTTGGCAGGGCTGCTGCCAGGGCACCCGCTGGAAAACAAACTGTACACCTTGTGGAACGGCAGCGTGGTGTGCTGTACGACCTGCTGCAGTTGCTGGTCGAAAGGCTTGGCTCTGGCGGCAGTCTGGTAGCCCATGCTGAGGCCTTCACACAGCAGCTGCAGCAATCAGGTGAGCATGACCGCAAGCCACATACAGACGAATGTGGATGTTTCACATGTCGCCACCATGGTGCGGAGAGGTCTGTACGTTACTTGCATGCAATGAGCCATTGAGGCTGCCAGCAACAGGCAGTGCAACCTCCCGCACACAGGCAAGCTGCTGGTGCTAGCTGCCAGATGCACTGCCTACTTGTTGTTGTTCATTCATGTTCATTCACGGTGTTCCTCCATGCACGCCAGCAGGCCTGACGTCAGTTTGCTCAATGCTGCCGGCAATCTACTGCTGCGCCGCTTGCAGGCCTGTTGGCTGTCATTCCGGGCTCCCTGCCGTCATTTGTGCAGTACACGCAGTCACATCCTGCAGCTGGTGCGTGGGGTTTCATGCCTGCGCAGGCTGCACCTGCTGAAGCAGTTGCTGCCCGTGTGGGCGAGGGCGGCCCCACTAGCACCTGCTCTGGTGCCTGCTGTCCTGCAACCGCTGCCGCTGCTGCTGCAGCAGCTGCAGCGCTGCCGAATGCTGCCGCCAGCAGCGCATGAGCATGCAAGTGCAGGCGCAGCAAGCAGAGGCCGCCTCCACAGGGAGTACTTCATGCTGGAGTGTGAAGCAGTGCACCTTGTGCTAGAACTGGGCAGCTTGGGCTTTGAGCAACAACTGCAGCCTGCAGTGGCAGTTGAAATAGTCCACCTGTTTCGTGACCCAGCAGTGTCACAGCTGCTGCCCTGGCATGTGGTGACATTTGCTGCACTGCTGCACAAGCACCATGTTTCACAGCAGCAGCAGCAGCAGCAGCAGCAGCAGCATGCTGCAGCATCGCACAGCAGCAGCAGCCACAGGCCGGTGCATACGCAGCAGCAATCCCAGCAGCCTGCCAAACAGCATAAGTCTGCAGACCTGCTGCCCATCCCTGACTTCCACCGAGACATGGTGCAGTTGCTGCCAGGTGGCCAGGCCTACCTGGATGCAGCAGCAGCAGCAGCAGCTATGTCTGTGTCACCTGGTGATGGCGTGGAGCAGACGATGCCGTTGGGCGTTGTCCAGGCTGCCCGGATAGTTGACACTCTGGTGCATGTCTTGCCTCATGAGATGGTTGGGAGCCAGGACAGTCCTTTGCTGAGGAGTTATGCTCCATGCTGTCAGCGGCTGGTGCTGGAGCTGCAGCTGCTGGCTGCTGCGCTCATTCAGCGGCAGCGGCAGCGGCAACAGCAGGAAGCAGTGCAACAGGGGCAGGAACAGCTGCAACAGCATGCCAGATACATGCTCAATGCAGCCGTACTGCTGGCCAACAACAACATTCTCTTGCACGAGCAGATCAGGGCTGGTTTGCAAACCTCCGGCAGCAGCAGCCTGCCGCCTGAGGTGCTGCAGCCGGCAGGGCTGCAGCTGCTGCAGGCGCTCGCAGCGCCTGTGCAGCAGCTGCAGCTGGGTGGCCCTGGTGCGGTGTTCTCAGACGTGCTTGCTCTAGTTTTGAGTTTAGGGACCCTAAACCTTAAATTCTAAACCCTAAACAGCTGGGTGGCCCTGGTGCGGTGTTCTCAGACGTGCTTGGGCAGGTTGGGCGGCAGCAGTAAGCACTGAAAGCTGCAGTTTCGGGCTTGATTGCTGCGGACGCTGGTGAGAGCTACCCTGTGCTGGCTGCCTGCTGTGTACCAGTGTGCTGTCTTCAGCATGTAAGCACACTTGTGCAGCCGCATATTCCAGCCGCCTTGTTGTGAAACAAGGCATATTCGTCTTGCTGGCACATTTCACCGTCTGTATATTACACAACACTACATACGCGGTCATGTCTCTGCACACTCATGTGGATATGCCTCCACAAATTGCTTACAGCTATATACTCTGCAGACACACAGGCGCCCATCTGCATGTGTTGGGGCTGCATCACAGCAGGTATGCATGATGGTGGCCAGGACGAGCTGCAGACACCTACACCAACCACAGCAAGACATGAGCTGCACAGGCTGCACAATGCATCTCACACCATGTACTGCACATGTTTTGCATGCAGACTTGGAGCCTACTTTTCAGCTGTCCAGCCTGGCAGCAGCACACCCATAGGCCTACACAGCCCTCATCGACTGCTGGCTGCGCTCACCTCTGCTGAAAGCAGAAGACATTGTGGCTGCCGCCCAACCACTGAACGCTGCAGTAGATGCAGTGGTGTGCCCGCAAGCAGCCTCACGCAACGCAGCAGCAGTGGCTAGCCTGACCTCTGCCATGACCAGCATGGTCAAGCGGCTGGTGCAGTCCACCAGAGATGCAGTGCGGCTGCAGCAGCAGGCCACCGCAGCCGCGGCAGCGCCAAGCAGCTCAGAAGAGGGCTCAGACCACTGTGCTCGGTGGTTTCCAGCAGCAATACCTCTGCTGTCAAAGTCTGTGATCAGGGCTGCACAGGGAGTGCAGCAAGCAGCAGCAGCAACAGCAGCAGAGCATGACCTTGCCAGCATCAGCAGCGGCAGCAGCAAGGACCGTGCCTGCCTTGCTCTGCTGGGCGTTGTGCCTGCGCGCAGCCTGGTGCAGCTGGCAGATGTGATGGAGGCAGCAGGGCCCCAGCTGCTGTACGACTCCCTGGTGGCTGCGCCTACATTCCTGGACAGGTGGACCTCATCAGCAACTGGCAGGGTTCAGGAATATGCTGGTGTGCACGCAGAGTCAGGCAGCGTCAAGCACAGCATTGCTGGGCACTGGCAGGGGCGGCCATCAGAGCTGCTGCAAGGGCTTTTCTGCGTGACAAGTGCACTGAGGTTGCTGTGCCTAGCGCCACCAGAACCAGCAAGTGAAGCAGCAACAGCAACAACCGCAGCAGCAGACAGCAGCAGTGGCGGTGTTGCTGCGATGCTTAGGTGTGTGTGGACAGCAGCCCTCCGGCTGCTGGGGATGGCGTCATCTGCTGACACAGCAGCAGCGTTAACCACAGCAAAAGATGCCAGCATTGGTGCTAGCGACAGCTTCAAGGAGGGCATTACCTCAGGTGGCGACAATGACAGCACTACTGGCACTGGCAGCGGGGTGAGCACCAGCAGCGGCAGCCAGCAGGTCAGGTGGGGCTACCTGCTGCATGTGCTGCAGTCCAGCCCGCGGTGTGCAGCAGCAGTGGCAGCCTTTGATGCCTAGTGGCCTCAGTGCTGTCAGTGTGACATGGCAGCAGGAGATGGTGCTCAGCTGCCACCGGACGTGCTTGAGCAGCTGTATGCAGATGTGGTAGCCCTGTGCAGGGCTGTGCTGGCTGCAGCGCCCCTGCCGCTGACATGCAACAACCCCGGCTGTGAGAACCTGGCTGGGGTGAGTGAGGCGGCGGCCGCCAGCGAGGCGTGTGCGGGCTGTCGGTGCCGCTACTGCACCGCGGCTTGCCAGAAGGCTGACTGGGCTAGGCACATGCACGCCTGCCGGAGCATGGCTGCTGCTGGGTTGGTGTGCAAGTCAGGCTGCGCATCCCGCAGACCATTACTGGGTTCACTGCTGTCCGGGAGCTGCGTTGTCGGACTGACAGCATGGTAGCTGTTGTTGAAGCCTGTTGACGGCCGCCAGTGATCTGAAACATGAGCTTGCAGCCGGGCTGAGCGGCCGTGTGCATGGTGGAGATTTAGCAACACGCCAAGCTGCTGCAGCAGCTGGCCAGCTGAGCATGGTGGGCAACTCGGCCAGCAACTGTGTGGTCGTCGCACACTGTGGCGCGCAGAACAGGGCAGGCCTTAGTAGCGTGCCCCGATGTGACACGCATCTATGTATGTGCAGGCCGTCAAAGTAGCGTGCCACGCAGTGCTTGGTGGTATGGCAGCAATGTGGCACCTGATGGCTTTACACTCGTCGCCGGGATGCCAGGGCTGAAGTGTCAGGGCAGCGCTGCACCCCGGTTTCACCTTTATGAGTGACACATGTGTTGCACATGTAATGGTGCGCAGCCTGGTCAGCAGCTGCAGTTGCAGCCGCTGCAACCACCTGGCCACGTTACAACACAGTGGGATGTTGCATGTAAGAAGCAGCAGCACTCTAACGCAGAAGGAAGTGAAGCAGAGTCATCGGACCACCCTCATGCAAAGCTGCACTGGCATACATTGCATGTGCTGCTGGGCCTGCACAGTTACTTCCTAGTACAAGCTCTGATCAGCAGCGACCCCCGCAGCCACCTCATCGCTGCGGCTGCTGCGATGCTGCCAGCATTAAGTTGTTGGAAGTGGGCTAGGATCAGCGCAAGCATGCCTGTCGACGCATGGCGGTCACTGGCAGCGTGAGGCGTTGCACACCCCCATGTGGGGGAAGCTGTCCTGCAGGCTCTGCAGTGCAAGCTGCTTGCTGGTTTGCTGTGTACGACGTGAACGGTCGGAGTTATCGCTGCCGTGACTTTTGCAGATGCTGTAGAAATATATGCAGGAACGTCGTCTGCCCGCATACGACCATCGTTACATCAGAGAGAGTGGCAGGATGCACACTTTAAACAGCACAATGCAGCAAACATCTCACTCGCATGCTAGACTGGGGCCCCGCCACCATGGCTAATTGTCTGACGTACAGGTAACGAGATCGCTGCCGTAACGGTGTCATTAAAAGAATCGCCGCAGCAATTTCCATGCCATTCCAAGCAGGCCCAGGTAATGTCATCTGCCCGTTTAACGATCACCTGCATTGTGTCGAAACATAAACGGTGTTACTGCAAGAAATGCCGCCGCCAGATTGTACATGCTGTTACAGAGAGACGTAGAAACGTCACGATGATCTACCTGCAAAAACCATCGCTACAGCATATGCGAGCCTCTGAATCCCTGCAGTAACAGTACCGTTGTAGTAACGACGTCCTCACAAGAAGCGCCGCAGCCAATGTTAACATGATGTTGCAGAGAGACCCAACAAGTCATGTGACCAAAGAGCCTACTACTAGTAGGTGTGCCTCTTTTGTAATAAGGCAGCAGGTCCTAGCTGCACAAGACCGAGTTCTTTGTATCCTGACCGTGATCAGTGATATATCCGCCAATTCAACAAGCAGGAAAACATACTGCTGAATGTCACGCCATGGCCTCTGTGTTCATGTTCCACCGCATGGCACATATGTGCGATGCATGTGCATGCACCCATATGGATGCCTGCTGGCTGACAGATGTGATGCAGCATCATCTGCCCGTCTTTCAGGGCCATTGCAGTGCTGGCTGGCCTGTTGCGTATGCAAAGGGACACGTGGCATGCGTAGACCACAGTACGTACATAGTCTGCACCCAGAATGTTGCTGGCACAACACACTTGCTGTTGGCTTGTAACCTACAAGATGATGGTTTACACTGGCAGGCACCGTGCACTTGCTGCACCCAGCTCTGCCAGCAACCCATTCCTGAGTCCATGTGACACTCTGCGTGCTGTGTAGCTGTGCTTGTCTATTGACAAGACACATGCACTCACGGGGACGACAGAGCAGCAGCATAGCTGCTGTGCGCTGCTTGTGCAGAAGATATGTGCCTTCACAACATGCGGAACACCCCTACACAGTCATCATAAACAACGCTGCACGTGCTGTGTGCATGTGATGCAAGTTGAACTGTTGCTGCTGCTGCTGCTGCAAGTGCTGCAATGCCACATCAAGCACGTAAGAAGCAGCAGATGCTTGGCTGCCAGCCCAGTGGTGATGCTGCATGTGGCCCGAGGCCTGCACTGTCTGACGCACTGCATATGTAGAGAGGGTGCACTACTGACTGCTGCTGCTGCTGTACAGAGACTGCTGCTGTACACAACAACCAGGCAAGACCAGCAAGCAAACAGCAGTAAACCCGCAACGTGCAGCTCAAATGTGTCACCACTGCCACCAAGGCCGCAAGTCCTGCTGTGCATCTGCAATTCCAAGTAAATTAATGCATACATCAGGGCCAACGACTGTGTTTGATTGCCAAGTGGGTACGCTCTGCTGTGTGTCGGCAGCAGAAGCTGTGCCCTGGGCCTAACCAGGAACCTAATCACTGCGAACCATACTTCCAACGGCAGGAACTTCACCCAATGTTCATGCTAAACACAGCGACCTCAGAACAATCCCCAGCACCAGCACGCATTGCAGCGGTTGCGGTGTTTGTTGTTTTTGGATGTACAAGCAGTGAGTGGATGCACCTAGCATGTTCCAGCACAGCACCAGATGATGAGCGGCACACAATATGGGTGCACACAATAAGCACACTCAAATGAATGCGCCTCCAAGCATGTAACAGTACATGCACGTTCCGACACAAGCACACATACAACAAATGCGCAAGGACTCTGCACGCTCAAGTCACAATGCACACCAGAAGAGCACGAGCAGTGTACGCGCTGATCAGCCAAAGCTTTGCCGTGTGGTTGGCCCAACTCACTGCAAGCAGGAGTGACCTGCACAACACACATCGGCACCACACTCTTGACCTTTCTGGCAGCCGCAGGCATGCTGATGCGGCAGCTGCTGGCCAGTGCATGTGGGGAAGGAAAGCAATGCAACGGGGGGCGCCATGTGGGAACACACAATGACAAGCGCGTGCACAGCAGCACGGCTCGTCAATAGCATACACACACAGGCTGTCCCTCCACGCTGTGGTGCCAAAGCAAGCGTTATGTGGTTGTCACGCCACAGCCCTGCAATGCAGTGGGGCACTGCACAGTGATGAGTGGGACGGCTCCTGCCAAGGACGCATCAGATACAAGTTGCCCCGCAGGTTGGCCTATGATTGTGTCAGACCTGACCTGCCAACCTAGCAGGGCAGGTGCGCTGCTACTTACAGGGAGACTGCGCACTCTGAGGTGTTGCTGAGCACCATTGGCCCACATGCAAGCATACGCTCCTTCAAAGCTGGCACCATAGCTGCCTCTAACCAGCTAAACCTGCCCACCCTTAGCCACACTGACAGGCAGCGCCGCAACATACGCGTCGGCCCTTTCACTTAAGCTGTCGCTGCTGCCGTGGCTGCCGCCGCCGCTGCCCGACCGTCCGGTCAGCCGCGCCCATGCAGCAGCTGCTGCTGAGTTGACCGCCGTTTCCCAGTCTCCATAAGCCAAACCATACATGCTGGCAACAAACACGGCCCCGCCAATGAGGTTGCCGATGGTGGATGGTATGAGGTTCTTCACCAGGAAAGTGCCGACACTGACTGGGGCGCCCAGCTTCATCGCCAGAGGGATGACAAACATGTTTGCGACGCAGTGCTCAAAGCCCTGCAACAGCAACGCACAAAGGACACACGGTGACACATAACATGACACAGCCTTTTGAAAATGGCGAGGTTCTTAGTTCAGCACAGATGCTAGTCAGCATACTTGTGGCGCTGCTCCTGTTGCAGCCGCTGCTCCTCCGGCGGCTGCTGGTCATGCTGCTACTTTTGCTAATTGCTTTTTTTGTGGTTGTTTATCAAGATGCTGTTGCTGCTGCTGCTGCTGCTTACCATGGTAACGAATGCGGAGATGGGGAACCAGATGCCCAGCAGCTTGCCGGTGATGTCCTGCGCTGCGTTGCCCTGCCACACCGCCATGCACACCAGCCAGTTGCACAGGATGCCCTTGGTCAGCGTGGCGCCAAAGCTGGCGCTGGTCTTCTTCAGCGCCAGCTCGATCGTGAACGCCTCGCGGTGGTGGAACACGCGCCCGGCCACCATGAACTCCACGAGCAGAAGCGACCCTGCAGGCACAGAACACACACTGGAGTTGAGATGCGACCGCAGGGAGAACTATGAAGAGAACCGGCTGGCGTGCCTAATTCACAACTGCCGCGCACTGAACGCATACACAACCACACCCTGGAGTTATGTATCACTTGCAGGAACCAGCTTGCAAGACATATCTCTTGATGCTGCCACGCTCTTCTCAAGAACGCCGACATGACAGCCACCACGCGTGCGACGATAGCTGGGTTCAGACGATGTAAGTGTGCGCGACATCTATGGGCTGAGATACATCACGCACGGCCGCTGCGTTACTTGACGCGCTGCTTTGATGGCATTGCCAGAACACATCACAGCCGGTGAAAACTGCTGCGCACCTGCCAGGTTCATGAAGTATGACAGCAGCAGCACAAACAGGCCCTGGGCTGCGCTGGACTTGCGCTGGATGCAGGCTGCCGCCATGTACGCGATGTTGCTGGTGAACAGGCTGGCGCCGTTGATCACGCACATGGACAGGCCCACGGGGAAGCCTGTGAGCAGAAAAGGGCATCGCAGGCAGCACAGCCCCCATGGACATGCTTGTCAGCGCCTGTGCTGCAACCGTGCACAGTGCACGTAATCAGACGAGGGGGGAGCTGCTGTGCCAGCAACCTGCAGCGCATCCTATACCTTGCAAGCGACACGGAATGTGCAACACATGATTGTGCGTGCTGTTCCTTGAAATGCAGCGGCAGCGGCGGCTCTTACCGTAGGCTCCAAACAGCAGGTTGAACATGCCGGGCTCCGCCTTGCGGTACTCAGGACTCAGCTGCAGAACAGCAACAAAGACACCGACGGAAAGCCTGGAATGCCCCACGTGCCTTCAACATAAAAAGGCTATTCACAGCTGCTCGCTGTACGTAAGGTTGCAAGCTGCTCTTGCTCCGTTCTGCAAGGCTTGAACTTGCCAATGCGCCTTTCCAAGCGCGGCATCCCAATCACAACCCTAGTTGACTCAGCGCACTGCTGGACTGAACACCCTCAGTGCTTCAGTGAATCTGCCCACTGCTGCTGCTGCTGCTCACCTGGCCAGCTGCCAGCATGCACGTGCTGAAGCCAAACCCTGCACATAACGAGACGCGACGCATACTGTAATGAGCGGAGGAGAGGATCGTGTTGAGGATGTGCACTGGTGAAATGCAGAACGGCAGCAGGCTGCATTCTGGTAAGCCTGCTTTCCAAAGCAAGCATCTCAACAACAGCCACGTCAATCAGTTATGAGCTCACCGATGAAGCATCCTGCGAGGATACCCAGCACAGACTCTCGGAGCACGCTGTTCTTCGTCTTGTCCCTGCCTGTTAGACACGAGGCAAGGGATGATAATAAGCGCAAGCTGTGATGGCCTACGTGTCAATAAATCCTGGTAGCATGCAAGGCACCAGGCTGCGTGACCATCAGCACACCCAAGCGCGCCCGCTACACCTGCGCCGCTCACCTCCTTCCGCCACGTGCATGTATATCTCCGGGGGTTGTAAGCATAAACGCTGTGGGTGCCCGTGCATATCTGCCTGCTGCTGCTCCGGAAAGTTTTTCATTGTCGCCGATTGTTGAGAAGCCAATGCTTGTTAACTTAGGCGGAAGGTAAAATAGCACAAGAAAAAACCAACCAGTAAACCGTATCAGCTGTTCTGCGTGCGAACGATGAACGTCTTGATTATCAACCGTAAGACATCTATTAGTGCCCGTGTTTGTGTTGCACTTGGACTATACAGCAATTGAACACTTGAAAGAAACCCCATGCAGTGTATATGAGGAAGGGCACTTCCGGATGTGTCCGCGACGTGCATGTCACGTGCATAACATGTCACCAGGAGGTGAGGGTTGTTGTTGGACTTCCCAGGCCTTGTGTCATTGGCATGAACGGCAGCACGTGCGGAACGCCACCACTCACTGCAGGCCTGCCATTACACACACTTCACATCTCTGAAACACAGCAAACTCTGGACACTTGCCGTACGGTTCCTTGCCACCCCTGCAACCATTGGCAGGATCATCCCTGCCGGATCATCATCATCATCATATTACCATTCAGCCATAGCACAGCGCATCTGCGGATTGTGCAGCTGCACTCCGCTGCTCACAATCGAGTGTGCGAGGTGTGGCACCCCTACCACCAATCAACCGCACTACTACCTTTTGCCTGATGCCAACGTTGGCATGTGTGTAAACACACAACAGGCCAAGAACACTGAATGTGAGCCCAATTGTCATGTGATGCTGCCGCTTTACACTAATGCGGCAAGGTCATTCCTCAAGATCGCGGGTGCCTGCTGCGGCATATGGCTGACTGGCCGCGGCTGGACTCCACTGAGTAACTCAACGCACAACATCTGCTGAGCTGACATCTGCTGAGTTGACAGGCACACGATCAATGAGCAAGCACGTTCACAAAAAGTAACGGCCAGCATCAGCTCCGAGTTGCACAGCTCTAACAGCAAGTTGCTGGTGTGCTGTAGGGATTACGACACCAACAGCAGCACATGCTGCTGTTGTCCAGTTGATGAAGCCTTCATGTTTGACTCCGAGAGTCAAACCAGAATACCTTCTATAGGACACCAAGGCACGTTTTTCACGTCCCGGGAGGGGGGGGGGGTGCAACGCAGTCCAGGAAGCTACTCCTACCGACGTTTGCCTGCTGTGGGCTTCCTGTTCAGCCGCCAGCAATGCGACAAAGTGGCTGCTGCTGTAGAGTCGTAGCATCCGCATGCATGACTTCATGCCGCCAGCACAAATGTTGTGCGCAGCACCCCACGCTTGCAAAGCCAGCACATGTTGTCAAGCGTTGAAACTGCAATGCAAAGCATATGCTGCACCAGCAGAATGCAGATCTGTGTTAAGATGCTAGCAATGCCAGCGGAGCAACAGGCTGTGGCAGACTGCTTGTTCAGCAGCAGCAGCAGCCTACCAGCAAGTGATACTGCTCAAAGCCACCCTTTTGCAGGCAGGGATAATGGCAGCGTTGCACATTCTGACGTGTCATACATCATATAAATGTGGTGGAATCGCATTTCAGCACTTAGTGGGGTGCTGTTGTCAGCTGCACTTGTGCGGGCACATAATGTTTGACAGAGTATTGACAAGCTGCGCACACCCAGAACCACACTTCATTGAACAATCACTCTGCCCAGCACTAGGAGAATACAAGACAGACAGCCTACCTGAACTCAGTACTGAGTAGGAATATGCATGTTTTAACGCCGGCGCTGACCAGCTGAACGATCGTCCGCTTCATGAAATGGCACGTTGCACCCACTACAATCTCCAAATGCCTGCCACAAGTCACTGCTCCTCTGCCTACAGTATCCTACTCACCAACTTGCATGTTCAATCAGCCATTAGTTGCCCGGAGCACAAAGCCTGAGTGCTCAAGCACAATCTTGCAAGCATGTACACCCACCACCATCTGAAACGTCCTGCGGCCACACCCACCAACCACCAGCCTGCACGTCACTCCCACCGAATTCTGCGCAAGGCATGAGCAAGTTCTTGCAGCTGTCAGCGTTCAACTCAGCACTGCACAGCTGCACCAAAGGCGAAGTGATCCACCAACTCACACACAACCACACCACGGATGACCCGATCTCTAGCGCTGCAGGCATGACAGGGCAAAGTGGGAAACCATCCCATGTGTGGATCAGCACGGCACATTGGAGCTGCACACCTACACTCCCAGCTTGATCGCCACCTGCTCGCATGGCAGCCCACCCTCCACAACACGCGCCACAGCACCATGGCTGCTGCCGCTGCGGTCACTCATGTCAACGGCCTGCCCAGCAGCTGGCCCACCAGGGTTGCCATACGTGGTATCCAGGTGCAGCTTGGCAGCCAGCCCAGGCGCAACACGCGCTGCAGCACTGCTTGTGGAAGCGCAGACAGCCTTCTCCCACGAGCCAAATGCCAGGCCGAAAGCCATAGCGACAAACACGGCCCCGCCGATGAGGTTGTCGATGGTGGACGGGATGAGGTTCTTCACCAGGAAAGTGCCGACGCTGATTGGGGCGCCCAGCTTCATGGCCAGAGGGATGACGAACATGTTGGCGATGCAGTGCTCAAAGCCCCTGTCGATGTCAGCGGTGCGGGAATGGCAGCGGCAACTCAGTCAGACACAGCATGCGTGTGCAATGGGTCTTGCATGCAACGAGGCTGGACACCAATACAGGACACCAGACCATAAAGGCCTTGCAGGCAGAGTGCGCAGGCGGACTGTGCAATCAAACCCAGCCTGTGAATGCAGGGAGCAACAGCACAACAGCAATGCAGTGCAAGGCACCTCATGGTCCATGTGATGGTCCATCACTGTGTCAATCGTGACATGCAGCAGCCCCGCACATTTGACCAACCCTCAACAGCACACCAAACATCGCTCACATGGTAACGAATGCGGAGATGGGGAACCAGATGCCCAGCAGCTTGCCGGTGATGTCCTGCGCTGCGTTGCCCTGCCACACCGCCATGCACACCAGCCAGTTGCATAGGATGCCCTTGGTCAGCGTGGGCCAAAACTGGCGCTGGTCTTCTTCAGCGCCAGCTCAATCGTGAACGCCTCGCGGTGGTGGAACACCTCATCACTCAACATCAGCTGCACCAGGAACAGGCAGCCTGCAGCAGCAAGCAAGCACAGCAGCATTGCAGGTTGCATGTCTGCTCAATCAGGCTTCACCCGCACCACATCACCAATACACACATGTGATAAGGAGCACGCATATATATTGAAGACACATACCTGTGAAGATGCACGCAAGTAGAGGACAACGTGGTTGCCCGCAGTAGCAGGAATATTTGTGAACACGTTTGCCCTGTTGACTCCATTTTGATATACACACGATATGCTGTTGGTCTGTGCAGGTGTGATTTGAAGATCTGCGTACCCCATCCACGCAAGCACGACCATGCAGCAGCCAAACAACCACAACAGCACATAACTTACGCCGCGCATAACGCACAACGCACCTGCAAAGTTCATGAAGTATGACAGCAGCAGCACAAACAGGCCCTGGGCTGCGCTGGACTTGCGCTGGACGCAGGCTGCCGCCATGTATGCGATGTTGCTGGTGAACAAGCTGGCGCCGTTGATCACGCACATGGACAGGCCCACGGGGAAGCCATAGGCTGCAGCAGAAACAGCAGCAGGGCAGCGGAGGCTGTGAGCCCGTGCAGCTGCACAAAGCGTGCACCACAGTCTGCTGCAGGCTGTGATCTGTACTATTGACGGGACCAATTGGCCAAGCGCAGCAGACTGCACAGCACTGCCACATGCGAGACAGCTCTGCCTTATCCAGTGCTTGTAACCAGGGCCCAGTGGTTGCTGCCACTGGTAAGTTGGAAACGCTCACCTCCAAACAGCAGGTTGAACATGCCGGGCTCCGCCTTGCGGTACTCAGGACTCAGCTGCAATACATATAAGCAAAAGGCAGAGGCACAAGCAGCAGCAGATGAGCGGCGCTGTGCTGTCGACACGATGCACGTTGAACCTTACTCATAAGTTGCACAAGTTGCAGAGTGACAGTATCATTCGATGCACTCAGCTGCTGTGTGCAAAGAACAAAGCTACCAAATCACCTGAAGCAGCTGCTACGCACCTCGGGCAAGTGGGTTTTTAATATACGATTGCAAGACACCCTGCTGCGCAGTGCGCCTGCTGCGCACCTGGCCTGCCGCCACCATGCATGTGCTGAAACCGAAGCCAATGAAGGTTCCTGCAAGGAAGCCCAGCACTGCCTCCTTGAGCAGCGAGTTTCTGGGCTTGGCCGCGCCTGCAGGCAGAGTGGAGCGACATCCGTTCTGAGTCACCCCTCCCCATGCCAACGCCGCAACCAGAAGGCAGGAAGGCAAGCACTTCTGGGTGCCATGTGTCCTGCAAGTGCTGCTGATGCTGTCTCTGCAGACCGAGCTCTCAATCATTCCTGTGCTATGTCTGGCGGCGCTGCTGCGCAGCTCTGCTGTGGAATTGTGCAGAACCAAAACTTCAGCATTTTGGTTTGGTATGCGTAGCACACAACATGTTGGTGTACACCCCTTGCATGCTGCTGTACCACTGCTATACAACCAGCCCATGATCGTCATTGCTGCTCACCTCCTTCAGCTATGTAATCATATATCTCCTGAGGCAACAAGCAACTGCGGTTTGCATGGCCATGGCCGTGCTCCTGCTGCTGTTGCTGTTCCAGGCCTTTCAGCCCAGCACCCATGTTGGCTTTAGCATCGCTGCGTCTAAAGTGGAATCCAGGCTATCTCTGTGTGGCGTTCCCACAGCCCTCATGCTAAGGTGGCTGCACGCAAGAGCACCTGCGAGCCATGAACACCGTGTCGGAACTTGGTGAGCAGTAGTGGCACTTACAGCACCCAAACTTCAGCTTCACCGGGAAATTGTACAGCTCAGTAACATTTATCGTGTTTTAAAGCATTTAAAAGGCTCTTGATGTGCAAGGAAGAGAAATGGCGCCATCTCTTGGCACGTCGTCGACGAGTGCCGCTGACCTTGTACATCAAGGCGGGACAATATGGCCTATTGAAACTTCGATTGTGCTGAAAAACAGATCAATAATGGCCTACAAGCCTCAGGTGGGAGCCACGGAAAAACAGGAGTAGCTACACGAAGAAGAAAGACACAACAAGCAAAGGAGGTCACTACTGAGTGCTGAACATCATGCATGCAATGATGACTCTGGGTTGACGCTGAAGCTTGACAGAAGCATGCCCAGCCTACAAGCTTAAAACCTGCACCGCAGTAACTGTTACCGGTACCGTCAGTGACAGACGTGAATGTGAAATGCGAGGGTTATGGGTGACTCACCGGTACTTTGAAATGAGTTGCAAGAAGCTAATTACTTACTAATTACTAATAATACTAATCACTCACCGGTAATCAGTCATTGTATGTACTTTGAAATGAGTTGCAAGAATACAATTACTACAAGTTACAATGCAGCAAACGCGGCACTCACATGGTGCCCCCGAAGCAACTACTCCGGACCTGGACTTGCATGCTTGCTACGTGTTCATCAGTACAACCAGCGGCACAGTACAGTGGGTGGAGCCAGCTTTGCTTACATGCGCAGCCTCGCATGCAGGGGTAGGGTGACACTGCTTGCTTGCTTGCCTTTTGCTGCTGCATTAGAGTGCTGCTTCTTTTTGACATGCTAAATGGGGCCATTGCCACCATGGCTGTCTTGAACTAGGGAGCTCTGCTTCTGCTACTTGCTAGTGTCTCTGGTAGTACCTGCTATCAAAAAGCAATCTGGTCAATGCTGCTTACGGCCATGACAGCGGGGAGCGAGCACTGACGGTCTTCAGCTCTTATGTAGTACGCTACATACCCATATGGGAACGTTAGCAGATCTGCTGTGTCAACAGTAAACTGGGTTGCAAGGTCATCCTCTCCTGCTATGGCCACATTTAATCAGGAGTTTCTAGACATTCCTGATTAAATGCTGGCCATAAGCAGGAGAGGATGACCTTGCAACCCAGTTTACTGTTGACACACAAGTACTCAGCTGCAACTGCGTGCATATACACCATGCGTGTCTGCAGGTGCAGTCTGTCTATTGTGTGCTGGTGGCATCATGCTGGTTTTGCGCATGCTGCTTTGTTTTGAAGTGCAACCCTGAAGTGGGACTGCATGGAGACTGTGGACGATTGGCAGATGCTAATAACAGAGACAGAGATGACAGAGACAGAGATTAGGTAGATGGAAGCCGCCGAAGCCCGCTGCTGCCCTGCAACGTGCTCCTCACCGCTGCTTCCGCCGCAGCTTGATTCAGACTTTCTATCAGCACCCAATGCAGGCGGTGCAGCTACACAGGCTGGCGGGCTGGACGCAGCCCACCACAGCAGCTTGGCAAACAAGCTGGGCTCAGACATATTGGAGATGGCAGCAGGCTTGCCCTGCTAGCCCCTTGCCGGACTTCAGCGGATTTCAGACCACGTTTATGGTTGTGCAAGTTGCAGCAGGGTCACCCTGCGGCACTGTTAGCAGCGGCAGCAGCAGCGGTGGGAGCAATAGTAGCAGCGGTAGCAGCAAGGGCAATGGCGAGGCAAGCAAGGGCTTTAAAAGTGCAACAGTGCACTTTCTTTGAAAATTATGGTGTGATTTGATATGGCTAAGTCATGTTGCACCCGCATGCACGCTGCCGGTAGCGGGGTCGCCATCCCTTTTACATGCTGCTTTATGGATTGCAGACCTGGATTGTGATGATCAACTGCTGAACACTGCATGTGCAGCCATTCTGTTGCGCAGGTACAGCTGCATGGGTGCGCTTACGCAGCATGCCTGGGTTGGGGTTTATCTGAGCACATGTACGTGTATCAAGGCATATAGTCTGTCTGCAGTAGTGCGCCGACGCTTGTTGCTGCCCTGGCGAGTGTTACGTTTATGTGATGTCATAGCATCGTTGTCTCAAGTCTTGGGTTGTGCGCAATGCATGCAAACATTCTGGAGCAGTGCTCCCTCCTCTTTCCGCCCTGGTGGGGCGCGGGGCCGATGGCGCTGATGCTATGGGTTGAATGGGTAATATGATGATGATGATAGCATCGTTGTCTCAGCAATCATCTTGCCTTTTGTGCTTGTAGTGCTGCGTTTGTCAGCGTTTTGAGCTCTTTGAGCTTTCACCAGTTTGCCACATGAGACAAGGTTGCCTATGGACCTTTTGGAATTTGCGCATGTTGTTGCATTTTGATGCCATCTGAGCCATGCTGACATCCATATATGTTTCTCGGTTGTGCTGTTGTTTGAGGAGTATGCTGCCCCCACAGAGGAGGGCCACACCCCCATCCTGGTGTGTTGCGTGGTTCACCGTGCCACCTATGCTGCTGCCAGATATATGTGCCCTTTCGCATGGATTTACCGCTAGGCTATACTGTATGTTGGCTGCTTGTGTGTGCATGCTCTGCCTCCCTTTCCCCTCTTTGGTTGAAGAGAGACATTTTGGACCCTATGAGCCTTGTTTGGCTCCTTTCTGAGTTCTGAGCTCTCTGAGCTTGTTGAGGTTGTGGCTTCTTTTGGTTGATGGTCTTCTTTTGAGTTTCGTGGACCCCATGAGCCTTGTTTGGCTCCTTTGCGGGTGGGCCAGTGGCCCTACTTTGGTAATTCGGTACTTCCGTAATAATTCCTGCTCCGGATAAGAAGATAGCACCCTCCTGACGTCATAACTTCCGGGTCTCCACCTGACAAGCCTGACTCCAATGAACCCCTATCCAGTTAGGCCCTGTGTGGCATCGTTAAAAGACACAGCACTGCATGCATGCAAAGGAGTGCCCCACAGCGTACCACCCTCTCACATGCAAGCTCATGTGTACGTACACATGTGGTACATATGTATACACATGTGGTACATACAAAGTTGCAGAGCAATGTGCCCAGATCTCACGGGGATGAGGCAGGCAATGCTTAAGCTTAAGCTGATGCCAGCGGCAGCCTGTACAACAGGGTCCAGCAGCTGCACTGCAGCCCAAGAAACGCCCACTCACTCCACTGGTGGCAGTCAACTCAGCAACCGACACCGCATCAAGCTGCGGCAGCCCGCAAACTCGACCAAACAAGGGCAACCAGATGCAAACCCGACGAAGAAGCAGCACCAGGCGGCTTCAGCAACGCCTACAACACCGCCATGTGTAACCCTGTCAGCTGCACAGTGTCACCAAGCTACTGCGGCCAAGCTCAAGCAACCTTTGGATGCTAACCAGCTTGTACACTGAGAAAACTTACCTTGAAGGTGACGCAGAACTGCATGTAGATGCACAGCATGCTGTTACCCTGCTCCCGGCTGCACACCGGCACCGACTGCATTGTCACATGTGTGGCGCACATACAACACTGTTGTCAACGGACGAAAAGCAACCGGTCCTGCTGACTCATGTAACAGGGTATAAATCGACGCTGTCACAAATCGTACTCCAACATTCAACATGCACAATGGGGGGCTATGCACCTCAGCAAGCCAGCACCATATGCATGTGCGCACAGCTTGCTGCAGCTTGCCAGCCTGCGCAGATGTCACGCGATGCCAGCCACAGCACAGGCCAAAGATTGTGGGCAACCGGAAGCAGCCCAAACAGCCGTCACAATCTCCACCTGCCACTTCCGCCCAACCAGACACGTACTCACACAGCAGCGGGCAGGAACCACCACTCCGCAGCTACCACTGCCTTGCTGCCCTTACTCTCGTTATGACACCCCTACCGCCCCTGGTACCCTCCATACCTTGCTGGTAGCCGCCGCCCTGCTGGTACCCCCCAGCAGCCTGGTACCCTCCAGCTGCTGAATACCCACCGGCAGCACCTGCTGCAGGCGGGTAACCCCCACCCCCCATCTGCTGCATATGCTGCTGCTGCTGCTGCTGCTGTGGCGGTGGACCAGGGACGAAACCAGGCCGGCCGCCTGGGAAACCGCTGGGTGGCATGGCACCAGCAGCCCCATAGCCTGCAGGAGCTCCGTAGCCGCCCGCGGCTGCTGCTGCTGGCGGCGGCGCATAGCCGCTAGCGCCATAGCCTGGCACGTTGTAGCCGCCTGCGGCCGCTGGTGCTGCACCGTACGGCAGCGCCTGCTGGCTGTAGGGGTGTGGCTGGCCGCCCGGCAGCATGGGCTGCCCCTGGTAGCCTGCTGCTGCCTGGCGCTGCTGCTGCTTCTCAATCTCCTTCTGCTTCCTGCAAGCGCAAGGGAAGTAACAAGACATGTAACAGCAACACCAAAGCTGGCAATGATTGCAGACAAAGACCAGGAGCAGGTGCGGCAGTGATGGCACTGTGGTTGCCTGCCGATTTCAATTCAGCTTGGAAACACCTTTCAACCCACACTGGACACCCGTACTTGGTAGGACAACAAGCTGCGTTATCCAGCCCCTACCTGTAGTTTGGGTTCATCTTGAACGCCGTGATGACGTGCTCCACGCTCGGCAGCACGCGCCCGCGGAAAAAGAAGCCATGCGGCGTGACGGTGAAGTACTCCCGGTATACGTTGCCGTCAGAGCTGCCGGAGAAGGCGATGAAGCCAGTGCCAGGGCGGTGACTGTCCAGAGCCACACAGTAGGCGGCTGGGAAAGAGACCAGGTAACGAGGGGCGAACAGGCAAAAGAACAGCAGGAGGGTACCAACAATTGAGAAGATATTTAGCTTTGGGCTTGACAGGCAGAGCTTCATCGTGCACAAGCAGGCAGCAGCTCTCCAGCGCCACACGGTTGGCAGCTGTGTAGCTGATGGAAGCAGAGAGGCAGACATAACTGTCAACAGAATGTAACAGAACGGAAGCGACAGAAGCATAACACAGAATGAGCACGGCACATGAGGTTCCACACGAGCACAGATAAGCACGCCAGCGTCGCCTGTTGCACACACTGGCACACAGCATGCTGCTGCCATCGGACGCTCAACATGCAGCAGCACAGTCGCCTGCTGGTGCGCCGGGCCGCATTTGCCCGCGAGTGGGACTGCCTTCCACACACGCTGTAGTGGTTGACAGGAACAGGAGCAACCAAACGACATTGGGTGCTGTTTGATGCACTGCCATGTATGGTGCGCTGCTAAATGCAGCCACATAACTTGCCTTACAGCCATTGCCAGGCTGTCATAAGCACAGCACCGACGCTGATTCAACCTTCACATCAGGCACAACCAAGTAACATAATCAGATGCAGGGTGAGACAAGCTTTCACACCCCCAGTGGCTCCAACCATGCAGCCAGACTGGGTACGAGCAGTGGAAGTAAGGCTGCAGCCTTACCTTACTTTCTTACTTTACATGCTCCACCCATCAAGGAGTGGGAACCCCATTCAGGAGGCAACAAGAGGCTCATTGAGGGCCAGAGCCAAGCTCACCTGCTGGTGCGCCACCCGGCATCTGACCCTGCTGTGCTCGCACTGCTTGATTGACCGTCGCCTGGTCTCCATCAACGCACTTGCGGTGGTTGAACACCTCGGTGACCTTCTCAACCTGAGGCTCGACAAATCTGCGCGGCAGCAGGCATCAGGTGCAACGCATGAACGCTCACACAGCTACTTGAGCTGCACGGCACATGTCAGGGGTACAGCGTGAAGAGCAGACAGCAAGACACTCAGCAAGTGCAGCATGCACAACAGTGATTCAACAGAATGCAGGAAGGATGAGCCCCGAACGGCCGCCGAATTGCACAGCAGTGGATTCATGAGCATCAGCGTGATGTGGCTCATGTGGGTGAATCCCTTGGCCAGTAACATCTGAGGTACAGTGGAACTTACATGATGCACACCACTGCCTAGCTGTGCACCTGGGTTCATGCCCGCATTTCCTGATCGATTCACACAACAAGTGCCTGCATGTTGCGGTTCAGTGAGGTTCAAAGCCCCGGAACCCACCGTGCGACAATCTCGTCCAGGTCCTCATACGTCTCATACTCCTGCTTGCGCCCCTCCACCTTGATGCGCAGCGGCGTCATCAGCCGCGGCTGCTTGGGCGGCTTGTCGGCAGGCTCCAGCACCTGCACATAGACACCGTTGCAACACAGGCTCAGAGCAAAGCCACAGTCCAGGTCGGCCACAAGATGGCTTGCCGGTGGCAGGGCAGCTGGCTGCTGTGGGTGTTTATCAGCCCCTCCAGAATACAAAGCACCGCAGCACACTTCGTGTGTAACCCACAGCAACTGGCTACTGCAAAAGCCGCCCAAGTCATGCACAGCACACCAGCTGCTGCTGCAGTGACGTGCTCTGTCACCTGTCTCGACACTCCAGGGAAGCAGGCATGGCCCCGTCACCCACCTCTACGTGCTGCAAGAGCACCCCGGTTGACAGCTGCGCCAGCTTGATGGACAGGCCGATGCACTTGAGCTGCTCGGCTATTGGCTTGCTGCTGGCAGGGTGGAACAGCGCACTGCCAATCGCCCTACCCTGCAGCTCAGCAGCAACCTGCAGAGGGAGCGCGCAGCAGACAAAGAAGGTACGGCAATGTCGAGTTGGAGGGGCGTGCGTCAGCATCGCCAAGTGCAGCGCGCAGACAATGAGCAGCTCCTGTGGTGACAGACAGAGGCAAGGGCTGCCAACGTACTGCTGCATAGCTGCAGCACAGCCCAGTTCAACAGCGACGCACGACACACCATCATGCACACCATGCAGCATCGTCCGCCACAGCACCCGCACACAGACACACCTCTGTGAAGCGCTTGTTCATCCACATGGGGTGATCCACCGGCCGCCGCAGCGGCGGCATGCGCTGACGTGGCTGCTGCTGCTGCGCCCCCCCTGGCTGCTGTTGCTGCGGCTCCTGCTGCTTTTCCTCTGGCAGCTTGTAGGCCTTGTCCATGTCAGCACAGTAGCGCTGCTCCCATTGCCTGAAGGCCTGCAGCTTGTCGGTGGCTGTGGTGAGGTACATTGTGACCCTGCAGCAGCAGCAGCAGCAGCAGCAGCAGCAGCAGCAGCAGCAGCAGCAGCAACAGGAGCAGGAACAAGTCACTCTGTGCAGCTTACAGCACTCACATGTCTGTATGGTGGCTGCTTTGCCGCGCTCATACTATGCGCTGTCTACAGCAGCAGCAGCAGCAACAACAGCAGCAGCAGCACAGCAGCAGCAGCAGCAGCAGCAGCGACACGCATGCCACAATACAAGTGTGCCATCAGGCCACTCTGCAGGAGCACCATCCAGCAGCTACTAGTGGCTGTGCTGCTGCTGACGCCAAAAAAAGCAGCACACTCGCAAGCAGGCATGCTACCCTGCAAAACACTAGCTGCACAACGAGACGCTCCACAGTGACAGTACAAGACCTACCTGCGCTGGTTGCGCTCGTCAAACTGTGCCTCCTGGCTCACATCGTCCTTGGTGATGCGCGCAGTCACAACAGCACCAGGCTTGAACAGCTGGCTGAGCTGCGGCATGCTGTTCTTACTGGACACCAGTGCCTGCAGACGCACACACCGTCCCAACAGAATGTCAGCCAGACTGAACTTGATTGATTTGGGCAAATGCTTTGGCAGCTAGCCAGGAGGCGGTGCCAGCATGGCAAGTGCGGGTTGAGCTTTGTCACGGTGCTTTGTTTGGACACCTGGGCTGGTGCCATAGACTGAAAGGGCAGCCAGTGCAAGGTAGCAGCACATGGGCAACGCACGTAAGAACACTTACTAGGGTGATCATAACAACTGTCAGGCGACCGTCAAGCGGCAATGACAGCAAAACATGCCAACAGCGTGCACTCAAGACGACGCAGCAGCTGTAGACAACATTTTCACACAGTAAATGCAACACAGCTGCACTGCAGTGACTTCCAGCTATCAGGACAGTAGAGGCACAAGCCGGACGCCCCCAAGGCGTTGCTGCAAGCAGATCATATCAACAGACTGACGTGGCTGCTTCACCAACCAAAGGACCCACCTGTGGGATGAGCGCCTCCATGCCGTTGCTCTGGATGACCACCTTCACCTCTGTCTCGCCCACCCAGATGACCTTAGCCTCCACTAGCTTGCCTTCCTGCAGCAGTAGCAGCAGCAGCAGCAGCAGCAGCAGCAGCAGCAGGAGCAGCAGCAGCAGCAGCAGCAGCAGCAATGCAATGGCAATTTCAAGCCAGCACCTGCAGTCAACCTACTTAGTGGGCAGATAGCACACCCACAACAACCACGACAACCAGTTCAGCTGCATTGCATACCTCTGTACTGTCCAACACGCTCCAGCCATGCAGCATCAACCCGCGGTGTATCGTATGCTCAGCAACCTGGCAGCTGCTGTACTGGCTGTGACCCCTGCCAAACCCTGCAGGCAGGCAGCGCTGAACCCTGCGCATCCACAGCGCTGGCAGCTGGAACACACCTTGAGGCTCTCACGCGTCTCCCCGTGCCGCAGATAGAACGCCTCCTCGTCATCAGGCGTCCCTGCAAGTGTGTCGGCACCATTGCAGAGATCAAGTGCGATGGACAGTCACTTGTGTCACGTTTGAAGCGAACAGCTCGACTGTGAAGAAGCAAGGCAGGAGGCTAGGCGGCTGATGTGCAGCACTTGGCTTGCTGCAGCGTCAGAGGCAGCTGTGCGTGTCGTGCCTGCAGCCCAGGGCAGCGATGGCACGTAATCCACTTGCCAACGCAAGCAAGCCGGACAGCATCAGCCGTAGATCCACACACACCAAATCAGTTTTGATTGACTGTTAATATTTGAGAAATTTGATTTTGAAAGTTGTGAGTTTTCATTGTTTGAAAAATCTACTGAAGCTTAGCAGCCGTCATGTCACATGGTCGCTGCACAACACATTGCCTGTAACGTGTCATGTGGCGCACCTGGCGTCAGGCGCAGCTCTGCGTACGGCGCCAGCAGCTCGTGCAGCATATCCACCAGCGTGGGCAGCTTGAACAGGTGATTGTTGGCATCAGCCACCGACCACAGGTCCAGCTGCACGGCAGGGTGAAAAGGCAGCCGCAGTTGGCCACCCTCCAAGGCAGCGCGGCACCATCTCGTGCAAGGGCACACATGAATGCGGTCCACCCACAACAGCAGCAATCGATCACATGGTTGCTCAGCCGTTGCCGCAGCATGTCCCACTTGTTTGCGCACCTGCTGCAGGTTGCCTGGTGCCTCGATGGCTGTGCGCACGTCCACGCCCGACCCGGCCTCCACAAGGTCGGGGAAGGCCTCCTCAAGGATGACCTGGCAGCAGCAGCGCGGCAGCACCGTAAGGTAAGCACTTGATGCGGGTCGCAACCACAACAAGACTCTTGAACTCAATTACAGAGATACAGGTGCCTGTGAAAACACTCACCAGCAGCAGCAGCGGCCAAGACAGGCGGAGAGGACTTGGCAGACAGTGAGGCAACACGCACGTTTGTCTGTTGCAACTTGATGGAAACCGCCATTTGCCAAGCAATCACAGCCGCGACGCGGTCTGCCGTGCTACCACTGCAGCAGACACCCTGCACCACTGAATGACCCCACAGACCTCACAGAACAAGCCGCAAACCTCAGCAAAAGCCCCTGCAGTCGCACCTGCAGCAGCGTCTCGTTCTCTGGGTGTATGCGCGCGTCATCCAGTGCATCAAACTCCTCTTCGTTCTGCAGCGCAGCCACTTCGCCCCGGCGCACGCGCAGGAACGGCGCCGCATTGCGGAACACGTTGACGCCCAGCTGCTGCAGATCTGACGCAGGGCCGCACCAAACGGCGTGTCAGCGTCCTACATGACAAGCGCACGCAGGCAGCAGAGAACAAGCACGGGCAGATGAAGCGGCTGGAGGCATGATGGTTTGTCAACAGTGTCACGAGAGCAGGTTGGTCGATTGCTCCGCTTGGCAGCTTGTTGCAGTCCAGCAGGCTTTGACGTCCAAGCACTAGGGACGCTTGCTGCTGCCAAGCCTCTTATGTGGTGCGACAACTGCTGCTACAACAAAACATGCTGCACGAGACCCATGATAGCACAACGGCCCGCACCAGGGGCGCCAGGCACTCACGTTGGGCCGCAGCAGGTCGACGCGAGTCTTCACGTGGTTGTCGTTCGCCGCCACCGCCGCAAGCAGCGCACGCGCCTTGCGCGGCCCCAGCCCAGGCACAAACTGCAGCGGTGCCTGGCGCCAGGTGTTTGCTGCCATGGCGTTGAGGTCCACGCCAACCTGGGCCACGGCAGTGATGAGCGCCTGCAGATGCCGGCGCAGCAACGCCACATGCGTGCGTGGAGGAGCAGTGCATTTGGGCAAGCGTCGGCTCCCGTGGCAGCGATGTTCCATGCAGCCGAGCCTGAGCACTGCAGTGATCAGTGTCTGCCATAGCGAGGGGCAAATGCTTGTAAAATAGAAAGTGACAACAAGTAATTGGAGTGTTGCAAGCACCGCTGATGTGATGGCATACGCCATAAACCCAACAAAACCATATCAACCCCTTCGCCTGTAGTACAGCAGTGGTGATGCAAAGGGCCGCAGCCCATGCACCAGCTGCAGAACTGGCAAAGAGCAGCCTGATCAACAGAGGAGCAGCTGTGCACAGCATGACTTTGTGCTACATGTGTGGCATCACAGCAGAGCATCTCACCTGCTCCAGGCGGGTGGCCAGCAGCTCCTGCGGCAGCCTCTCCTGCAGGTCGTGCAGCTTGAGGGACAGCAGCTCCTGCCGCCGTCCCAGCAGCGTGCTGATGACCGCCAGCGGATCCAGCGCCATGCGGCCCAGCCCAACGGCCTTGCGCACCTGCGGGAAATTAAAAGCCGAGCAGCAACAGGCAAGTAAATGACACTGCTATTGCAGGTTTTCTGATGAAAGCAAGCAAATGCAGCGCCCTGCGGCCCAGCCCAGCAGTCTTGCGCACCTGTGGGCAGTTTGTAGTGGCATCGCCAGTGCACTTGGAATGCAAGCAGATACGGCACCCAACCACCAGGCCAAACCACATGGAGAAAGTCTACACCTTCTAGGTCATGCCTCCAGTGACATGGCACCCGACTGTGTAAGCACAGCACCTCAATGCATGAAAGCCAGTGGGCCACCATGCGTTAAGTGCGCTGATGACAGTCAATGGGCGCAAGTATGCGAAATCAAACAGAACTGTTTGACGGCTGAAGCCGCCGGCGGGCGAATTGGTGGTATGCGCTGCTGCTGCTTTGCTGTTGGCCCTCAGAACTACCCGGGCAAGCCTACACTGTTGCTTTGAGAAAAAATTGAGGCCCCATCACCCACCAGAAAGGAGTAGTCGGGAAACTCTGCCTTTGCTGCTTCGCTGTTAGCCCACAGCCCTGCAATGCGGTCATCGCCCCACATCACATCCACACGCTTGTTCTCCAGGTGCGGCAGCAGCTCGTCCTTGAAGCGAGCACTGCAGGCCAGCAATAGCGCAAGCAGCATGTGTATCAACCACCCAGCCGCAAATGAGGACGCATCGCATGCTGTAGGGTGGCATCTAGCATGTGGCATTAGCCCTCACTCTTGCAATCCCTTTGTGCGCACTGACTGATCTCCTCAAAGTCCAGCACAACATAGAACCTTGGAACCTGAACCTGCTTTGCAACCCACACCGCGACCTAACACAACATCGAAGCTAGCACACTCACTCGCTCTCCGTGTACTGGCTGATCTTCTCCATGTCGTCCTTGATCTGCTTTGACTGAGGGCTGCTTGTGGCCACCAGAATCGCGTTGGGCTTGTGCTCCAGAATCTTCTCGCGGATCTTGTGGCTGTCCCTGCTCTTCTTGGGATCTGCTGCAGGGTCAAACACGGGCTGCTCACGGCTGCCACTGTTGACGGTGCGCGGGACGTTGCCTGACAGCTGGCCTGCTGTCAGCAGGTCTTTCAGGTTGCCTGGAGAAACACAAAATATATGAAAAGCAACGGTAAGTTTGTCGAATAGCAGCGCATGCAAAATAGCGAAGCCCACCTGACGCACGCTTGAACAGATGCAGCTGCAGCACGCGCTTGAATCTGCAGCCTTGTGTGGTGAAGGCATGCATGACCTAGCGTGTGTGTTGCATGTATGACACTGTTCACTTTGCACTAGCCGGCTCCTGCATCCCCGTCATCAAGCAGCTGATTCGACACACGACCCACCTTGGCCGTCGAGCTGCACGATGGTGGTGGGCCCATCCCCGTCCTGGCCTGCGCCCCACACCACCGCCATGAAGCGCGGCGCCTCCATCTGCACAGGCTCTTGCTCCGTCTGGTCGTCAGGCACCTCCAGGATGCGCACCGGCTGCTGAGACACAAAGTGCCAGAACCTGGCAACAGCACAGCCACACAGTACGAATAAGCAGTTTGCCTGTGCACAAAGCATACAGTAGCCAGCCATACGCGCACACCGGGCACATACGTATATGGTGAAGCCCAGGCTGCCGAGACGCAGAATGCCACAACCTGCAGGGTCAACCAAAGCAGGGGCAGCGAGGGTCTGCTGCCGATGAGCCATGCAGGGTCACCATCAGCTTTCCATGTCAGCCACAGTGAGTCGTCCATACCACACAGCTGTCTTGCGGATGGAGAGGCGCTGTCTTGGCAGCAGCAAGCGTCAGCTGCGTTTTGAGCTTTGACGGCTGCAGGGTCCACGACAAGCTCCCAAACAGCCCTTGCAACGACACTCCAAAGCGTACCTGTCCTGCACTTGCAGCAGCACAGTCTCAATGGCAGTGGACGTCAGCCGCGCCTTGAGCTCAGACAGCATCGCTGGCAGCAGCCGCTCCTGCACTGCAGCCTGCAGCACGCCGCGCCGCCAGTCGTTCCACACCACCGCCACCTCCGCGATGTTGTCGCTCACAAACAGCTCCCCTACATCAGCCAGTGAAGCCTGCAGGACAGCGCAGCACCATGTGCAGGCAGCCACAACATTAGGTGTTGAGGTGTAGCCGCTCCACCCCCACCAAACTCCGCCTCATTGTTGAGTGGCAGCACATATGCGCCAAAGTGACAAGCCCAACCAGCAAGCATGCAATGACGCCGACTGCCATGAGGTGAGCACAGCAATTCAAAAAAAGAACATCTGGTGACTGGCGCCTGGGTCCACATGCGACTGTTGTGTCCCCTTACAAGCAAGCTGCCAACCAAGCCCACCTTGAGGTTTGCCTCTGGCCACTCGATCTTCACGTTGATCAGCCCCGCCTCCTCAGCTGACAGGATGCGCAGCCACGTGTCAGACCCCTCCAGGCTAGCCACCTTCTTGTCGACGAGGTGCTTGGTGATGCCATAGGGGTGGAAGGGGTCGAGCGCCTCTTCCCCTGCTGCTGTGGGGCTGGTGCTCAGAAGTGCGTGCCTGGAGAAGTGATTGAGGGGAGCAGCAGCAGCAGCAGCAGCAGGAGCTGAAGGACGGCAGTAGGGGTCGCGCGGCTCCCTGCCTGCTGCTGTGGAGCTGGTGCTCAGCAGCGTGTGCCTGCAAGATACTATATGTGGTGTCGGCCTTCAGAAAAAGCACCTTCAAAACAAGCCAGCCAATGCTGTCAGGTCTGAGAATGCATGCAATGCCAGATGACACACAACATCAACCAGTAGTGACCTGCTAGGGACGAGCAGTAGCTCACAGCTCAGCCAGCACCCAGTGCAGAACCCAAGATATGCGTCCCTTACAAAAGGAGCAACACAATCCAAGTCGGTGTGCCTCAGGCCTACAGCAAACCAGATGAATGCAGCATCAATTACACGAGAGTTTTCAATTTGGCTGCTAGTGTGGTGGAAATGCTTGCGCACAGACACGAGCGACCAAGACCAGAAGTGGTGTATGCACTTGCCATTGGCAACTGCAGCAACGATTAACATAGTGGACTCCCTTGTGACAACCTGTGAGTAAGCCAGTCATTGCCAACCAAGGCTGTGCCAGCCCACTGGTGCCAGCAGCCGCCTCCAAGGAAGAGCATGACATGCGACACTTGCAATTGCCAGATGCTTCACGGCCACTCACTGGTACAGCTCGTTGCGCACGACTTGTCTCAGGCAGGGCTCCGCTGCCAGCTCGCCCACCAACAGCAGGTGGATGGCGCGCAGCAGCAGCTGCGGCTGCGCCAGCAGCTTGGCGTCTCCCTCAGCCTCCTCGTCATCCCAGCCCATGATCGATATCTGCGATTAAAGCAGGCAGCAACAATCAAACAATCATTCACCAGGAACATGTGTATCAACAGGGCTGCGGTGTGCTTGAAGCAGTTGCTGCACGTATTGGCCTCCATCCCCCCCCCCCCTCCTCAACCTACAGCAAGTGCATGCAGATGCACAGAAGTGGCAGCACAGAGGAACAGCAGGTGTATGGTGCGCAAGAAAGATCAAGCTGAACAGAGCAGCAGATTAAATCTAGCTTTGGCAGCAACGACGGCAAGCCGCCAACGCTGCCATAAGCAAGCCTGCAACCGCCCCCATGACGCCAGAAACAGCACACCAGCACACCTCCTGGCAGCTCTGCAACCCTCTCCAACCTGTCGACACGGCCCACGCGATGAGACACGACGGCTGCCGGTACAGCCAGCTGTGCTGAGACAGATAATGACGCACATAGCTTGTGCACAGCTTGCTGCAGCAGCCTAATCGCCCACCTGCTGCTGTGCCCACACTTGGGGTGGATCTGCCGGGTCATCAGGCATGTTGACCACCTCATGCTTGTCCACGTTGTCGCGGAAGTCCTCCATGCTCAGGCACACCTGCGCATGCATGCGTTACAAGCGGCACGAGCGCCAGCGTGAGCTTTGGAACTTTTGGGAATTGCAAGCGTCATGCATGCGTGCTGCGCCCTGCATCTGCATGTTCTGCTGTCACAACAATCCTGCATCCGCAGCTGCACCTACGTGTGCAGCGGCAACTGAAGAGCGGTGTGTCTTTGGGCGGACGCTGCTGCTTTGCCTGCTGCAAACAACGTCACAGCGCCTCCATGCAACATGCCCAGCTGCAGATCCACCTTACTTTGTGCAGTTGCAGCAGCACTGCGTGTTCGAGCACTTGGAAACAAGTGAACGTGTCATCCAACGCCGCCACGAGCAAATCATGGAGGACCTCATCATTCATGCGCAACTACTTTGTTTCTCTGTGCCAACAGCCATGAGCGGCGCACCTTGGACTCCTTCAGCAGACCAGGCAGGCCCAGCTTCACAAACTTCTTCACCGCGTTGGGCCGCCCAGGCCGCCTCACCGCACCGCTGCCCCCTCCCCGCCGTTCTCAATCGCCAGGTCACCAAAGGCAGCCTGATGCATCCCCGGCAGCATCACAATGGTCCACAACAGCAGCCAGCATGTCAGCTCAGGTGTGGCAGATGGAGCAGCCGCATGCATGTGTCAGAGCAACCAAAGGGTGAAGTCTGTTTCACAAGCGAGAGGGATACCCTTGCTTGTTTGGAGTGCCGGGTGAAGTCCTCAGCTTAGCAACGCATCCTCAGCCACAGGCACTGCATGAGTTGCCCGGCCGTGCGACTCACCGAGAGGTCCAGCACGCGCTTGAATTTGGCGTCAATGTCGTCCATGCCCTGCACTGTGTGCATCTTGTTGATGAGCAGCTCGTGGCAGGCGGCAATGACGTCCTTCTCGTCTTCAGTGGCAGCCCTGTCGTACATCCTGCAGTACATAATACGTACATGACACACGCAACCCACGTGCAGTCAGCACCAGGCGTTCTTGGCCGCAGCAGCAGCCCTGCGCCTTGAGCAAGTACAGCATGTACGGCGAGAGCGCAGCCCACAGCAAACCTCAGACAACCCAATCGTGTGTTTTGTACTCCGGCATATGCTGGCAGGTGGTGGTTGTGACAGTAGAAGATCCTGCACACAGCACACAGAACACTCCCCCTGTGTGCACTACCACCAACTGCTGATACCACACGCCAACTGCCTCAGCAGAGGCGCAGCCGTACCTCTGGTACACCTCGATGCGCTTCATGCGCCGCTTGTACAGCTCCATGAACCGCACACCCATGTTGAACACAGCCCACAGCACGTCCCAGCGCCTGATGCGCCGGTGCTTCGGCTGCACAGCAGCACAGCAGCACAACAAGCAAAGTCATTTGACAGTACGAAGGCACACACAAAGTGAGTGAAGCAACAGAGCATCCAGCGAGTCAAGTAGAGGAGCAGGGCAGTACATGACGCAAGAAGCGAAAGGGTAGAACAAGATCGTTGGCAGCGCGAGGCACTCATGGCAGCATGTATGTGCTTCAGCAAGCCGTGCATTCACTGCACCCATTGAGGCTTGAAAGGCAAGCCCCCTCGACAAATTCCAGCCTTATGCAGGTTCTGATAAGACCAGCAGCTGAACAAGCAGCAGCAACCACACCTGCAGCGTGCCATGGCAGCGGCAAGACAGGTGGCTGCGCTCGTTATGAAACATGCAGCGCCACTACGGCGGCCGTACCTGGATGGTGCCCTTGGGGTAGCGGTCATCGGGGTCTGTC
This sequence comes from Scenedesmus sp. NREL 46B-D3, assembly GCA_014080715.1. Classification (NCBI taxonomy): domain Eukaryota; kingdom Viridiplantae; phylum Chlorophyta; class Chlorophyceae; order Sphaeropleales; family Scenedesmaceae; genus Scenedesmus; species Scenedesmus sp. NREL 46B-D3. Next base: position 286,020 of record JACERP010000048.1, read on the forward strand.
TGCGCCTTGCGCTCGTTGCCTGTCGTCTCCGGGATGTCTGTCTCGCGCAGCGACAGCAGCTCGCCACACTGCTCCTTGCTGCAGCCCACAGCAGCACAGCAGCACAGCAGCAAGTGACGGGCGCTTGAGCATGGCTGCAGCGGCCCTTGAACAGAGCTGCAGCAAGCTGGCACCAACAAACAGTTCAAACTCCTCCACGCAATACGCCGCCAACCACAACCACAGCCACCTCCTGCCCTCTCCATACAACTGTGACACAGACATGTACCTTGTGGTGGGCAACCGCCTACGTCAAATTCTTTGCCCATATGGGGCCCAGCCGCCAGGCTTACCAACACACATGACAGCCACACATGCGGAACAAAGAGCCAATGATCAGTTGCGCATATTGTGCGCACATTTTCCACCCGCACAGGGTCAAGCAGGGGACGTGCGTGACAGCGAGGGACCTTGTGCCCCTCAACACCTCCTGCAGCCCAACGCACCGGTACACCGCCACCAGCGGCACCTCCTCCTGCCGCTCAAAGACGTGCTCCAGCACCGTGCGCACCGCCTTGCGCAGCTGTGCCTGCTCTTCGGCGTCGCTGCGCCAACGCTCCAGGATGCGGCGCTCCTCGGCGCTGCGCGAGTCGTGCGACATGTGCGCATAGTCCCTGAAGCGCTTGCCGCGCCGCACCAGCAGCGCCCTGCAGGACAGGCCGGCAGGGAGTGGTTGCATTGCAGGACAGGCAGGGTTGCAGGTCACAGAGCGACAACAGTGGAGGCAGCAAGGCGACGCTCACAAGCCAGAGTGGACTTGGCGAGTGCCGAAGCCCACTCGGCACGCCAAACGGAACAAGACACTGCACGGCAAGCACCCACCTGCTGCAGCAGCAATTCAAGACCTCCAGTGTGCAACCCACCACAGTGTAGTGGTAGTGTAGTGACTACTTGCAGCACCGAAGGTGGCCACACGACAACAACATGCTGTCATATAACATGGTTTGTCCTGCCAATGCCATGCCGACACCCACCTGTTGTTATGCAACCACAGGCCTCCAGAGCCTACACTCACACCAGCCAGAGCCCAAGATGGACACATGTGCTTGCACACACTCCAGCACACTAAACAAAACATTGGTCATGTAAAACTACAAAACAGCGCACGCCATAACCTAACACATGACAACCCACACTTAACATGACATGACATGCCTTTACAGATCTCAAGAACACGCACCCACCTGTTGTTCCGCAGGTCCAAGCCGCCAGAGTGCGGATCCACTTCATCCAGCACCCAAGGTGGCCACAGGTGCTCGCTGCCGGGTGCCTGGTGTTGCCCACTGGCGTAGTTGCGGGGGCACTCGCCAGTGACCTCCAGGATGCCGTCTTCCACCACCTCACGCACCTGACAGCAGTGCAACAGCAACACGACACGAGTGGCAGCAGCGATGACAAGCCCACCGCCTGGTCACCACGGACAGGTGTGCCTGTCAAGTGGCGTATCTGCGCTCTTTTGCTTTGCTTTGCTTTGCTACCACTCTCTGAAAGCCACGTGAAGATGACGGCGGCACATTTGGTTCTCTTGACGTGAACATGTCGTTAGCTTGGAGTGCTCTTGGCGACTGCTGCTGCGCTGCGAATAGGCCGTACTTGTGGTACTGCGGTAGTGCAGAACCGTCCACCCGGCTTGAGGTTGTTGTGTGCTGCTCAGGATGCGGGCTCTGCATGCAGATCCCTCCCTCGATCAATCAGCAGCACAGCTGCACACTGACCAGCACATCGCACGAACACATGCACCCCAGCTGCAGCAGTGCCCACCTTGCTCTCTGTGCTCTGCTGCCCAAACAGGTGGTCTGCCACCCAGCGCGCTGCCTCGTCCAGCAGCTGCCGCCGGCCCTCCTCAGGCACACTCTGCAGCAAGCAGCAGAAAGCAGATACAGCAGCAGCAGCAGCAGCAGCAGCAGCAGCAGCAGGGCTTGTGCTCCTCAGCACATGACCACAAACAGCAGGTGATGCGCCGGTGCTGCAAATCTCACTACAACCCATGCCTTCCGTACAAGCATGTGTCACTCAATGACCCTAGCCAACAAGCACCCACAGCTTCCAACGCTGCTTGTTAGTGCACACACGCAAATGGTGCTGACATGCTAGAGGTGACTGTCTTCAAAAGGGCAGAAAAGCCTTTGCATGCAAGAGCTGCGCACAGCGAGCATCGCACCTCAAGCACCGACTTGCCCAGCAGCTGCAGGCGCTCAGGTATGTCTGCCTGGCGCATGGTCTGGTCAGCAGGCCGCAGGAAGTGGCTCTCAACAAGCTCCGGGTCAACCTGCAGCGTTACACAACAACATAACATGAGCGTGATGTGGCATTGTCACAAAAACGCGCCATCACACAAAGATCACACAAAGATCACACCGGAAAAGGTGCTTGCTTTGATTGTGTGCAGCAACACGCAAGCTCTCCTGCAGCCCTTTGCACACCACAGCTGGTGTTCATCTGCGCCAGCCACCCCCAAATTTGCATGCCCAGCCCACCTGCCGCAGCATCTTCTGTGTGCGCTTTGTTGCCGCGCGCTCCTGCCGCTCCAGCCGGCGCCGCTCAGCCTCGTCCTCATCTTCAGGCCCCAGCCCTTCAAGGTCTGCCTCATCTTCCGGCTCCTCCTCCTCGTCTTGTGCCGCATCAGGCCGGTCATACAAGCGGTGGGACTGATGCAGGTCCAGCAGCTCACCAAAGTTGCCAAACAGGCGATTGGCAGCCTGCAGGAAAAGGGAACATACACACGGTGTGCTCAAGTGAGAGCTTGACGGGCGTGCCCATAGCCCACAGACATGGCCGAACAAGAAGCTGGCAGCCTGCAGGAAGACCGCGGCAACAGCTTGTTTTGAGTGAGGACTGAGGATTGAGCCATCACAAAGGTCTTGAGTCATGAACCAAAGGTTCAGAGGCGGGCTGGTTCGAGGCAACGACAATGATGGTGAGGGCAGGGGTGGTTGCAGGCAAAGTTGCTGCTGCCACAAACAGCACGACAACTGCATATACACCGACACCAGCATGGCGTCCGCCATGCAAATGTGCAGCTGCTAATGATGGTCCTGCCGCCTACGTTACCCCAGCATCGCCCTGGCATCTGGCACACTGTCTGTCCCCTTCACCTCCAACCAAACTGAAACTGACGAACGGCCCACACTCGACAGGCAACTACAAGCACGCCGTCATGCAGGCAGAGCGCCCTCACCGCTCAATCACGTGCCCCCCCCACTACCAGTCACATGCCACCTACGACCGTTTGCAACTGTAAACAAAGCCATGCATGCAGTGCCACCCAACATAAAAGTGCTACCTACGCACCCAGCTGCCATGCCAGCTGAACGCAACCTCCATGCCTTCTCTTTCAACAGCCACCTGCACAGCTGTTGTTGATAGCCCCGCCGAGCCACGCAGGCAACGCGCAGCTGTCTTGCGCGCCATCAAAACTAATCCTTTCACCCCAACTAGATACTGCAGCAACTGCAAACACAAAAGCAATGCATGCAGTGCCACCCAACCGCCCAGTCACCCGGCTGCCCGCCGTTGTTCCCGGACCAGCTAGATGCAGCTTGTCACCACCTGCACCATGTCTTTTGTTTAACCCCCACCTGCACAGCTGCTGTCGACAGCCCCGCCGCCTGAGCCACGCGAGCATCGCGCCGCCGCCGCGCACGCCGCCTGTCCCCATCCTCCCCATCGACAATGAAATCGTCCATCTCATCTGACAAGTCGCCGCCAAAGTCGTCGTATCTGTTCCTGCGGCCGCCGCCCGGGCTGGCGCTGCCTGGCTCGTCTGCTGCACGCGCACCACCGCCCATGTCCTCCTCAAGCTCGTCTTCAAGGTCTGCAGGGCACCGTTGGCAAAGTAACAGATAATAACAATATGACAAGATACAAACTCAGCAGCGCATCAGCAGCTAGAGTGGCAAGGCTGGACACGCTCCACCAGGCAGCAGCATGCATGCCGGTGCCAGCAAAAGCCAGCATCTTCAATCGCCTGAACATACGAGCATTGCTGCTGCTGCTGCTGCTGCTGTTGCGGCCTTGGTGCAAGCCACTCACCGCCTGAGCCGCCGAAGAGTACTTCCTGCAGCTGCCTCCCTGTAGCTGCCTTCTCCCTGCCGCCCTCCCTGCCCTCCTCACCACGCCGCTTGAGGCGCTTGCGCTCCGCAGGGCGCTTCACCTGCGGGCAGCAGCACCAGAGGCAGCAGGATGTGAGCAGGTGCAAGCACCCTGTATGACGGCTCTGCCTCCTGCAGACAAAGCACTTGCGCCAAGCAGGGCTTGCCACTTGCAGAGAGCAGCAGGCCCAGCAGCAGCAGCAGCAGCAGCAGCAGCAGCAAAAGCAAGCTGTGAGCATGTCGAGAGAACGTGGGCGGCTGGCTGTGAGCAGCACTGACCCACTGCCCCAGGCGCATCATGGTCAGCAACAGCAATGCCGCTGCGCAGCCACTTCACGATGGTATGCCGGCGCACTCTGCCCCACAGCAGCAGCACTACACCCCTGACTGCCACAGCTCTGCCATCCATTTCCCACAGGCTGAACAGCAGTCAAGTGATGTAGCAGCTGCAACAGCCACTGCACCACTGCCCCAGGGGTGCCATCGCTGCCTGTATGCTGCATGTGCAGGTGCTGCAGCTTGCGCTTGCGCCTCGTCTGCTGCCCGCGTGCTGTCCTGCTGCTGCACTGCTTAACTTCACCGCACCCTCTACAACACCACCGCGTGCTGCATAAACAGGCACAAACAGCACTCAAATTGACTTGAAACGTCTGTCAGGAGCTCACACCCCATGTTTGTCTGCAGCTACAGCACAGCTCCCACCCGCCGCCGCCGGTGCTGCTGCTGAATGGCACGGTACACCCTCAACCTTGCTTGGACATCCTCCAGCAGCCTCCGCCTAACCCCGCGTCAACATATTCCCAGTGCACTACCCAGCCCATTTGCAGCTGCTGCTGTCACACAACAAGCCCATCGTGACTCACCCTGACTTGGTTGTCCTCCAGCAGCTCATAATCCTCCTCGTCAAGTGCAAAGTCGCGCCGCCGCTTTTTGCGCTTCTTGCGGCCCACTTGCTCTTCACTGCCCTCCTCTCCCTCCTCTGCCACATCTTCATCCACTACGAAGCCATCTGCTTCATACTCGTTTTCGCCATCCTCCTCTTCTTCACTGCTGTCTGCACTGCCGCTGCCCTCGCCATCGGCACTGCCAGCTTCAGCACCACCGGCTGCCTCGCCGTCACCCTCTGCTGCTTCACCGTCTGCTGCGTCGTCTGCGTCTGCATCTGCCTCGGCATCGCCGCTGCCGCTGCCCGCTTCGTCGTCTTCAAACTCCTCCTCTTCCTCTGGCAGTCCTGCAAACTCATCCTGCCAGCAGTGGTAGTGGGCAAAATGCAAAGCATACGTCAGCATCAAGCAGTAGGTGGTGCCCATTGCTGGGGTCCAATGGCAGCAGGTGCAGAAAATGCAGAGTAGCTTCAGTGCAGAGCAGCATGCTCGAACACCAGCAAGAGGCTGCATGCTGCTGCACAAGGCTGATCATCACCAGCCCCCGTCCTGCTGCTGCGTCTGCTGCTGCTCCAACATTCAAGCTGGCTGGTAGGAAGATTATTGAAAGGCAGCAAACACGTTGTTGCTGCTACTGCTGATAACGATGCTGACAATGATGACTCTGACAATGGTTGCTGCTGCTGCACCAGCTCAACAACAGTGCAGCAGAGAGCAAGAGTGCCAGCTGCAAGAGTGCTGCTGATACCACTGCTGCAGCATGGTGAAGTAACTATCGTAGGTGACGTGCCTGTCAATCAGAGCCTACAGCTAGTTCTCAGCTGCTGTTCATGGCCACAGGCATCAACATTCAGACTGTGCTGCTGCTGCTCACCTCCCCAGCATCACTCATGCTGCCAGCTTCCACAAGCTATGTCGGGCTGCAAATTCAACGCATCTGCAATAGGCAGCAGTAAAGGATAAGACTGCAAAGTAACAGGACTTGCCGTGCCAGCCGGATGCGATACAACTGAAGCAGGTGTGCGGTGGCGTATGAAGTAGGTCCGATCACCAACAGCTACACTCAAATGAACACAATCAAAGAATGAATACCGAGGAGTCTCAGGCAACGCTCCATGCTCTTACTAGGCTTGGCATGTCACTGTCCGGCCCTAGGGTTAGGGGCCTTTGATAGATCGCCTAGCAATTGTCCATTACTCTGCATTGCTGGATTTGCACTTGAACGACCGTGTGCTGCACGAAGCTAGAAGGCACTACAGCTTAACTCTGGCTGCTGCAGTGTGTCCTGTGCGCGGGGCTTTTCGTTTCTGAGACTCCTCCCAAACAGTGTCATTGACGTCAATCTTTCGCTGGTTGCGTGCTGAAGATCAAAGATGGGGCGCAAGGCTAAGCAGGCCCTGTTGGACCTGGACGACCCCACTGAGGAGCAGGCTGAGGCAGCAGAGGAGCCTGCAAACGCACCTAAGTCTGGCAAGAAGAAGGGCAAGAAGGGAAAGGCGGGTGCAGCTGCAGATGGTGAGTGGAGCAGCAAGCAATCTCCTGGCAGCAGCAGCAGCAGCAGCAGGCTGCCGGCTGAGCTACAGTGTTTGCAACACATAAGCAGGGCTGTGCTGGGTAGTTGAGCAACCCTAATTGTCGAGTACTGAGGTGCCTCTAGTAGGCAGCTGTTTTGGTTCCATGGCAGCAGTATGCTTGCCAGTGCTGAACACAGTACCCAGCCCATGCAGCCCACATGCACGCATCTGCTGTCTGTACTGTTGCTTTGCATGCTATTGTTGGCGGTCATGCAAGCAGCTGACTGTACTATGGGTGCCGGGCATGGCTCAATTGCAGCTAGAACGTTACAGGTAATTTTATTTCACTTTGCCTACTCAACAGCCCTCATGCATGAGCTGCTACACATGAGACAATATTGTTTGAACACCAGCAATGACCATTGTTCGTGTTGCTCATGCATGCAGACGGGGCTGGTTCAGACAATGACGCAGCAGCAGCGCCTGCGCCTGCGCCCGCAGCAGCAGCAGCAGCAGCGCCGCCTAGGCCTGCTGGCGCAGGCAGGAAGGGCAAGGGCAAGAAGGGACCTGCAGGCAAATTTGACTTTGGCAGCGACGATGACAAGGACTTTGACCTGGCGCCTGCAGCAGCAGACAGCGAGACGATAATGAAGTCGCTGCGCGCCCTGCAAGCAAGCCCAAGCGCGGGAAAGCCACGAGCAAGGCTGCAGGAAAGTCGGTGTTTGACTTGTTAGAGGAGGACGGAGGGCAGCAGGAGGGCAGCGAGCAGGAGGAGGATTCAGAGGCGGAGGAGCCAGCATCTGCAGCCAAGCCTACCACCAGCAAGAAGAGCAAGGGCAGCAAAGCGCCAGCGTCAGCGTTTGACCTCTTGCAGGATGATGGGGATGAGGAGCAGCAAGACGAGGAAGAGCAGGACGAGGAAGAAGGTACGTACCAGCAGGACAAGGAGGATACGTGTGCGGCTTGCTGGCAGCGCAGCAAGCGGTAGCAGGGTAATGCATGCAACTACAGGCAGTTCAGATCAGCAGACCGTGCAGAGACAACGCCTCAGGGATCCCCAGGCCTTTAGTAAGTTGGCAGCCCCAGCAGCTCGCTGCATTGTAGACTGTCACGGAAAATGGAGTGCACTTGTTGGGCACCCTCCAGCCGGCTGCAGGGCTGGTACTACGTTGCTCACTTGTTGGTATACCTGGAAGCACCAGTCTACCAAGCACGTACCGTACCTTGAAGCTGCTGCAGCTGCACTGGATTGGGTATCCACGTTTGCTGTCCCTGCCGCTGCTGCCCGGCTGGTTTGCTGCCTTGCTTCCGCAGAGCCCGTTGCTGCAGTGAAGCCGTCCAAGAAGAAAGACAAAAAGGGCAAGAAGGACATGAGCAGCCTGTTTGCTGCTTTGGGAGAGGATGGCGACGCGCCCGCAGGTGCGCCGGGCTGCCTCGCTTTCGCCATTCACCAGCAGGATTAGCAGCAGCAGCAGCAATTGCGGAAGAATGTGGAGCAGCAGCATTTCTGCTACCTGCAACGTCAGCTCCGCGAGCTACTGAACAATTTGGCCGTTTGCGGTGCATTTAGCAGTTGTGTGGTAGTTGCACACATGCCACAGCAGCAGCTGAGCAGTTGCACCACCAGTAGCAACTGCATGAGAAGGCTTGCCTTCATCCATGTATTGTGTGACTGTGCATCTGCTGCATCCATTGTTGCCTGTGACTTGAAGTGCTTGCACAATATTCTTAGCCGGCTATGCGCCTGTTGACGTCATCTCATTGCTGAAGTACGGGCACAGGCCCACCCATGAAGGAACAATGCAAAGTTGGTGGGCCGTCCATCATTCAGCAAGCCTCATCTCCGCCATGTGCTTTCCCTGTTGTATTGCTGTGCACCTGCAGATGACGAAGCAGCGGCAGAGGATGAGGAGGCCGATGAGGAGCAGCAGGCAGCAGCCAAGCCGTCAAAGAAGAAAGACAAGAAGGGCAAAAAGGACATGAGCAGCCTCTTTGCCGCTCTGGAAGAGGACGGCGAAGCGCCCGCAGGTGCGCCCGGCTGTATGGCAGGCAGTGAAGAGCAGCAGCAGCATACGCAGCAGCACCTGTAATAGAGACAACAACAGCAGGCGGAGCAGCAGCAGCAGCAGATGCGTATGGCTGCCTGGCAAGCAATGGTTGCAAAGCAGAGCAAAGGACTGCAGGCATGCTAGCAGGCAGGGCAAGTTGGTCCAACATGCCCTGCTTGCTAGTTGTTGCTGCTGCAGCAGCAGCAGCAGCAACAGGAGCAGCAACAGGAATGACCAACTTGCCCTGCCTGCTAGCCAGGCAGTTGCGGGGTCTTATCAGCGTATTCTCTAGCATCTCAATGCTGGAGGCATCCGCATGGTGTGCAGGGTGCTTGCATGGTTCTGCTGGGGAGGCGCAGAGCGGGACATACATGAAGCACACAATGGCTGCAGCCTGCTGCTACTGCTGCTGAGGTTGGGTTCTGCTGCTGCCGCTGCTGCTGCTGTTGTAGTAAACGCGATGCTGAGGAGGCTGCTGCTGCTGGTGGTGAGGAAAAGAAGAAAAAGAAGAAGAAGAAGGACATGGACAGCCTGTTTGCTGCACTGAACGGGGACGGCGATGAAGCAGGAGCTGCTGCAGAGGTGGGCACCTCTGTTGCTGCTGCTGACACTGCAGCGGTGCTACTCAGCAGTGCGGGACGACACATACCTGTACAAACGCAAGAAAAACCGTGCGCATGTTTGATGCTTTGAAGACTTGTTCTCTGGTGCCTGTGCAGCCGGTGCTTCTGTAGGCAGTCATGTGGCCTGACGATGACTGCCAGCTGGGGTGCGCTGCAGGCTTTGATGCTTGTCATGTCACATTTTGCAGTGTGCAAGCTTGCAGTACATACATAAATTGCAGGGTGCTCTGCTGGGGCTGCAACAGCTAGCACTCGCCAGCGCAACTATGTTCTGGCCCTTCTTCTGCACATGCTGGCCTGACATGCCAGTGCTGCTGCCGCCACCTTTGTCAACTGCTGCTGCTGCTGCTGCTGCTGCTGCTATTGTTGTTGTAGGAGGAGAAGCCTAAGAAGGAGAAGAAGAAAAAGGACAAGAAAGCCTTGGACGGCCTCATGGCTTCTCTAGAGCTGGACGGCAGCAGCACAGCAGCAGCAGCAGCAGCAAGCAGAAGCACCGACAGCAGCAGCAGCCAGTGGCAGTAGCAGCAAGAAGGGCAAGAAGGGCGGCAAGGCAGCAGCAGCAGATGAGGATGATGAGCTGGCGGCGCTTCTTGCTGAGCTGGATGCGCCTAAGCAGCAGCAGCCGGCAGCAGCAGAGGCTGGCGGCGGCAAGAAGAAGAAAAGAAGGGCAAGGGCGGTGCAGCAGCAGCAGACGATGAGGACATAGATGCGCTGCTCGCTGAGCTTGATGGCCCTAAGGGTGCTGCTGACGGCGCTGCTGCGGCTGCAGCAGCTCCAGCAGCAGCAGCAACGCCAGAGGCACCCCCAGCAGCAGCAGCAGCCGATGCAGCAGCAGATGATGCAGATGATGGTGATGAAGCAACGGAGGGCAAGGAGCTCACCGCTGCGCAGAAAAAGAAGCTGAAGAAGAAGCAAAAGGAGAAGGAGAAGAAGGCAGCAGCAGGCGGCGGCGAGGGTGGTGCGGCAGCAGCAGCAGCAGCAGACGCAGAGGAAGCGGCAGCAGCAGCAGCAGCTGCTGGCGGCAAGAAGGGGGCCAAGCCTGTGAAGGAGTCAGCTGCTGTTCGCAGGATGAGGGAGCAGCTGGAGGCGCGGCAACGCGCAGAGGATGAGGTGCGCCTGTCGTGTGGGATGGTGGTTCTACCAAGTGTGCGGTTGTGGGTGTTTGGTGTGGGTGGTGGATGTGCAGAGGACCAGGGGGCAAGGGGGGGCCCGGCAGCGTGCAGCGGAAGACATGTGCTCAGGCCTCTGCTTGTCAGAACGCGTGCGTGCGGCTGCTGGCTAACACTTTTGAGATGGAGCCTGAGCGTTGCGGCAGGTTGGACACAGCCACGGCAGCACTGGCAGCAACTGCAGGTTGATTCAGTGTGCAGACACAGTTGCGGTGCTGCTGTGGGGTGTTGCTCTTGGAAGGCCATGGTGTGAGGGAACGCCGAGGCCGTGGCAGCATGCAGGAGGCAGCTGCTCTGTCTCTCCACGCATGTATGGTTCTTGTTGTGGAGCTTGCATCAGTAACCAGAAAACCCAATTTCTGTAGTGGGTCAGGTCTGATGGAGCAGCTGCAAGCACCGCGAGCAAGGTCAGCTGTGCAGGTGCTGCCCACCATGCCATTGCGCCGCTGTTCGTGCATTGTGCCTGACGACAATCGTGCATTTGTTACACATGTGCGGCCTTGCCGCACAATTTTGGCTGCTGATGTGGTGCGGTGGGCAGCAACGGAGGCTGCGCTGGCGTGGTGCATGATGAGCATGTTGCAATTGTCTCCACCATCTTTCAACTCATGCCACGCGCATGCGCACTGCTGGCAACACTGCTGTGTGAGCTGTGGGAGGAGCTGCTGCTTGGTACAGGGATACCTTGCAGTGGCAGCCGCAGCAGTAGCAGCATCTCTTTGTCTCTGCGTCTGCTTTTCACGGATCTCAAACCTCACGCTCTGCTGCAGGCGCGGCGGCTTGAAGAGGAGCGGCGTGCAGCGGAGGAGGCTGAGCTGGCTCGCATCGAAGAGGAGGAGCGCAGGAAGGCGGAGGACAAGGAGCGCAAGAAAGCAGCCGCAAAGGCCAAGAAGGAGGAGCTCAAACGCCAGGGCAAGCTGCTCACAGGTGGGTGTTGGTGTGGTCACCTTTGGAGTGCTGCATTCGCAAGTATTGGGAATGCTGGCCAGCATTGACTTGAGCTGCTGACGACTTTGTGTCAGTCATATGATGGAGCTGGATTCACATCTGCCATGCCGCATTGTGCTGGATTGCGGGGTCTGTGCTGGGTCTGTTGTTTGGGCTGGAAGTATATGTGTGGTGTGAAGTTTACTGTTTGTGCAAGTTTCAGGGCTGGGTTGTTTAGCAGCAGAGTGTTTGACAATGTCGTGCTGGGTGGTGCACGCAGCTGTGGTGTGGATTTGTTAGGCGTCTGCGACATTTATTGATCATCCCATGATCTGGTGCCGCGGGCAGTTGTATACTTATTCATTATGGAATTAACCGCCATTGATTATGCTTAAGCTCAAGATTGCCATACCATGCATCTTATTCCTCTCATTACATTACCGTGGATGGTGTTGCTGACTTTGTATGCGCAGGCAAGGCCAAGGCAGAGGCTGAGCGCCTGGCAGCAATCCGCGCACAGCTGCTGGCAGCGGCAGCAGAGAAGGGCCTATCACTTGACGATGATGCAGCGGCAGCAGCAGACGAGGAGAAGAAGCCCAAGAAGGTCGTGTACACCAGCAAAAAAAAGGCGCAGCGCAAGAAGAGTGAAGGCGGCACAGCAGAGGCTGACGCATCCATGGATGCAGCAGCAGCAGCAGCAGCAGCAGCAGCAGTTGAGCAGCAGCAGGATCAGCAGCCGCCGGAGCAGCCGGCAGCAGCAGCAGCAGCAGAGCCTGCCGCTGAGGACAAGCAGGAGGAAGAAGAGGATGATTGGGAGGCGGTGCGTGCTCTGGGATTTGGCATACATTCTGCCTAGGCTGACGCTATGGAAAGAAGGCTGCCCACTTCAGCTTGCGCGAAGCTTGCCTTGGCGTAGCATTGCATCGGTTGCTAGTGCACAGGCTGAATGCCACAGCTAAACACTCACGATGCTTTGTCCATGCCGCTGGGTAACCTCATCTGCGTCAGCTGTGGCCAGCAGCTGCTTCGTTTCCTCTTCGAACCACAGCACCTTTCTTACATTTGTGGCTGTGTCCTTTTCACATGCTCTTGCTGTTAGGTTTATTTGCAGTGGCGCGGTCACTCCGTTTACCCTGCGCCCTGTCGCTGTCTGTGCTGCAATGTCTGACGGTGCAGGCTGCTGACAACTGGGAGGAGCTCGATAAGGATGAGGAGGAGCAGCCAGCAGCAGCAGCAGCAGCAGCAGCAGCAGCAGAGCCGGCAGCAGTAGGCAAGGCAGCCAAAGCAGCAGCAGCAGCAACGGCGGAGGAGGATGAAGCGGAGGGGAGCAGTGAAGAGGATGAGGTGAGCAGGCGCCTGCAGCAGTGCTGATTATGGGATGATGCTTTCTCGGTCATCTGTGCTGTCTCAAGTTGTGATTTGCTTGCAGTTATGTTGGGTAGCGGCTGATGTATTTTTCTATTACACATGACGTTCAGGCGCTTCTGCACCGGCAAGCCTTGCAGCTACTGCAGTGACACACTGGCCTGGATGCCAGTTGAAGCCTGTCCAGCGGAGTACTGAAAATGCAGCTTTCAGTTGCGGCGAGCTTCACTCAGCTATGTGAGCAGGCGCATCATCCCCCGTGCACATACGTTGCTGCTGATCTCAAACCTTGTTCGCTTCGTAACGCTCCTGCCTCACTACGTGCAGGATGAGGATGGCAGCGGCTCAGAAGATGAGGAGGGCAGCAGCGGCAGCGGCAGCGAGTCTGGCTCTGACTCGGATGATGATTCAGATGATGACGACGATGATGACGATGACGACAGCAGCAGCGACGACAGCAGCGATGACAGCGACTACAGTGAGGACAGCGAGGAGGCGCGCGAGCGGCGCATTGAGGAGGCCAGGGTGAGCACTCAGCTGTGTATGGATGTGGAGCAATGTCTGAACAGCACGTGCAGTTGATGCTGCGAGTGTGATCATCGTGGATCGCATGGGCTGGCACCTGCTTGTGCATGGCATTTGTGGTATTGGTGTCCTGGAGTGTGTGCTTGGTGTTTCTATTTTGTGTGTGTGTGTGAGGGCAGTGGTTCTTGTGAGGAGGCGCGAGAGTGGCGCATTGAGGAGGGGCGTGGGTAAGGGCGTTTGCTGATCGCTGGGTGATGGGGGCTTGCAGTTGCTGTGTGATGGTAGTGATACCAGCGAGAGGGATACCAGCATGACACAGAGAGGCGGCGCACAAGCGGTGCAATGAAGACGCCCGAGTGTGTTTAGGGTTTTGTATACAGATGGTCTGCTGTGGTGTAATGACGCTACTGATCACTTGACGACATAGCTAGGACAGGTGAAGTAATTTCTCTGCTGCCGCTGACTAGGCTGCTGCATGCCTGCATTGTGTCCTGTGTGCTGCTGTGCCTTGCATCTACTTTCGCAGGACAAGCGCCTGGCTCGCCTGGCCAAGGCGCGCGAGGCAGCAGACAAGACGGTGCTGCGCTCCCCCATCTGCTGCATCCTGGGGCACGTCGACGTGGGCAAGACAAAGATCCTGGACAACATCAGGCGCACGAACGTGCAGGATGGCGAGGCGGGAGGCATCACGCAGCAGATTGGAGCCACCTTCGTGCCTGCAGATGCCATTGAGAAGCGCACACAGCCGGTAAGGGAGCGGCCAGGTGTCGGCCTGCAACAGTGTAGAGCTGCATGCATGCGCAGCAGCAGCGCGGTTGCGCGGCTGTGCAGTGTCAGCTGACCTGCAACGGCTCTGTCGGCAGAATCTCGGAGGCTGCCGTTGGCTGCCTTCACACCCTGCCAGACCCTGCCATGTGTGTGCTCGAGCCGACACGTGCGAGTCCAACGCCACGCCTGTCATGCCCCGCCCGCCCTTCCTGTCCCTGACGCCTTCCTGTCATGTGCGCCGTCAACCCCTGGTCCCTGTGGTTGCAGCTGCGCGGCAGCCGTCCGTTTGACATGAAGCTGCCAGGCCTGCTGGTCATCGACACGCCAGGGCACGAGTCTTTCACCAACCTGCGTGCGCGCGGCAGCGGCCTGTGCGACGTTGCGGTGCTGATTGTGGACCTGATGCACGGGCTGGAGCAGCAGACCATCGAGAGCATCAACATGCTCAAGATGCGCAAGACGCCCTTCATCATCGCGCTCAACAAGGTGAGTGCGTCGCTCAAGTTGCAGAGTCCCACGCCTGCAGCCAGACTGAGCCGCTGCAGCACACTCCTGTTGTGCTGGTGATGATCTTGCACCGCATGCGCATGCGGCGCATCTCGCTCAGCTGTCAGTTTGCCTGAGCTGTATTTGATGGCGGCATACGATGTTGCCTTTGTGCTGCCGCGCGCACCGCGCCAGGCATGGCAAGTGGCTTCAAGTGCTGCAGCACATCACATCGCAGCACATGCTCCACCCATTAGGGGAGCGCGCAAGTCTGTCAGGAGCCAACACTGCAAGTACTTTCCAGTGAAACTGCCACAGTTGACTCCCGTGTGTGCTGCTGCTGCTGCTGCGCAGATCGACCGCCTGTACCAGTGGAAGAGCTTGCCGGACGGCCCCGTGCGTGACGCGTTCAAGCGCCAGAAGGAGCACGTCATGAAGGAGTTTGACGACAGGAGCAGCCAGGTCTTCCTGCAGCTCAACGAGCAGGTGCGCCGTGAGCTGATGCGCAGCGGTGCCGGGCGAGTACAGATCTAGTCTGCTCTGGTTAGCTGCTGATGTTCCCCCAGACTCACCTGCGCAGTGGAGTAGCAACATGGGCTGCTGATCAGCCGCCTGCAGTCATCTTTGCATCTGGTCGAGGCTTGTCAGCCCTCTGGCTGCAGTGATAGTGGTGGAAGCCGGCTGGATGAGGTCTCAACTGCACGCCTCATCCTGCCACCAAGTTAAAAATTGCCAGGTTCAGGTTACAGAGGCCGAAGGTACACTGTAACCAGGATACTAGCATTTCTGACCCTGCACCTGGCGTTCATCAACATCGCAGGGTCTCAATGTGTCGCTGTACTGGAAGAACCCCGATCCCCGCCGCTACGTCAACGTGGTGCCAACCAGCGCCATCACCGGCGAGGGCATCCCAGACCTGCTGCAGCTGATGGTGAAGCTGACGCAGACCATGATGCAGGACAGGCTGACGCTGCTCAGTGAGACCCAGTGCACGGTGGGTCTGTGGTCAGGACCGGGCTTTATCTGTCCTGCCGGGTCAGGTGGGGCCTGCTGCAGCTGGCTTGTTGAGCAAGTGGCAGAGCGGCACTGCTTGGCAAGACGGAGTGCCTGGTGACTTGCCTCATGCGCGTGGTGCAGGTGCTGCTGCAATGTCTTCTGCTGCACGCTGCTGTGCGTGTGCATGCGTTGCTGTGCTGACATTGAGTTCACGTCTCACCCACATGTCTGTGCTGGTGGTGTGTGTGCAGCCCACTCAACCTTGCTTGCCACACCTGCACCCTGTGCACCCCGTGTGTGTTCTCGCCCCCTCTCACCTGGCCCCTTGTGCTCGGCCCTCGTCAAACCCCCTCAGGTGCTGGAGGTCAAGACCATGGAAGGCCTGGGCACCACGGTGGACGTGGTGCTCGTCAACGGCACGCTGCGGGAGGGCGACCGCATCGTGGTGTGCGGCCTCAGCGGACCGCTGGTCACGCGCATCAAGTCACTCAAAACGCCACAGGTGCGCGGGCCACTCCCTGTGCGTCCCTTTCTGTGCGTCCCTCTCAAGTCGCTAGGGACAAGCCCGCTCTCTGCACTCCTGACAGTGCAGCCGCTGCAAGCGTTAGTGGCCGCCTGCAGGCAGCTCACTGTGTATACCTGTTGGGGTGATGACGCTGTCCACACAGCCACTCTGGTGCAACGGCCTTTGAAGCGGCGCAGGGATGCTGAAAGGGTGCGCTGGTAGAGCACCAGCACGAGCCGCCGCCTTCTAACTCTGCACAACCCTGTCGTTCTGCCTGCGTATGTGTGCGCTGTCGTAATGCAACAGGTGATGAAGGAGATGCGCGTGAAGGGCATGCTGGTGGAGCACAAGGAGGTGCGCGCGGCGATGGGCGTGAAGATCGTGGCGCCGGGCCTGGAGAGCGCCGTGGCCGGCACCAGCCTGTACGTCATCGGGCCGGAGGATGACGAGGAGGAGCTCAAGGACAGCGTGATGGAGGACATGGCGGTGCGTGGCCCTTTAGTCCTTTGGTCCTTTGGTCCTTTAATTGCCGGCGGTGCTTTAATTTAGGACAGGTGTCAGACGTGCTAGAGGTTGCTGGGAGTTTTGATGCTGCTGCTTCCTGTGCACGCGGGTGGCAGGGGAGCGGTGGCAGGGCGCGGAGTGTGGCAAAAGCAGGCATGTGGCAGGTCCTGCGAGGTGCAGGTGCGGGTGGTGTCGTGTCAGAGGATGGGGACTACAGCTGTATCCAAGCATGGCAGCCGTAGGAGCACATGGCGGCGCGTGGTCCATGGTCCGTGGCCGCGCATCAGGACAGGTGTCAGAAGCGCTGTACAGTGCTGGGAGGCGTCATGTTTCCCGTGCACGCAGATGGCAGGGCGTGCGGTTGTCGCTGGTGTTGTGTCCTAAGACAGGCACTGCAGTCGTATCCAAGGATAGCAGCTGCAGCCGGTGCTGCACTTGCTGCGTTGTGGCTCCTCATGTTTCAAATGGCGCCAAGCAACACGCATCATCCTACGCTTATGTGTTGCTGGTTTCAAACACCTGCACCCTGTCCTGCTGGTTGATCCTTGCCTGCAAACCCCTTGCCCGCAGTCCTCTTCTGGTGTTGTAGCCCACACACTCATTCCTTGTTCCTACCCTGCCTCACAAACGCCTTCTCCGACACCTCTGCCCTCAACCCTCGACATGATTCTTGCAGGACATCTTCAGCAAGGTCGACAAGAGCGGGGAGGGCGTGTGCGTTCAGGCCAGCACGCTGGGCTCACTGGAAGCGCTGCTGTCCTTCCTGGACTCCCCAGAGGTGAGAGCTGCGTGCCTGTTTGTGGGAAGTCCTGAGGCTGTACATGTGCATAGGGGGGCACACTGGGCTTGAGATGCAGCGCCTTCAGGCACTGCTTCTCTTCCTGGCTTCACCAGAGGTGAGCTGTGTTTGTTGTGTTTAAGTGAGAAGAGTGCGGCACGGGGTGCAGGGCCAAGACGCTGGGTTGGCAAACGGCCCTGCTTTTCCAGGCCCCAGCAGGGGTCACAGCTACGCAGAGATCTGCACGTGATCTGCGAGAGCTGTAACTCATTAGAGCAGAAGCAAACAATAGGCCAGCAGAGGTGGGGCATGGGGCAGATATGTAGTCCTACAGCCGCTGTGCTCGTGACGCTTCCACTACGTCATATCATATGCGTTAGTCTCCAATCCTCAATCCTGCCTGCACCACATTTGCTTGTGCTCTGGATCACTGCGGGCAATCCTCATGGCATGCCCGCGACGTGTGTGGTGGCGCAGGTGAGCATCGCCGTGTCCGGGATCAACATCGGGCCGGTGCACAAGCGCGACGTGCTGCGAGCCAACGTCATGAACGAGAAGGGCGCTAAGAAGTTTGCGGTCATCCTCGCGTTTGATGTCCCAGTCAGCAGGGAGGCGCGGGAGATGGCACAGGGTGAGTGGTCGCTGAGCGCTGCGCAACTGCCAGGCAGCTGCCAGCACTGCTTTGTGTTTTTGTTGCTTGCTCCAGTGGCCGCAGTTGACCGCCCGGCCACTGCTGCTGGCGTGCCTCGGCTGCTTGTGTGCTTGCTTGTTCACAGAAATCTTGCGACTCCTGCTGCTGCGTCGTGTGTGCCGGCCTGGGTGTTTCTGCAGAGTACAACGTGCGCATCTTCACCGCGGACATCATCTACCACCTGTTTGACCAGTTCACGGCCTACATGAAGCAGATCAAGGCGCAGGAGCAGGAGGCTGCGCGCCTGGAGGCGGTCTTCCCATGCACGCTGCAGGTGCGGCCGCGCCTTTGACTATGCCTGGTTGCTGCAAGTAACTCTGCATGCTGTCCCATGTGATGCTCATGACTTGACCAGCGAGGCTGGCTGGCTACGCCTGCCCTGCATGCGCCCGCTCAAGCCGTCCGCATCGCATCGCATGCAGCTGGCTGGAAGTAGTGTGTGCGCCTGCTCCTGCTCGGCGCTGACTGTGGTGGGTGTCACCCTCTGCAGATCATGCCGACGTGCGTGTTCAACAAGAAGGACCCTATTGTCGTGGGCGTGGAGGTGGTGGAGGGCATCGCCCGCGTGGGCACGCCGCTGGCAGTGCCCACGCAGGCGGGCATCGAGCTGGGCCGCATCGCCAGCCTGGAGCTCAACCACAAGGCTGTGGACAGCGCACGCGCAGGGCAGAGCGTTGCGATGAAGATCGAGCCAGGTGGGGTGCTGTCGCGTGCTGCTCGGCATGCTGTGGGTCCTCTGCAAGCCGCTCCTGCAAGGTCCGTCCTGCAAGCTGGTGTGTTGCATTCTGGCTGTCCTTGTGGTCGATGACTGCAGCTCCTCTCAAGGGGCGTCAGGGCTGCGGCAGTGTGCAAGCCTGGAGCGGGCTCACAAAGAGGAGAGGCAGCAGATGCGCAGGGGCGGTAGTGACATGGCCCAGTGCCGCGCTGACGGTTCTTACAGGTGCTCGACCTGGTTGCCGCTGCTGCCCATACCTGCAGGCAATGCAATCGAGCAGTCGCGCATGTATGGTCGCCACTTTGACCACAATGACCAGCTGGTGTCCAAGATCACGCGCGAGTCCATCAACGCCCTCAAGTCGCACTTTGCTGACGAGATGACCAAGGATGACTGGAGGCTGGTGAGCAGGGGCTGTGGTGGATGCATTCGTGGATGGCGTCCATGTGTCAGCAGGGGTGATGGCCGGGGTTTTGGTTGTGACCCTTCGGCATTGGCGCATGCAGCAGGGAGCAGAGGGCATGCTGATGGCATGAAGTGGGGGGTGCAATGTCAAGCCAGTGAGGGGTGATAGGAGGCAGCAGCAGCAGCAGCAGCAGCACCTGCGGGTTGGCCATTGCGAAGGGCACCTTGCTGATGAGTTGGCAATGGATTACTGGATGCTCGTGAGAAGGGTGCTTGAAACCATTTGCCGGGGTGCCGTGTTTTTGGTGAGGAGTACAGTAGAGCACTGCGTTTGGATGTGTTGGCATGGAACCCTGCATTTTTGAAACGTGTGACCGAAGGGTTCAGGCTTCTACTCATTTATTGCTGTCGTGGCAGCAGGCAATGAGGGCCCCATGCAACGGGTTGTCGGGGCGCCAGGATGCAGGAGCGGGTGGCAGACCACCCAGCTAGCAGCCGATGCACCTTGCGATCCGATGATCAGGCACATCACCTTTGCTGCTGCTGCTGCTGCTGCTGCTGCTGCTGCTGCTGCTGCTGCTGCTGCTGCTGCTGCTGCTGCTGCTGCTGCTGCTGCTGCTGCTGCTGCTGCTGCTGCGGCTGCGGCTGTATCATCAGGTTGTCAAGCTCAAGAAGGTGTGGGGTGTGCAGTAAGCGGCGTTGCAGCAGCTTCATAGGTCCTGCAGCAGCAGCAGCAGCAGCAGCTGCAGCGTGCAGGTGCAGCCAACGCGAGCAATGCTGGACCAGGCGGCAGAGCGTGCGTGGCTGCAGGTGTGCAGCGCCACTGTGGGCAGCTGACCTGCTGGACCAAAGAGAGGAGCAGGAGCAAGAGCGTATGGTGCTGCAGCAGTGGCTGCCAGCTGCGCCTGATGTTCGGTGACAGGCAGTGCAAGAGGGGCGACTGCGCGAGGCCGCAGGAGCAGGAACGAGGAGAACGGCAGGCGGTTCTGCAGCTGATGTGTGCTTGAACTGCAGACTATGCCTTCACAGACGGGTGATTGTCAACTGGATTGTCGCAGACTAGATGCGTGAGGTGCGTCAGCAGTCTTGCGTGGGCTGTGCGCTTGGCATTTTTGTTGAATGCACAATCATTGAATGGCGTTTCCCTGGGTTATGATGTAAGGGTAAACTATTTCTTGTGACAACGCGCTGTTGCGTTCCATAACCACAACAGCAGGTTGCAGCATCCCTGGAACGGTCCGAGACGCTTGCAGGCGCCTGGCGGCATTGTTGGAAGCGTCAAAGAGGAGGGAGAAAAATGGCTGCAGCACTAGATGCAGTCAGGCAGCAGATCGCCGACAAAAGGGCTGAGACCAAGCTGAAGCAGCAGCAGGTGCAAGATGCTTCTGGAGATCGGAAGCTGCTGTTGTTTCTGGAGCGGCAGGTGGTAAGCCTCACGCAGGAGGAGCTGCTGATTATGCAGGAGGAGCTGCTGCTCATGCAGCAGCAGTGTAGTTCGTTACAAACAGCTGCTGCATGAGCAGCAGCTCCTCCTGCATAAGCAGCAGACAGCAGCAACGGCCACACCTCTGCTGACGGCCACACCTCTGCTCACTCAAGTTATAACAAGTGGTCACTCAAGTTTATCATTAGCACTGCTCACGGCCACACTTCTGCTGAGTACACACTATGCAGGGCTTCTTTGCCCAGCTACCCAGTCCCAACGCATTATACTGGAGTGGTACCACTGTTTAGGCACTGCGAGTTCGGCAACAAGCCGGGGCAGATCCTGAACAGCAGCAGCAGCAGCAGCAGCAGCAGCAGCACACCACTGTTGCTATTGTTCGAGAAGCGACTCTACATTGCTGGCAATGCTAAAGCGGACATTCTTCACTGGGTGTAACCGACGTACGGTATGCGTGTTGCTGTCTCGTACTACGAGTAGTAACAGCTGCGGCACTTTCTCGTGCTTCAGACGAGTGCATCACAGCAAAAGCCGATACATCTTTCATGAGGCTATCTGTCCTTTTCAATCCACCTTCGCCGTGTCCGTGTGCGTTCCTGCGTTGCACCTGAAGTGGTCAGTCAATGCTTGTGGCTTGGAGGGCTGACGTCCATGAGATGGCACTTCAAAAAAGAATGATTTTATCGCAGCCGCAAGTCCCTTCTGCTTACTCCTGCTGCAGGCAAGCTTGTGCCACCAACAGCAGCAGCAGCAGCAGCAGCAGCAGCAGCAGCAGCAGCAGCAGCAGCAGCAGCAACAGGGTTCCCAGCATTACCAGCAGGCTGTTTAAGCCATTTTGACAAATCGCTAAGACGCTTCTTGTTGTCACTAGCTTCAAAGGTGATGTGTGCACTCAAAAATGCAGGGTCAGGACTGTCATGGTTACACGGTGGTGCTGCTGCAGGCACATGCATAGACCACCGGTGATCAGCCGTACAACAGCAGCAGCAGCAGCAGCTACACCCAGAGCAGCAGCACATCAACCGCTCGCACCTGATGTGATGCACATAGAGCAGAGCCACGGCCACTGGCATCATGGTGAGGCTGATTTGCTGGCTAGCTGTGGACACACTGCTGTAGCAGCACTTGAGACCTACGGCACGCGGCAGCTGTTGATAAGCATGTAGTGTTTGACTTGCTGTGATGTGGTGCGCCACGTAGGTGTGCATTATGTTGTTATGGAAGTCAGGGACTATGAACTGGACCAGTTCCAGGTGGGAAGTTCTCACCAGAATGAGCTGCAGCTCATGGCAACCGTACACACCTGGTGTGTAACTGTGATGTGCTTCTGCACAAGCTGCAAGATTGCTGCAACTGGTGCATTCTACACATAGCACTTGTTCAAGCCTCACAGCAGATGATTTCAACCTAGCTATTTGTAACAGCACAGCTGCTTGCATTGTATGTCCTGCACTGCAGAAGTCGCTTGTATGCAAGAGGCCAGGGTGCAGCGGGGGACTGTTGACGCTCACCCGTCGGCTGCATATGTGCTGACTCAGCAGTGGCAGCCACAGTGCAACTCAAGCATCAGCTGAAAACAGAGGTTGCAGGACCACAAGCAACATGCTCTATGCTGTGATGCTTCAGCAGTGCCTGCTGATGTGTCAACACACGTGTGTGCTGTGTTGGCAGGTGGTCAACAACGCAACCTACGCCAGCTACGTGCAGCATGGTAGGTGCCCATCTGGTGCGGCTGCTGCCGTGTCAGCATGCACTATGTGATGCTTGACCATGGCTGGCTGCGGCTTTGCTGTTGTCAACAACTCTTCAAACACCTTCATCCACCTGTTGTGGTGTGACACTTGAAATTGGGAGCCACAAGTTTTACTTGCTTGGAACAGGTAGGAGTAGAACATGTTTCTTGGCGCCTCAATGTATGCGCCGTTGCCGTCCTTCGCTGCCTTTGCCCACTGCTGCTGCTGCGTTGGCTGCCAGGCCGTCACAAGGCACTAGCCAGCCTGGGCATACCCGTGGAACAGTTCCAGCAGCAGGGCACTCTGATGGCGCTGAGTGCGCTGTCACTGTCGTACAAGGCGCCCTTGAGGGCGGGTGACACCTTCTACGTCACCACTGCAATTGCACAGGTGCGTTGGCAGCAATACACAGTGCTGCTGCTGCTGCTGCTGCTGTTACCAGGTTGATGACAGAGGGACACAGTAATCGCCGTGCCTGATGTTTTGTTTTGCAACTGCAGCAAGGGATGCAGCGTGCCGCTCCTGTAGTACAAAACTGTGACGCTGGACATCAAACAGGAACGCAACAGCCTGCAAGCATGAGACTGGAACATTTGAAGGTACTTGGGGCAATCTTCAGGAACTTGCACAAACAAGGTGTGCACAGCTGGTGCACTCGCACCACAGCCCAATCTAGTGCCGGCAAATGAGCCTTGACGTGCAAATTAATTGCAAAGCGTTCAACTGTGCAGGTGTCTGCTGCACGAGTGGTGATCGACCACACAGTACAACAAGTGACAGGGCACCAAGGCGGCCAGGACAAGCCAGTGGTGAGTCGCGCCGCCTGACAGACACAGCCGTGTGCAATAGCAGCAGCAGCAGCAGCAGCAGCAGCAGCAGCAGCAGCAGCAGCAGCAGCAGCAGACAGGTGCTGCTCCTTTGCTCAGAAAACACCATGCATTTCCAGCGCTTCCAGTTGTCGAAGCCACACACGTGCACCACGCCGCCAGGGCTGCTGCACTGCGACGCTTCAGCACTTGCATATCAAAGACGCTGACAGCATCCTGAGCGCAGTGGTGTGCACTCAACGGTGCCCCGTGCCCCGCATGTGCAGCGCTTCAGCATGACCACTGCATCGCGGGATGTGCTGCAGGTGGCATGCCAGGCTACCGCCACCGTGGTGTTCCTGGATGAGAACTACAAGCCCGTGCGCGTGCCAGGGGATGTTAAGCAGGTGTTCAGCAGATTGACCGCTGAGTACACCGCGCCAGAGCAGTGACGGCTGCAGCAGAGCTGTGTGGGTGTTCAACGTATACGTAGTTTTTCATCTGGTGTGGAGCGCCTGCCAGGCAGCATGATGCTGCCTTGGGTCCAGCTGCTGCTGCAGTGGCACAAGTGCTGCGATGGGTGTGCCCAGGAGTTGATTGTTCAGTGCACCAACAGCAAAGCTGGCACGGATGTAGGCCTGCAAAGGACTCACCCAATTGCTAGCCCAGCCGTCACTCAGTCACTGACATGGTGTTATGAAGTCTTGGTTGCCAGGCGCTGCACGATGTGCCAGGTGTTGCAGCAATTTGAAATCAAGTCAATGCTGCGATTGCCCGCAACTATCAGTGCAGATTGAGATTCAAGAACGACTCGTCAAGAGGGCTGCCATCCACTGTTGTACACTCTACCGACACTTGGTTGGCCTGCCAGCTCTACATAGGTGAAGAGGTCAGATGACTCTGCCTACAATGCTTTACTTCCCTGCTGGGTTACAGTGCTGCTTCTCATTGAACGAGCAGAGGTAATCAAAATGCTGCCGAGTCTACCTGTAGCTGCCATCCACTGTTGTACACTCTACCGACACTTGGTTGGCCTGCCAGCTCTACATAGGTGAAGAGGTCAGATGACTCTGCCTACAATGCTTTACTTCCCTGCTGGGTTACAGTGCTGCTTCTCATTGAACGAGCAGAGGTGATCAAATTGCTGCCGAGTCTACCTGTAGCAAACCTAAAACTTTGATGCTGAATTCTCGTGTGAGCAACTGTTGTGCATGACAGTTGCTGTCACAAAGCCTGGTGCGGCCACCACCTGCAGCACACGCTTAGTCCGCCATTGTTCATAAGCTCAAACTTGCAGTGCACGGCGCAGCGCCGCTCATTGATGAATGCAATGCTGAATGCAAAGGCTCACAGGCTGCCACATCTGCTGGTGTCTCCCACTTGGACATCATGCTCGCACGTCACAGCAGGATCAGTTGACCCAAGCATACTATGCTGGTGAACAAATGTAGCAGTTACAAATGTAGCCAACCTTTGAACATCTCGTTCAACAGTGTTTGTCACCACGACTTGACAATTGCTCGCTTTTGGGGCCTCTACATGCGATTGCTGTGCCACGCCGACCCGGCATGGTATGTGCCTCCACCAGCATGCGGATGCGGGCCGCTCAACCCCCGCCTGCCGACCCTGCCCAACCACCGCCCGCATACTGTGCTATCAGGGCCTCGCAGCCACCAACCATCAATGCAGCAGAGCACAGTGCTGCTGCTTCTCGCCACTGCATCAGCAAGTAACTGCCCGCCTGCAGCTCCTTGCAGCTGGCACATCAGCAGCGATGCTCTGGCTGCTGCATGGCACCCTCCCCGCCAAAGAACTGTACGACTGTCCACCTATCAAACCACGGAGCCCCTGCTGGGCGGCATGCCCGTGACGGACTTGTGCACCAGCGGAGGTTGTCAGGTGCGCCCAGAGGCGGCGCGGCACCCGCCTCCCGCGACTGCAGTCGTCAGAAGTTGTGCACGCAGCTGTAGTGGTATGTTGCGCGTGTTATCAGGCTGTAGCTGGTGACGCTCAGCTTGCCGTCGGGCAGGCTGTACACTGCAGGCCGGCCCTGCTTGCGCAGCGCACTGCTGTCAGCCAGGGCGTCCGGCTCAAAGCTGTCGGTGACAAGGAGCACCACCTGCAGCAGCAGCAGCAGCAGCAGCAGCAGCAGCAGCAGCAGCAATGCAAATATCAGCAAGCAGCAGCAGCAGCAGCAATGCAAATATCAGCAAGCTGCATCAGCATGCAGGACGTGTGACTGGGCTCAGTGCTTGCTTGCGCCACTCAGATGACCGCTGTCAGCGACAGCAACAGAAGCGCGTCGCCGAAGCATTCTTTTGAAGCGGTTTGCTGACAAGCACAGACAGCTGTCCATGACAGCACGCCAACCAGCACGCTGTCCATGACCACCCACCTGTGGCAGCTGCCGCAGGACCCTCAGCAGCATCGGCCTGAACAGCCCGCCAGTCTGCTGGCCCGCGCCCTGCTGCAGCATCGCAGCATCTGCCTCGTCGAGCATCAGCAGCAGCGGCTGCTCGCTGCACATCCCAAGCAGCGTCAGCCGAGCAGCGAGTGCCTCAGCACAGCGGTCGGTGCCGTGCTCCTCCTCATTCCCGTCACCTCGCGTATCACCAAACTCACTGTCCTCCTCGACGTGCTGCCCTCCTGGCATATCACTGTCCGAAAAGTCCAAATACTCCTCAGCCTCTTCGCCAGGTGGACCAGCTGCCCCAGCAGCCGTCGCTGCTGCCTCAGGAAGCGGGCCCCAGAAAAAAAACGGCGGCTCCATGACACCACCGTGCCTCTCTTCAGGCTGATAACCAGGTGAATCAGGTGCCCCAGCGGCCATAGCTGCTGCTGCCTCAAAAAGAGGGCGACCGCGCCACGCTGGCTGATACCCAGGTGAATCAGCCCGAGCAGCCGTAGCTGATGGGGCCTCAGGAGATGGGCTCCGATCCGGCGGCCCCATGACACCAAAGCGCCAGACATACTCCGAACCAGCCGCTGCTGCTGGCTCATGTACCGGCATGGCAGCAGCAATGCCAGCAGCATCTGCGCGAGCCTGCTCTTGCCGCAGCGGTGGTGGCTCATGCTGCTGCTGCTGCTGCGGGGCAGGCTGCGGTGCATCTTGTAGGTGCTGCAGCATTTGCTGCTGCCGTACTTCCTCTGAATGGTGCTGCTGCTGCTGCTGCTGCTGCTGCTGCTGCTGCTGCTGCGGCTGCTGCTGCACTTGCGCCTGCCCTTGCTGCCGTTGCTGCTGCTCTTCCCGCCCTGGTGGCTGCTGGAACTGCTGCTGCTGCTGCTCCAGCTCTGGTGTCTGCTGCTGCTGCTGCTGCTGCTGCTGCTGCTGCTGCTGCTGCTGCTGCTGCTGCTGTGGCTGCTGTGCAGCAAACACGCCGCAGCTGAGGGCCGCCTCTACGTCCTCCTGGCTGCAGCAGCCTGCCAGTGACACATAGAACGGCATGCGTGAGGGGCACGCAAGCGCTGCTGCTGCAGCTGCTGCGCGCCTGCTGTAGCCGCTGCTGGCACTGACCCGCACCAGCTGCACCCCGCTGGATGCAGCCAGGCGCTCAGCTACGGCTGCCACCACCTGCACATGCAGCACCAACACGCAAGCAGGGCATGGTCACGTCGAGCAGGTACATGACAGGCACCACGAATAGTAGCACAGGGCAGCAAGTGCCTGCATGAGCAGATGCAGGTGGACCGCAAGGTGAAACATGAGCATGCTGCAATGACAGCCCTTTGCTGCTGGAGAGATCGCTGCAGCCATGATAACTCCACAGCAGCAATTGTAGTACCACCGCAACCCCCAAGGCCCTGCATCAACTGCGCGGGCCACAACACAAGCGTGCCGCGCGCTGCACACCACCCAGCAGCAGCATGCACCACATTCCAATGCCCCGGCAACCCCCCACACCACCAACTCCCACCTTTGCTGGGACCGGCCTGCTGTCTGCCAGCGCCTGCAGCTGTGCTGCTGTCTCGCCAGCATCGCGCAGCTGCCCCGCAAAGCTGTACGGCACCAGCCTGGACACACACTGCAGCAGCCCCTCATCGTCGGACGTCAGCGCCTCGTGCACAGCTCGCCACACACCACTGTTGTTCACGGCGGCAGCAGCAGCAGTTGGCGCATCTGCAGCTGCTGCAGCGGCAGCCGACGAGCCTGCTGCTGCCGCTGCCTGCTGCTGGACGGGTGCCGCAACTGCTTGTCGGCTCTGTGCTCGCGCTGCCGCTGCTGTGCCTGCCGTCCCTGCTGCGCCTGCCGTTGCTGCTGCTGGATGCGCATCAGCATCGCATGCTTCCAACCAGGTGCGCCGCCTGCCACTCAGCCTTGCAGCTGCACCACCACCACCTGCTGCTGCTGCTGCTGCTGCCCCAGCATTTGGCGCAGCTGCAGCAAGGCCATGCCCTGCAGGACCTGCTGCATTGGCTCTCGCCGCTTCTCCGCGGTCTGCAATCATGTTGAACTGCGCAATGTCCTCGGCACCCATGCCATGGGCTGCCAGCATCGCATTCACAAAGTTCAGGGCAGCGCCTCCTGGCTGCTGTTGTTGCAGCTGCTGCGCTTGCAGTGGCGCCAGCCGAGCTGCCGCTGCGGCTGCAGGTGGGTGGGGCCAGCCGGACTGTGCCGCTGCCAGCAGGCGGCCAGGCGCAGCAGGACTGACGTATGCCACTGGTCCAGCACCTGCAGCCTGTGCTGGCTGTTGTTGCTGCGCCTGACTCCTGCGCCGTGCCACTGGCATCTCCTGCTGAGGCCGCGGCTGCGGCACTTGCTGCTGCTGCTGGTGGCCATCTGCTGGGCCTGCAACATCCTCATCAGCAGCAGTGAGCAATGGCAGCCCTAAGCGAAAGTGCAGCGTGCCACCTGCTGCTGTTGCTGCTGCTGCTGGGCTGTGCCTGCCGCTCATGTCGCCAGCCCCTGCTGCTGCTGCTGCTGCTGGTGCTGACATTGACGTTATGACGCCCGCGTACTGCTCAAAGTAACGCTGGAAGCGCTCCTTGCTGTGTGGGGATGCCAGCAGAAGCGCGAGGGCATCAAGCTCGTCATGATAAGCATCATGACCCAGATACGTGGCGTGCTCACGTAATTCATAAGGGAACGCCTGCGTTTAGTCCAGGAAGTGTCAAAAAATTTGCAGGAAAGGTGGCGGCAAGGGAATGTGCATGCTGTGAGCTTTACGTACCACTTGCAACACATGTGTAGCTGAAACATGCTTGCGCAAGAACAGACAGGTGGCAGCAAACATGCTGTGCATTGCTTGAAAGATCATCTGAAAACGAAAGACCAGTGCAGCATCAGCGACATATATCTTTGCCAACAGTGCATGTTCCTGCAAGCATCTCCGGTCTTGGCGCCAGGCCAACGTGCTTGAGACACATGCTGTTCCTGCGTCAAGATGCTGGGTAGCTGCAACAATTCAAGCCAACTGCAGGCAGTTGCGCACCTGAAAGAAGTCGTGCCAGGTCGCATCCTTAAGCAGTTCAAAGAGCTCATCCAATGACTGGGGTTGATGATGCAGTGTTGGGTGCAGCAGCGTCACCAGATTGTGCCACATCTCCTCCAACATCTGCTGATTGACTTCCCGGTGCCATAACAAGCTGGCATGTGCGCCCTGTTGGCCAAGCAAGCAGGGGTGGCAGGGCAGGGTGGGGAAACAGCAACAGAAACTCAGCGACAAGGCATGGCACAACAGCAATCACGCATGCATGCACGTAGTCAGCTGCGGCAGATCGATGTGCTGCTTTGATGATGCCGTGCATGCGGAAGAAGACACAGAAGGCAGCAGCCCCAAGCTTTCGAGAAAAGGAACTCACAGGTCGCGAGCTGGGTATGCCACGCCCCATTTCTGCAAAGCACAAATATCGCACAGGTTGGGTGATGTCTTGCTCATAACCGGGCTTCGTGTCGATGCTGCTGTGTGTTGTGCTGTGCAGGCCCGACAAGCTGGTTGAAGAGCGACAGAACCGAACCGAAAGCGTGAAACGAAATCTCAAGCATTCTCAAATGCAGATGGCACACATTCTGAAATAACCCACCAATCAACCCGGGCTGATGTTAACAGTGTTGTGCCTGCCGAATTGCCCGGTCGAGTCAGGCATACACATTGCCTACACCATTAAGTCAATAACTTATGTTTGATTTGGTGTCGACCGGACTCTCTCCTTGCTTTACTTCATTGCTTGCTTGAGATCACAGCCCACGTCCTGCTTTCTTGCCCTGTCAGTGCTGGCTGATTACTTTCTGTACAGCGCTTAGGCATCTTACAACAACATAACTCAAAGTGTCCTCACCTATCACGCACCATCAGCACAGTGAAGACAGGCCTGCAGCATCAACCTACAACAACCCTAAGTGCTCGGCATAGCAGCAGCAGCAGCAGCAGCAGCAGCAGCAGCAGCAGCAGCAGCAGAACACCATGCCGTGCCGCTGAAATTAACCGTGCTGGGGAGACATACAACGTCATCAGACAGCTCGACAGGCGGCTGCGGGAGCCCTGCTAGTGCCCCCCCCCCCCCTCGATCCTGCAGGCTGGTTCCTGCTACAGCCAACATGCATGCGAGCCATAGCCGCAGATGTGCAGCGCTGAGCGCAGCGATAGCAGCGGGCATGTTTTCTGATGACACGCCAAGTATCATGCTGATGGATCTGGACCAGATTCATGCCACCATAACACACATACAGCAGGATGCGGGTTATCCTGCAAGCACCCTGCACACAGGTTAGTGTCACCGCGGCAATTCTACCGTTGCACTGCCTGGCTGTACCGCCAATACCCATACAGCCATAAGCACGGCCACCTTTGCGGCTTCCTTCCTTCACAGTTGGCCACCACAGCTGCTGCTGTGTCTTGAGCAATGTAACAGGCAGTGCCAGGCACTACTTCCACCAGTGAGCAGCCAGCGGCTCCTGCTAGCCGCTACTTTTGCTTGAAAGTTGGTGATTATTTTACAGAACGCACTGCACCTCGACGTAACATCACCTGCACTGTCGTTCCCTGCTTGATCTGTGACAACACTGCTGCTGTAGTGGCTGTGAAGGCGAATCCAATCGGCAAGGTGCTGCAGCAGTTCAGGGACAGAGGCCTGGGGGCTGAGGTGCGTTGCTGTAGCCATGCATGGAGGGAGCCGCAGCCTGTGGAACCCTCAAACCCTGTCCTTGTGACCGCCCTGACAGCGCGGTGCAGTCCCAGGATCAGCGCAGGTGGACTAGCAGCGTCCTCAGGCGCATCTGCAGTGCTTCACACCACAGCATGTGCAGCGCAGCTTGCGTCCTCGCACCTATGCATCGTCAAGCAAACCTGCACGGCCGCATGTGCTGAGTGCGGCAGAAGCCTGTGCGTTGCACTCACCATGCATGCATCACCACACCTTGTCTGTTGCTCTGTGCGCCCTACACCACCCTGGTATGCATGCGCAGGCTGCATCTATGGGTGAGCTGCAGCAGGCGCTGCATGTGGGCTTCCCGCCGAACCGCATCGTGTTTGACTCGCCAGCAAAGACACGCAGCGAGCTCAGGTGCGCAAACAGTAGCAGCATCAGCTCAGCCAGTCTCAGCTGATCATCACCCTCGTTGTGGCCCTGCTGCGTGGCATCAGGAGCTCGCACAGCATCACACCACACGCAGGAGCTGGTGGCCAACCAAGTTGCGCTGTTTTCGCACTTTGCATGACATGAATACGAACGACACTACCCTGACGGCATCGTGATGCACACAGGTATGCACCATCTGAACTGCTTTTGACATAGGCGCATACCCTTCTTAACCACAGGTATGCACTCTATTCAACTGCCTTTTACACCGCCTGCAGCTGTCGCGCCAAGCATCAGCAACTGCGCCCCTGATCTGTCATGTGTCACGTAGGTTTGCGCTGTCTGCTGGTGTGGCTGTCAACCTTGACAACTTCCAGGAGCTGCAGCGCACCGCAGACCTGCTAGCAGCAGAGCCAGCACTGATGGGCCAGCAGCAGCAGCAGCAGCAGCAGCTCATCGGCCTGCGCATCAACCCCCAGGTGGGCAGTACACACGTAACGCCAGCTGGCGGTCTGGCTTTGCGCTGCTGTTTGTCATAGCAACCTGCCTGTTGCTGCTGTGATGGCTCGCATCATCTTCAACTCATAGCTCCATGTTGAGGCGGGTAGTTGTCGCAGCCTATGGCGCTCGGCCATCAACACCAACATGCACAGTGCACAGTGCTGCTGTCATCCTTACGGGGTGTGCCATTGCGTACTGCCTGCCATGCCTGAATCCGCAGGTTGGAGAGGGGTCCATTGCTGCCCTGTCCACAGGTGGGGCCGTGTCCAAGTTCGGCTTCCCTTTGCAGGTGAATGGGGCAGCAGTGGATGCAGCAAGGGCAGAAGCAGCTACAGCAGCAACAAGCACAGAGGGGAGAACAGCGGGCGGGCCTGCGGCAAGGAAGCAGCAGCAGCAGCAGCAGCAGCACGAGCCGCGTGCAGGCCATTTTGCTGTGTCAGGCTTGTTGCCTGAAGTCAAAGTATCACCAAGTTAATGTGTTTATGCCCACAAACCAGCCTTGATCCCCCACATGCTGTAGCAAGTGGGTGAGCAACACACTCTCAGGGCCTTGTACCTTATGGGGAGTGCCCAGCGTGGCAACAAAAGTTGGTGTCGAATGTGCACCACATGACCGTGTGTGCTGCTTGCAGAGGCGTGTGCCGATGTGGTGGCTGCCTTCACACCAACGGCACCCCTGGTCACCATGCTGCACCTGCATGTGGGCATGTATCGCCTGTCATGAACGCACCAACCTTGGCCTTCTATTGTGCTCGCAGGAGGCTCGTGCTGAGCTCGTGGCTGCCTTCAAACAGCACCCCTGGCTCAACATGCTGCACCTGCATGTGGGCTCCCAGGGTCTTGAGCTGGCCACCATGCTGGCTGGTGTGCGCGCAGTGTGGGGACTGCTGCAGGAGATTGAGGCAGCGTGTGGTGCCGGCAGAGTGAAAGTACTGGACATCGGAGGAGGCTTGAGCGTGGACTTTGCGACAGATGCTGCACCAGAGGTGAGCAGTGCTGTGTCTGTGCTGCGTTGGAAGCGTCTTGCAACTTGCTGGTGTGACAGAACGTTACAATTGGCTGGCGGCAGGGAATGGGTGCTGGACGATGGAGGAGGCTTGCAAGTGACCAGCGCCAGAGGTTTGCTGTGTTATGTAACATTATCATGTGACACGTCACTGGCATTGTGGCACCCCATTTCATCGGAGGTGTCATAGTTATCAAAATCCTGCATACGCACCTGTTAATCAACACACAGCCACCCTCACTTTATCACTGAGTCTGCTTTGCTGTTGCTGCCGCCTCATCGGCTGTCGCCGCCGCTGCATCAATCTTCCTTGCAACATGTCACTCGCCACAGGAGACGCTGTTCCAGCAGCAAGCACGCCTGCTAGCCGATAGCATACCTGAGCTCTTCTCACCCAACTGCAGCGTGCGGCTAGTCACCGAGAACGGGCGCTCCCTCCTGGCAAAAGCTGGCTGTGCTGCAAGCACAGTGGAGTACACGAAGTGGAGTGGCGGGCGCCACATTGCAGTTGCACATCTGGGGGCTGACTTGTGCATGCGGGCGTGCTACATGCCGGACACTTGGGGCTTGCGCGTGTTTGTGTGCGCTGCGGACGGCGCGCAGAAGGAAGGAGCGCCGGGAGTGGAGACGGTCGTGCAGGATATCGCTGGCCCGCTGTGCTTCCAGGTAGGTGGGCTGGCTTGGTGTTGGCGTCGTCGGCAAGCTCCAAAAATCTTGTTGCGCTGTCGAGGGGAGGCAGAGGCACAGGTATGGCAGGTGTGAAAGGGCGGCTGCGCATCTCTCTGTGCCTGACGCTTTCTACGAGCAAGGCACCGGTGCATGATGTTCTGGCAGCCGCACCAATGTCCCTGTTGTGATGTGACCACTGCCAACGAAACCAGCGGTCCGAGTACATGTGTCAGTATGTAGGCGACCAGCTGGCTGCTGGACATCGTGCCGCGTGCCCAACGCACCAAGCGCGGCATTCCAACATGTTGACGGGAAGGTGACCAGCTGGCTGCTGGACATTGTGCCGCACGCCCAATGCACCAAGGGGAGCGTTCGTACATGTTGACGGGGACCTGCCAAGGCTGTGTCGCGCTGTGCCGCCTGCAGGGTGACCGGCTGGCTGTGGGGCGCTGCATGCCGAAGGCTGAGGTTGGGGACTTTGTGGTGGTGGCAGATGTGGGAGCCTACACCCTGTCCATGTACTCTAGGTAGGTGGCTTGTTCCTGTGATGACAGTGGGCGCCCATGTGCAACCATGAACTTTGTCAGGCAGATGTCCTAAGCATATTTGTAAATGTTGCAACGCTGGTGTTTTGTAGTGGGTGTTTGTGGTGTGCTACGCCCTGCTACTTGTCCTGCTGTTCAACTTGAAGTCTAGCAGCAAGTGTAGCAGGCAGCTCCTGTGCGTGGCGGTTGATCGTCGGCGAACGATGAGGGTGCCAGATGTGAAGGTTGCACATTACAAGGTCCACCGAAGAACAACGTGGCTTGTCGCTTCTGATTGCGCACCCGTTGCTTGCGCATCACTTGTCTTTTTCTCAAGCAAACACGCTTCGTGCACTCAGCAGAGCTCAACTTGGTCTTTGGGCTTTCAGTCTGGTGGATGTGCATGTCTTGCATTTCAGGGTGGCAGCTTTGGTGTCATGTTGATCATAACACTCTGCATGTCATGCTGTGGTTGCTGCTGCAGGTACAACAGCCGCTGCTCTCCCCCCGTGTACGGCTACCGCTCAGCAGCAGCAGCAGCAGCAGCAGCAGAAAAACCAGCAGCAGCGGAGGCGCAGCTAGCTGCAGGTGGGGGTGCAATGCAGCTGGAGCTGCTGCGAGCAGGGGAGACACTGCAGCAGGTGCTGCAGTTCTGGAACCAGCTGTAGGCTGTGCGTCAGCGTTCATAGTATACAAGCTGCGGCAATACATGTTCAGTTTTGAGGGATTGCTGTGGCGACAGCCAGAGCGGAACAGCAGCTGGTGACTTACCAGCTCAGCATTTCAGCTGCCTCGGCAACCACTGCAGCAACCCTGGGCGTGCCGGCGCTGCAGCCACCAAGCTGCTGACATGAGGACCAAGGCAATGGATGCTACTCCTTAGTAAGCAGGGCGTCATGCTGCACATCGGATGTGGCTGTGTGGTGTGATGATCTCCCAGTTGTTGTTGGCTGCCCTGGCTTCAGAGCGCCGTCAGGATCTCTGCAGCGTTGAGTAAGTCGTGGCAGAAGTTGAAAGCATCGCTGTGCTGTCTGTTGAGCATGCATAGTGGGCAAGCTCCGGCCATGCGGTGCGCTCTGGTTGATGGTGTTTGGCTAGGTTTGTGCAGACCAGGCAGAGCAGTGGTGCTGCTGTCGATTAGTATTCTGGTTTGCAGCGATCCCGCAACATTGTGCCTCCAAGTGATACAAGTGTTCAAGTACAAGTACCTTGGAGACAGAGTGCTCAGAACTTGCCGAGGTTCTGGTGTAAGTGAGTTGATGGTTTCTTTCCTGATGTTGGACTTCGTGAGCCTTGTCTGGCTCCTGTGTGGGTGGGGCAGTGGCTCTACCTGGTGTTGGTGCTAAGCAGCCCTCTCCTTCTAGGCCAGGCAGTCAGTCATGATTGAACGTGGCGCCTCTTGTCAACCTTTGGCATGGCATAGCAGACGTTCCTCCCCCTGCATACTATCTTGCCGGGCAAGTTGAATTTAGCGTTGCTGAGCATCGCTGGCTTCGCATACATACAGCATACTGTGGCTGCCAGCTGAAGGCTTCGTTTGATGGGACTACAAGTACGCCAGCAGTGCCACTGCATGGATGCCGTCAAGGCTGTGTAGCTGGTGTGGTTTGGACTGCAGGTGATACCACAGCAACTAGCAGGGAGAAGCAGAGATCTATGACGCAAGAACTTGTGCTTTCCTGCAACCCTGTTGATGGTGTGTGTGTGTGTGTGCACGTGCTATGTGCACAGCATGCGCGAGTTGATGTGCACAGATCCCGTCAGCAGGGTCTGCTGTTGCAGAAACATGTCGGCCAGACATTGCCTGGTGCATATCATTCAACGCCTCAATGTAAAGGATTGCAGGAATACATGTATTGCAGAGCACAATGCAGCAAATGCGGCACTCACATGCTAAGACGGGGCCCCCGCCACCATGGCCCATGACAGTGTCCAAGGCAGTTCTTGAACCACAGATCTCTGCTCTTCTACTTCTCCTCCTCGCTATTTTCTATAGTAATACCTGCACTCAAAATGAAACCTGATCAGTGCTGCTCGCGGCCATGATAGCGGGGAGCGAGCACTGACGGCCTTCGTCTCTCTCGTAGTCAGCTTGAGGTAGCCTAGTCAAAGTGTCAGTGACAGTATCTTCAGGTAGACCTCTTGATGTAGTGCAGTTTTTCCTCGCAACAAAGCAGGAGAAGCAAAAGCCTTTGTTTATAGTCTCAAACCTACACGGTGATACCCAGCCCTTTGTGATAAAACGTAACCGTCTTTACAAGTTGTAACTTTCAGATGCTGAACATAATACACAACATGGAAACCCAAGCAGCACGCGTGCCGCTGCTGTACAGTCATCATGTACCTGCTGATAAATCAGTGTAGAAGTGATGAAGCCATGAAACATAAACTCTGCTAACTCAAACAGCATGTGCATTGCGACCCAGAAACCTGCGGTGCAGTGTGGTGCATCGGTGCAGGTGCTCAGCCTGTACAGTTGCTGATGTTGCCAGACGTGGCATGGCCTGACAGGCATGCCGTGCCATGCTACCTAGGCGACACCCCAGGATGCCGCCAAACTTGCACCATGATCTGCACAACTGCATGCTTCGCGAGGATGTGGATTGCAAAACAAGTTGAGAAGCATGGTGTGACACCAACAATGTGTGACGAGCCCTGCAAGGAGGAGGCATGCGGTACAGCGGTGTGGCAAAGAACGACAGCGGCGTGACAAACAATGACAGTGGTGTGAAAAGCAATGAAGCAACCATTAATGGGTGTAACCCCACGACTCACATACATGGCATCAAAATACCACATGCTGTCTCTCAAAGAGAGGCATGAAATGCACTGCGATGTAGACCCTCAGCTGACTAGGTTCTTGGCTGCACCACATCACTCATGGAATTGAATAAGGAATGCAGTGCGTGCAAGAAAACCAAGACACACTTCTGCGCCTGCACAGGAGCTGCGCGCCCTGAGCTATCATTCATGGCATGCCCGCCATTCAAGCTAGCAGGTGCACTGCCAGTGAGACCTGCCAGCAAATGTCTGACAGATGAAGCACGCTACTGGCATTGTCTGAATCCAAGCAACTCTGTGAAGGACAGATCAGCTGCTGCCAACTTCACTGACACATTGACTGCGTTCCATAGCATGCCCAAACCCTCAGATGGAGTTGGCAGCATTAAGGAAAGACACTTGAAAGATGCCAAGCCAGGCGCACAAGCCTGGTGTCATTAGCGAATGTGCAGCTGGACAAATCAAAGCTATCTCTGCTGAGCGTAAACAACCCCGGCTCTTGACGGTGCAGGCCATGAGTACTCGAGTGCTGACAGACATGCAGGAGCCTACATGCATGAGCCAGAAAGGCAAAGGGTGCGACACTGATGGTGCGAAACTCCTCACATGCTCAGCATATCAAGTGTCTGAGTGCCTTCACACTAGCCGAAAGCCCAGACTTGGCCAAGTATACGAAGGTAAAGGAATGAGGGGAAGGTGCACACTGCCAGAGACACAGAACAGGTGGAGGAGCCAGAGGCTGAGGCCGCAACATGCAGGGCCAAAGACAGGTAGATAGGTCAGCTGCCAGACCCTGAAGGGAGCGCCCCTGACCTGTCTGAGCCGCACATGGAAAGTCTGTCCAGCAAGAACTACGACTGCACATTGTGCAGCACGTGGCAGTACAAGCAACGCCACAAGCACAGCCCACCAACCGCTAAGCTGTCACGGTCAAGGAATGCGCGCAACAGTCAAAAAGCCTCATCTCGGCTCCTGAGAATGCTAAGCCAAATCTTGCGGGAGGCAGCTGCCAAGTACAATGTAAGCAAGGAAGAAATGTAGCAGCACTGCAGGTGCTACCAAACAATGCACAAAACTGCAGCAGCAGTCTCTCTGAAAGCAGTTCATAGAGCAGCCGTACATGCCGGTATTGACAGCATTTTGACAGCGCCCGCAAGTCTAAGCACATATGAAGGTGGACAGTGAATTGCAATCAATGTCCTGCCATTTGCCGCCGGCCATCTGGACGCAGTCCTCTCCGCTGGGGTTTGTCGCCTTGCTGTCATTTGGTTGACCAGGCAGCCAGGGCCCTCCATTTGGCCAGTTGGCAGAGACAAGCAGCGAGCTATCCGACACCCATCTGTAGATGCTCTCCATTGCCTGGTCGTTCAGGCCGATCCTGCGGCACAACATGCACCGCATCCACAAAGATCAGACGTCTGTAGTACAGCCACAGTTGCGAGGTGGAGTTGCACGCAAGTTTTGAGCCGTAAGGTCGTGAGCTGCAGAGTTCTGCTCTCGCTGCTTTGACGCGCTGTACTACGCAGTCTACTAAGACGACAGCAACCGCCTGGCGTTGTCAGTGTGCAGGGTGAGTCTGGCAGTGACGCTGCAGCAAGCAGCACAGCGGCAAGCAGGCTCTTACCAGTACTGGTTGCCAGTTACTGCAGTGACAGCGGAGTAGAGCTGAGCATCCTGAGTGGCGTCCGCCAGCTTCACCAAGCCTCTGCCCATGCTTGAGCAGACGGTTTGGGCGTCTGACCATTTCAGCCCCCCAGAATATAAGGATTCAGCTGTGAACAAGGCGTACTCAACCCCTGGGTTGGCAGGGATGCTGAGCGACGTGTAAGGCTCGCAGTAGCCGCTTTGGCTGACGTAGGCAGTCCCTACTTGGCACCGGGACTCTGCAAGTAGAGTACAAGCAACAAAAGCTGAGTTGAACGGTGGGTGGTGCGGCTGATCTAGCTGCAGGCAATGCTGGTTAGGTTGAAGCATTGCTAGGCCACCAGTTTATAAGTGGTCTGGCATAGACTGAACTGCCTCAGTAGCACACAACCTTGTGGGTTACTGCTCATGCACAGACCTTGCGCCACATCAAACAGCACAACACCATGCACAACCACTTGCACCGTGAGTACTTACGGACTATGGTCATGAATGTGGAGGTGCTGGCCAGCCCGCCGACTTCCTGCAGCTGCACCTGGCAGCGGCTGCTGCGTTCCACGTTGTTTGGATTCACAGTCAGCTTGAAACTTAGACTGCCAGCCGCGCTGATCGTAGGTTGGCCAGTAACACCGTCGAACATTATTGCTGCATTGGTGCAGCTTATGACTTTGAACTGCAGCGGGAAGTGCAGCTCTGGGGATGCGTCTTCATTGACGCCTTGGGAGATGTTGCTGGCAAAGTTGGGGTAGGTGAAGGTGCCGGGGTTGGCTGGCAGGAATGGTGAAGAGCCAAGCTTGAAGGAGGGCGCGTCATTGACTGCAAGCAGCGGGTCAGTAGGCAGCAAGCAAAAGACACAGCTGCGTCAGCACGCCTAGCTGTGGGCCCTTGGTATGTGGAAGGACGCTTTGTACAGCGCATGTAGTGCTCTGTGGCTTAACAGGCCAGCAAATGGGCAGCTGCTGAGTATCTCGGCTGACTGAGGTTGTGTAGAGTCCAAGGTGCCTTGTGGCTGCAAAGGCTGTCGGCACAGAGTGGCCGCAGGGAGCTGCTTACCTGGAGAGATGGTGACTGTCAGCTGCTGCGATGCCGAGCGCAAGCCGCCGCTATCAACCAGCGTCAGGTTGCACACGCTGCTGCCGTATGCGTTTGGCGCAGGCGTGAACGTCAGCAGGCCCGCATTTGTCAGCTGTGGCGAAGCACTGAACATTGTGAACGCGGCACTGCTGCTGCAGCTGACGATGAACACCAGGGCTGGGTCGTTTTCCCCTGGGCCTGCTGAGATTGCACTTGCCCACTGCGCAGCGTAGGCGCTCGAGTCCTCAGTGACTGTTATGCTGCTGGGGCCCGCAGTGAAACTTGGTGGGTCGTTCACTGCAGGAGCAGCAGCACAGAATGTTGCATCAACAGCCAGATATACATACCAGCACATGAACAGCAGCAGCAGCAGCCCATAGTTTGCCTGCATGCTGATTGTGTCAGCTAGGCCCCTGCACAAACAGGGTACTTGTCAACACAGGCTTTGCTCACCATAGCTACGTCAGCAGTGCTGTGCTGTATGGCGGTGAGCAAATCAACCAGGTGAAGCACAGCTATGCGGTGCTGCTCAGCCTACTTTACTTTGGTTTAAATTTCCAGTTTAGCTGTACACATAACCAGAGTTTACAAGCTCTATCCATCACAGAGAGATAACCCCAGTCAAATCCCAACCCCAGGATGCTGCTAGTTCTGCTGTTGCTGGTGCTGTCTAAGCTCACCTGGTGTGATGACGATGCTCAGTGGTGCCGTGGCAGACAAGCCTCCGGCCTCCTGCTCCGTCAGCCTCACAGTGCAGCTGGCATTGCCAAACGCGTTTGCACCGGGCGTGAAGGTGAGCACGCCTGACGCATCCATTGCTGGAAGCGCCATGAAGAGCGCAGCACTGGCTGGGCTGCAGTCGACTGTGAACGCCAATGGCTGCGACTCCCCTGGACCTGCCGACATGTTGCTGGCCCAAGCGCCGCTGTAGGCGGCAGAGTCCTCAGCAACAGTGACAACAGCACCAGCGGTGAAGCTGGGCGGGTCGTTCACTGCAGCACCAGGTGCAAAGTTAGCGGGGCAGGGTGAAGAGCTTGGCTAGGACACTGCAGGTCAAACTCTGGACCGGCACTCGTCATCCCATGCCCCACCCAGGTCATATATGCAGGCAAGCTGCTGAGAAGTGAAATGGCCATGACTAGGGCCGGCATTACATCACGGCATGAATTTTCATGTGCTGTGCAAGTCAGCAACACAGCCTTCAAGCAAGGACACGATGGTTGGGAGGTGGCGCCAAGGCTGCCATGTTGGTTGCCTCAGCAGCATGCGTTATCAAGCACTATGCTGGGGTGTGCAACAGAGCTGAGCCGCACCTGCAGTGACAGTGATGACCAACGAGCCGCTCGCAGACAGGCCTCCAACCATCTGCTCCGTCAATGTTGCGGAGCAGTTTGTGGACCCGGAGACTTCTGCTGCTGGCATGAAGCTCAACACGCCAGTCACAGACAGCTGTGGAGCCACTGCAAACAGCGCAGGGCTGTCACAGTTGACCGTAAACGCCAGTGGGTCTGACTCTCCTGGTCCTGAGGAGATGTTGGTGGCCCAGGCAGCACCGTACGTGCCAGAGTCCTCAGCAACGGTGACCATTGCGGGGCCAGCCTTGAAGGTTGGCGGGTCGTTCACTGCAGGTGCATTGTTGACAGAGTGACCATCAAAGGTAGTTGATTGCAGCAGCTCTTGTCACCCAAACACCACGTTCCATGCAAAGTGTGTCACAAGCAACAGCTGTGTGGGCTGTCCTTGGGTAGAAGGCTTCCTGAGTGGAAGTCGCAGCGGAGCTGTTGGCAGCTTCCTGTACATGCAAGTGTTTGTTGCATTATAGCCGTGTCAGGTCACCCACCATGCAGCTCCTCTCCTGTGAACAACGTGAGCATTTTTATAGAGCAGCGGATAATGCCAGGGCTATGCCAAGCTGTAAACACGTGCCGGCAGGAAGCTGCGATGCGAAGCCAAAAAAACACAGCCAAAGACGCTCACCTGCTGACACAACGATGGAGAGCTGCTCAGGTGCTGACGTGGCACCCTCGTTGTCAGCCAGCGTCACACTGCACACACTGCTGCCGAATGTGCCGGGTGCGAGTGTGAAGGTGAGCTTTCCTGCGGTGCTCAGCTGTGGCTGCACACTGAAGAGCGCGCTGTTGGTGCACGCCACGGTGAAAGCAGTGGTCTGGCTGGCCTCTGCCGGTCCTGCCGAGATGTCGCTGGCCCACGCGCTGCTGAAGGCACCTGAGCTCTCATTGACAGCCACTGTTGTCGCGCCCTTGGTAAAGGTAGGGGCATCATTCACTGCATTTACAGGCGGAATTGATAATAAGTTTGTGCTTGCGAGGGTAGCCGTGCGTGTAGCGCTCCTCATGAATGTGGCAGAGCAGGTGTGCACTTGAAGCAGCCCTGGACAGTTTAGACCGTAACACAATGCAGGCAGGGTGATTGCCATGCAGTTTCACTCCACTAGAAGTGCAGTGTGCAGCTGGCAGTTCCCACCTGGCGTCACCACAATGGTGAGAGGTGCTGAAGCAGACAGCCCGTCATCAATCTGCTCAGTCAGCGTCACCATGCAGGTGGCATTGCCAAACGCATTGGCGCCTGGAGTGAAGGTGAGGCGGCCTGTAACATCCACAGCAGGGGCAACTGCAAGCAGACCGGTCACTGTTGAGCTGCAGTTGAGCTTGAACGCCAGTGGGTCTGACTCTCCTGGCCCTGAGGAGATGTTGGTGGCCCAGGCGCCGCTGAATGCGCCAGAGTCCTCAGCAACAACCACGGACGCGGGACCAGAGGTGAAGGATGGCGGGTCGTTCACTGCAAACAGGTGCGGCAATCAGCACAGCAGTGAAGTTCCGCCAGCAATTGCAGGGATGACTTGTGTAACCCTAGGCACCCTTGCACCAGCTGAACTTTACATACATTGTACCACCGCAGCTGCATGCAGTTATGGCTGATGCAAGGCTGCAAGATGCGAGTTTTTCCACAATGCAAGCACTCAACACTGGTGATGTTTGCCAGCTGCTGCCAGCCCTGTGCCATGGCAGTGACGCTGCGTGTCAGATAGTCAAGCTTTAATGAGCAACTGAGTTGCAAATGATGTGCATCGCCACACTGCGTGCTGGGTGCAGGTGACGGTGCATAACCGGCATCGTCTCACCTGGTGTCATGATCACAGTCAGCTGCTCGGCTGCTGATGTGGCGCCTTCGCTGTCAGTCAATGTAACAGTGCACACACTGCTGCCAGAGCTGCCGGCAGCAGGTGTGAAAGTGAGCAGTCCTGCGGGGCTCAGCTGTGGCTGCACACTGAACAGCGCGCTGTTGGTGCACGCCACAGTGAATGCTATTGTCTGGCTGGCCTCTCCCGGTCCAGCCGAGATGTTGCTGGCCCAGGCGCTGCTGAAGGCACCGGAGCTTTCTGGCACAGTGACGTTGGCGGCGCCCTTGGCGAAGGAAGGTGCATCGTTGACTACAAAAATGGGTTGTCGACAATGCAGAGCGTTTGTTGTTGATGATGTTTGCATGCATGTTTGTTCTGCATGCATGTTGAGAAGGCCTGGCTCTGATGGCACAAAGCACAGTGCACTGTGTCACTTTTAACGATGGTTTTCACTATCCAGAGGTTGCATGCAGCGTTGTCAAGCCACGCATGCTGTGATGCTTTGACCAGAAATTTTTTCCTTGTGCTACACACAAACACATACACACAAATGCTTCGACCAACCGCCGCAGCGCACCTGGAGTAATCATGATTGCCAGCTGTGCGTTTGCGGACAAGCCATCTGCCATCTGCTCAGTCAGCGTCACTGAACAGCTGGCATTGCCACCTGCATTTGTGCCTGGTGTGAAGCTGAGGCGGCCGGTTGCATCAATAGCAGGGTTGACAGCAAACAGCTCAATAGGCGTTGAAGTGCAGTTGACCATGAACGCCAGTGGGTCTGACTCTCCTGGCCCTGAGGAGATGTTGGTGGCCCAGGCAGCGCTGAATGCGCCAGAGTCCTCATCAGCTGTGACGATAGCTGCACCAGCGCTGAATGATGGAGGGTGGTTGACTGCAGGATGAACACACAACACAGCATGGAGATCTGCTCAGGTCTGTGCGTAGCAGCAGCAGCAGCTCACACTCATCATGCACTCAGCACTCCGCTCAAACCAGTGGAAGAAGCTGTAACATCAGCTCTTGATACCCATGCCTGCACCTGTAGCTGCAGCTAGTGATGTCTTTGTAGAGGGCTTCGGTGATGTACATGCCGTTGCACGCTGTCCACAGCCTGCCGTATACCTGGCATGACTATCCAGTCATGTTGCGCATGCAAGACAGCTTGCACAATCAGCCACGCCTGCTCACCTGCTGTCACCACGATGGTGAGCTGTTCAGGTGTCGACCTGCCCCCTTCACTGTCAGCCAGTGTTACATTGCACACACTGCTCCCAAAGCTGCCAGCCGCAGGTGTGAAGGTGAGCAGGCCTGCAGGGCTCAGCTGCGGCTCTGCACTGAACAGCGCATTGCTGCTGCTGCATGTGATGGCGAAGGTGGTTGACTGCTCTGCCTCCTGGGGCCCTGCAGAGATGTTTGCTGCCCAGGTGCCGCTGTAGGCGCCCGAGTCCTCCAGCACCGTGACGGTGCTTGCGCCTCGGGTAAAAAATGGTGCGTCATTCACTGCAGCATACAAGGCCAGCGGCAGCCAGCGCCTCAGCAGCACTGTGTGGCTGTGCATTATTGTGTCATTGCCTGCGCAGCAGGTGCGATGCTAAACAACGATGCCAGTGCCAGCAAGCGACAGAGCTTGTGAAGCACATCACAAAACAGAATAGCAGGATATCAACAATGCCAAACAAACGGGTGTTTGAGTGACGGCTGTGCAGCGTCTGCTGTTCAGCATGCACGGGCGACACCACCACCAAACTGGTGACTGGCACCGCATGTATCTGACCCCTCTTTGTCAATGACTATGACTCACCAGGAGCAACCACAAAGGTGAGAGGTGCTGCAGCTGATAGGCCGGCCACCATCTGCTCCGTCAGCGTCACCATGCAGGTGGCATTGCCAAACGCATTGGCGCCTGGAGTGAAGGTGAGGCGGCCGGTCACATCAACAGCAGGGGCGACTGCAAACAGACTGGCTGTTGCTGAGCTGCAGTTGAGCGTGAACGCCAGTGGGTCTGACTCTCCTGGCCCTGAGGATATGTTGGTGGCCCAGGCGCCGCTGAATGCGCCAGAGTCCTCAGCAACAGTGACAGTGGCGGGGCCAGCCGTGAAGGTTGGCGGGTCGTTCACTGCAGCAGCAGGCAGAGCCAAAGAACTCGTCACAGGGCACTGCACCACTGGGCTGCAAAGGTGGGCATGATGAAGACACTCACAATGTGCGATGAGCTACATGGTGTGTGGCCCCAGACTGTTACTGGCAGTGCAGTAGGTGACAATCTGCCGCTGAAGGCGTGAAAGTCAGTGCAACCACTGCAAAAAAGAGTGGCCTGCTCACTCACCAGCCGTCACCACAATGGTGAGCTGACTTGTGACAGACAGCCCCCCAGGGCCATCCTCTGCCAGCGTCACGTTGCACTTGCTGCTACCAGCCTTGTGTGCAGCTGGGGTAAAGGACAGCACTCCTGATGTCGAAACAGCAGGAGCCTGCAAAAACAGTGTAGCTGCCGCTGCATCGCATGCAACGCTGAATGCAACGACTTGACCGACATCTGCATCGCCGGGTCCAGCTGACATTGCGCTTGCCCAGGCTGAACTGAAACTGCCGGAAGACTCCAGGACAGTCACCACAGCAGGGCCGGCGTATAGGTGGGGGCTTGGTTCACTGCAGGATGCACCAGCAGTGGCAGGATTGTGCTTTGAAAGAGTTGTAACACCATGAGGCTACATCAATCTTGGCTACATGTGAGTAGGCTTCCTGTGTGGTGCACGCCGTGATGGTGAAGGGCCGACATGTAGATGCATAAATTCTACATGTGTACACCCTGGGCAATGCACTGATCCTGTGATAACACATGCGTTTGCCGGGCCACCCATGAGCACGGAGTACATCAGTCGTTTTCGCTGCAGGCATCGCACTGTCCGCCACAACTACAGATTACGGTAATTTACCTGCCGTCACCACAATGCTGAGTGGTGCTGTGGCCTT
Source organism: Scenedesmus sp. NREL 46B-D3 (assembly GCA_014080715.1). Lineage (NCBI taxonomy): Eukaryota > Viridiplantae > Chlorophyta > Chlorophyceae > Sphaeropleales > Scenedesmaceae > Scenedesmus > Scenedesmus sp. NREL 46B-D3. Next base: position 330,865 of record JACERP010000048.1, read on the forward strand.
CAGGCCATCCTGGCCAGCCTCTGCCAGGGTCACGGTGCAGTTGGCACTGCCTGACCTGGTCTTGGCAGGGGTGAAGCTCAGCACGCCAGCAGCAGAGATGGTGGGGCCGGCAGAGAACAGGCTGCCTGCTGCAGCGCTGCAGGCAATGCTCAATGCCACCTCCTGGTCCTGCTCTCCAGGGCCAGCTGACATGGCGCTGGCCCAGGCAGCGCTGTACGGCTCAGAGTCACCAAGCACGGTGATGGTGGCGTCACCGGCCTTGAAGGTGGGCGGGTCGTTCACCGGCTGCACCTCAATGGTCAGGCCGGCGGTGGCTGACAGGCCACCCGCGCCAGCCTCAGCCAGGGTCACTGTGCACTTGCTGGTGCCAAAGGCGTTGGCGGCTGGGGTGAAGGTCAGCACGCCATCAGCAGTGACATTGGGAGGGACGGAGAACAGCGCGTCTGCAGCGTTGTCGCATTGCGCGCTGAAGCTCACAACCTGCTGCTCGCCCGGTCCTGCGGAGATGTCGACCGCCCAGGCAGCGCTGTACGCACCAGAGTCCTCGGCAACAGCGATGCTGTGGTCGGTCACATTGAAGCTGGGAGCGTCGTTCACTGCAGGTTGCAGGCAGACAAGCACCACAGTCAGCAGCAGAACCAAGCTAGCGCACACCGCACCAGCTTCAAGCATGCTTGCCACATCACACATTACACTCACACCACCAATCATGCATCGCACACCACAGTAAGGGCAGTGTGCTGCTCTGCTGCTGCTGCTGCTGCTGCTGCTGTGCTTATGCAGCACCGTGCGGCGCACCTGCAGTGATCTCAATGACCAGTGATGCATTGGCGGTCAGGCCACCTGCGCCAGCCTCAGACAGGGTCACGCTGCACTTGCTGCTGCCCGACTTGTGCTTGGCAGGGGTGAAGGTGAGCACGCCAGCACTGCTGATGGCAGGACCAGCAGTGAACAGGTTGCCTGCTGCAGCGTCGCACTCAATGGCCAACGTGACTGCCTCATCATCGCCTGGACCTGCTGAGATGCCTGTGGCCCAGGCAGCACTGTACGCAGCAGAGCTCTCGGCAACAGTGATGGGAGAAGGACCAGCCTCAAAGCTTGGGGCGTAGTTCACTGCAGGCAGCAGCAGCAGCAGCAGCAGCAGCAGCAGCAGCAGCAGCACAGCAGCAGCAGCAGCAGCAGTGGTGACAGCAGCAATGGCAGCAGTCACAAACACCCTATGGCGTTGCCAACGGACAGGAGGAACAAGCACTAGCCCAAGCAGGCATGAGTTTCACATCACCGCTTGCAGCATACCCCTGGTTGCTGCGGCGTGAGTGCCCAGAATGGCTGTGCTGTGCTGCACCAACTTCTTGCCAGTGACACCAGCACCCCATACCGCGCTGGCACTCACCATCTGCCACCACAATGCTGAGTGGTGCTGTGGCCTTCAGGCCACCCTGGCCAGCCTCTGCCAGGGTCACTGTGCAGTTGACGCTGCCGGACTTGGTCTTGGCAGGGGTGAAGCTCAGCACGCCAGCAGCAGAGATGGTGGGGCCGGCAGAGAACAGGCTGCCTGCTGCAGCGCTGCAGGCAATGCTCAATGCCACCTCCTGGTCCTGCTCTCCAGGGCCAGCTGACATGGCGCTGGCCCAGGCAGCGCTGTACGGCTCAGAGTCACCAAGCACGGTGATGGTGGCGTCACCGGCCTTGAAGGTGGGCGGGTCGTTCACCGGCTGCACCTCAATGGTCAGGCCGGCGGTGGCTGACAGGCCACCCGCGCCAGCCTCAGCCAGGGTCACTGTGCACTTGCTGGTGCCAAAGGCGTTGGCGGCTGGGGTGAAGGTCAGCACGCCATCAGCAGTGACATTGGGAGGGACGGAGAACAGCGCGTCTGCAGCGTTGTCGCATTGCGCGCTGAAGGTCACAACCTGCTGCTCGCCCGGTCCTGCGGAGATGTCGACCGCCCAGGCAGCGCTGTACGCACCAGAGTCCTCAGCAACAGCGATGCTGTGGTCGGTCACATTGAAGCTGGGAGCGTCGTTCACTGCAGGTTGCAGCAGCAGACAAGCACCACAGTCAGCAGCAGAACCAAGCTAGCGCACACCGCACCAGCTTCAAGCATGCTTGCGCACATCCACATTACACTCACACCACATCATGCACACCACAGTAAGGGCAGTGTGCTGCTGCTGCTGCTGCTGCTGCTGCTGCTGCTGCTGCTGCTGCTTATGCAGCACCGTGCGGCGCACCTGCAGTGATCTCAATGACCAGTGATGCATTGGCGGTCAGGCCACCTGCGCCGCCTCAGACAGGGTCACGCTGCACTTGCTGCTGCCCGACTTGTGCTTGGCAGGGGTGAAGGTGAGCACGCCAGCACTGCTGATGGCAGGACCAGCAGTGAACAGGTTGCCTGCTGCAGCGTCGCACTCAATGGCCAACGTGACTGCCTCATCATCGCCTGGACCTGCTGAGATGCCTGTGGCCCAGGCAGCACTGTACGCAGCAGAGCTCTCGGCAACAGTGATGGGAGAAGGACCAGCCTCAAAGCTTGGGGCGTAGTTCACTGCAGCAGCAGCAGCAGCAGCAGCAGCAGCGGTGGCAGCAGCAATGGCAGCAGTCACAAACAGGCCTATGACGTTGCCAAACAACAGGCGCAACAAGCACTAGCCCGAGCAGGCATGAGTTTCACATCACCGCTTGCAGCACACCCCTGGTTGCTGCGGCATGAGTGGCCAGAATGGCTGTGCTGTGCTGCACCAACTTCTTGCCAGTGACACCAGCACCCCATACCGCGCTGGCACTCACCATCTGCCACCACAATGCTGAGTGGTGCTGTGGCCTTCAGGCCACCCTGGCCAGCCTCTGCCAGGGTCACTGTGCAGTTGACGCTGCCGGACTTGGTCTTGGCAGGGGTGAAGCTCAGCACGCCAGCAGCAGAGATGGTGGGGCCGGCAGAGAACAGGCTGCCTGCTGCAGCGCTGCAGGCAATGCTCAATGCCACCTCCTGGTCCTGCTCTCCAGGGCCAGCTGACATGGCGCTGGCCCAGGCAGCGCTGTACGGCTCAGAGTCACCAAGCACGGTGATGGTGGCGTCACCGGCCTTGAAGGTGGGCGGGTCGTTCACCGGCTGCACCTCAATGGTCAGGCCGGCGGTGGCTGACAGGCCACCCGCGCCAGCCTCAGCCAGGGTCACTGTGCACTTGCTGGTGCCAAAGGCGTTGGCGGCTGGGGTGAAGGTCAGCACGCCATCAGCAGTGACATTGGGAGCGACGGAGAACAGCGCGTCTGCAGCGTTGTCGCATTGCGCGCTGAAGGTCACAACCTGCTGCTCGCCCGGTCCTGCGGAGATGTCGACCGCCCAGGCAGCGCTGTACGCACCAGAGTCCTCAGCAACAGCGATGCTGCTCGCTGACACATTGAAGCTTGGGGGTAGTTGACTGCAGTTCGAACAGACACAAAAAGACAACAGCAAGCAGGCAAGGCGTGTGCAGGCATTCTGGCAGCCACTGAAAGATGGTGTTGCTGATGCATGATTCTGCTGTTGCACACAACCAACAAGCTCCCTTGCCCAAGGCAGTTGCACCCCTGGTTCGCTGGTCCATCTGCTGCACACAGCCAACAGGAAGTGCTGCATGTGCATGCCAGCTGCATGACCACCAATGTGACTCACCATCCGTCACCACAATAACCAGCGGTGCTGAAACTGACAAGCCGCCATCATCAGTCAACGTAACATTGCAGCTGCTGCTGCCGGAAGCGTAGCTTTTGGGAGCAAAAGACAGCACGCCGGTATTGTCGCGGATGCTGATCTCCGGCTGATCTGCAAACAGCGTCGCTGCCGCTGCATCGCATATAATGTCAAATGACATGTTCTGTTCTTCTTCTCCTGGCCCGGCAGAGATCTCGGTGGCCCAGGGCTGGTTGTATGTACCAGAGTCCCCTTCCACTGTGATGCTGCTGCTGGCTGCCTTGAATGAGGGAGGGTCATTCACTGCAGGTAACGCACGTGCACACATATGAATCAGTCCCACCAAGACGTAAAGGCAGTATGTGAGCCTCTGTTGGAGTGCCTCTACGTGTTGGATGCTGAGCACCATACGCAAAGGGCCACGACAACCAACCTGCAACCACAGCAAAGGCTGCACCCACTAGCGTGTAGTGTGTCTCACCTTCTGCAACGTTGATCTCGAGGCGCTCAGACGAGCTGCAAGCCGTGCCGTCGCACAGCGAGACGTCAAAGCTGCAGCTGCCAAAGCCGTCCTCCACCAGGCTGAAGCTCAGGAACCCGGTGATGTTCAGCCTCGGCCCATCAGCCAGCATCTCGCAGCTGCTGACAGGCGTGACAGAGAAGGCAGGGCCTTCCGTTGCCAGCTGCGACAGCCTCTCACTGCTGGACGGCTGCGACGCCCCGGTGGTGCCAAGGGATTTTACAGTCGCCCACTGCATACCAGGGAAGGGAGTGTCTTCTGGCAGGTCGACTGCGGAGCCAGGTGCGAAGTCTGGCGGCACTGATGGGATCAACAGCAGCCAAAGCAGCAAGCAGATGCAGCGATGCAAGCAGATCAGCCGTGGTAGGAGCGGGTGGCCATACCAGCAGCAGTGCAACGTGTGACCGCGGCACTGCTGCTTCACATGTTTGTTAGGTGCATGACACTGCAGCATGCATACGATTCAATGCCCAGTGCACACTCGCCCCATCAAAGCACGCATGTGTAAGCATGTGCACTGACAGCTGTTGAATGCTGCTGATGGCCTGCAACTGCAACCTACGCTGTGGGCTGGGGCTGGGTGGAGGGCTGGGTGATGGTGAGGGTGACGGTGATGGTGACACTCTAGGGCTGGGAGATGGGCTTGGGCCTGCAGGGATACGCGGTACGTGTAGTCATTGCCAAACAGTAGTAAGGGCAAGCCCATGTGGTGGTGTGAAAGGTTGTTGCTTGGCTGTCACCTGCCGCTGCTAAGGAGCTGGCAGCGCTGCATGCAGGGAGCTTGCACGATCTGCAATGCGACAATGGTAGCTGTACCATACTGCTCGGAACAGCTGCTGCACAAAGTAGCATTGATCATTGAAGTTAGGCTCAAAAAGCTATCCTGCCCGGCACGCTGTTGCCCAACGCTGCTGCTGAAGCCAGTGTGCACCAAGCAGCAGTGAGGTGATGATGATGATGACGCTGACGCTGATGCTGATGCTCACGTCGGCATTTGTAGTTCACGATGTTCAGCAAGCACTGGACGCCGCTGCACTCCAGCGTGTCAGTGATGTCGGCTGCGCACTGCCCTGCCAGGTTGCATCGCGCCGCCAGCGCACTCTCCGGCCCGCGCTTCGACCCGAAGCACCCGCCGGAGGCTGCCACCTCCACACACTCCTCCGTCAGATCGCTGACCACTGCATCAAGCGACACAGCTGGCCCCGACGAGCCCAGCACCGTGCGGCAGCTGCTTTCTGCCGCTTTGAGCGCGTCCACGTTCAACGTCGGTGGCAGCTTCTTTGCACAGGCTGCAAGGACCAGCGCATTGATCTGCTTCGCCTGCTTCTGGCACTGCAGGGCTGAACCTTGCGAGATTTGGCACAGTCGCAGGCTGTTGCTTTCGTGTTCTTGTTGGCCATGCAGACCTTCACCACTTCTGACAGCCCGGTGTACTTTGCGCTGCAGCTGCCCACGATGCGCTGGCACCTGCAGTGCGCGCGGCAGCAGGCAAGCAACAAAGCAGGTGCCACAGGCCGTCTAGGTGGGTTGGTGATCTGCAGCTGCGAGCTGTGGCAAGTGAGATCACAGGCACAAAAAATGCATGCCTCTGCCACAGAGGTGATTGCACCTTGCTGTGATCCTGCAGCGCCCTGCTGCAGTTGCACCTTGCTGCGGTGCTAGGGTGGCCTGCTGGTGGCACCACATGCTGCAACCGGCGCGCGCTGCACCATCTGACCATACCCCAGCACCTCTGGTGTACAAGCGCACACTGGTGCACACGGCATGACACTGACGCACACCTGCAACCAGCGCGCGCTGCAAGGCCTTGCTGTTGTACGCTACACACAGCACACGCATCAGCACCGCTCAACTGCTCACACTGCACGCTGACACAAATTATGCAGTCCACATGTGCGTGGCTTGGCTAGCTGGAGTGTTGAGGTCCTGCACTCTGTGCTGCTCGTGCCCCCAGGCTACTTCACCCATGCCCCCCGGCAGCTTAGCATAAGCCCTGGTCGCTGGAACCACAGCCTGCAGTTGCTGTTCATCAGCTGCCGTCACGCATCAGCTGTCTGTTGCATGACTGCGCCAGCCTGGGCAACGTCCTCAACCCCTCCAGCTGAGGCAGCGGTGTGAGCAACCATTCATTGCGCATCTAATCTGGGACGTCTGCCATCTGAGATGGCAAACAGCTGGCGTGAAACGCCAGCTCACATCATGTGATGCAGGTGGTGCTGCCACGTCGCTGAAGCGCTGCATTTGTTAGCAGCTGCCAGCTGTACCTCACTGTGGAGCAGCTGCCATGGCGCCATGCCATACAACCGCAGACCCCTGGGCCCACCTTGCCAGTCATTGGCCATCCCTCAGCCTTAGCTGGCTGTACTGTGTCTCACCCGCAGCTGCGCACTTGCGCTGCCTGAGCCCCTACCACCCCCGCACCTCTTCCCCCCTCCCATTCCACCAGTACCAGGCTGCCTAGGAACTCTCGGGCCATCTGTTCGCACATTTGCAGGCTGCCTGTCAGCACTCAGGCTATCTGCTCACACCCACGCAGGCTGCCTGTAACCACTCAGCTTGACGTCATCACTCACTCTGGCTGTCCAACCTTGTTGGACCACCAGCCCTGGCCCAGGCCAGAGTAGCCGCTGCTGTTCCAGTCCGGGCACCGCATCCATCTGTCGTTGTGGCGGAACCTCAGCCACTGGCGCCAATCCTTGTCATCGTCATCGTCCCATAGATTAGCCCATCTTTCTGATGATTGGTCACCTGCAGGGTTCAGCACATCATTGCTTACATGTTACCAGGGCAGGTGTGCACCATGGATGTTTAAATCCCACTCGTCTGGGCTGCAAGCACAGAGCTTGCAGGAAACTACACAACATGTTGGTAGGTGAACCGAAGTTGTTACATGTGCTGCTAATATCTGTCGTGCTGCTTCAGAGGGTTGCAACGGGCTCATCCCCTTGATTGAGCTGCTGCCACCGACAGCAATATTGCTGCCGGTACCACCGCAGCTCCGACAAAGGATATCAAAAGATTCAATAGCATCTCACCTTCAGCGCCAGCAGCGCATACAAAAGCCAGAGCCAGCAGGCAGACTATGCATGTTGCGCTCCAAACACCTGTTCGCATCCTGCGGTAGATAACCCAATTACGCAGTTGGCGCGCAAGTTACGACATAGTAGCAGTATATGCATAGTAAGCAGCAAGCTTGATGTCGCAGGACGGCGAATCACCAGCTGGGGCTGTGGTGCGTGCAGAGGATGCTGTGGCAGTCACCATAGAAGCAAACCAGCCGTGCGTGTAGACGCCATCACTCATGTTACAATAAGCAGTGGTCAAAGGTTGCTAAGATGCGTAGAGCACCAGCTTAGATACCAACCTGCACGGATTGCTATGTTTCGATTCAGCCGCTAGTACTCAAACAATTACCATACTAGCTGATATAGTTGTTTTTGAATGGATCCGAAGACATATGTGTGCAGCTACTAAAGAGCTCCCGTGCTTTGCCCTAGAGAATGGCGAGGTTGCAACATGTATGTTTGTATCGTCTATAATTCTCGTTTCTACGCAGCAAGCTGCAGCAGTGCGCTGCCTGATTGTCGAGACGATCGCCGTGCCTCGTATGTCACAATGGCTGCCACTTCCGGATCCTCCACCAGGACGGATGAAGCTGCAATGCAAAATTTTTTGGCTTTCAACTGACACAATAAGTCCTTGAACTGATATCTGCGCGCATATATACTCGATGTCACGATTATCTTCTAGGTGTGCATTTCACTGCGAAATCACAGTGCAGCAGAACAGTCAGGGTCCTCTGTCACAGAGTGCCCGTGTCAATGAAAGCAACACGTCAACACGAGGTTTTTTAAATCTTGCCTGTTGGTGTCTGGTGCTGCGCAGCTGCGCCTACAGGGTTACATTTCGCGGATGTTCAGCGGCTTGTATAAAACATCTGCGCGCATGAGCCGATATGTTGGTTGATCAATCAGTCATCTATTCAGCGGCTTGTACAGCAATGGTACCAATCACCGGTGGGAGCTGTGCTGCTCATCAGTGTGGCAGGTTGGCGGGGTCGCCTGCAGGCTGTCATCTCCTTGTAAACAAAGTCAACTTTGCGCCGTAACATTTACGAGCAGTCAACTTAGGTTTGTTTTCTTATAGAAGCGCAGTGAAACCCGCGGTAAAAGTGACCAGGGACTGTCAGTCCTTGGGAGATGTAGACAGGTCATCAGTGCCATCTTATCAGAACATCCAGGCAGCTCACAGCAGCAGCAGCAGCAGCAGCAGTTCCTTTGGGAGTCATTGTGCTGCACACCCGGCGGGGCCCATGATGTGCTTGCAAGGCATGCCTCACTGCTGTGAATAATATTATTAATCATAATGTCCCAAGCCTGTCTGTAGACAAACCTGATCTTATTACAAATACACACTATGGCTTTTAGCACAAACGTGCTCTGAAAGTAGTGACAGTGTCACTAACACAGTATGGGGATTCCCCGCTAAGAAATTAAAGATTGATGGATTAGGTGGTTGCCCAATGAGCCTGTCATTGGCTCCAAAACGGGCGATGTTCCCGTCGTGTAACATCCAAACTGTGAGGAGAGTGTTGCTGCCAGATCTGGCAGGCATCAGCACTGGGTCTCTTTATCGTGTTTCTCTGGGTGCGTGCTTAGTGTGTGCGGTTAGGCCGCGTGCTGAGCACCATGCAGTGTAGTCCCCACCCCCCACCCTGTGAGCAAGGGTACGTAGCTTCAGCATGCTGATTGCTTGCATGTTGCTGCGTAAACATAAATGTACATTGTCTCTGCTGTCCTTGCTGTGCTTCCCTGATAACCCATGGGTTATCTGGCCAGAGTGCTGCTGCTCACTATGGGAAAGCCAAATCCAGAGGCTGTCCAGTAGTTGTCCAGAAGGGGCCTGCTGCGCATCCGCAGCAACTTGCTCTGGATGGCTGCAGTGCAGTGAAACTGAGTACGCTCAAACCATGCAGATTGTGCCGTGGAGCTTGGTAATGTCCGAACTGTACATGTCTGTGGCTTTTTTAGCCTTTTCAGGCCTCCACTTCACTGTGTGCGGACCAGTGTGCTAGGCACAGCACTACAGCTGTTACAGCGGCCAACATATGAGCAGCGGCAATCATACTGCTCCAGAATTAGTTATACTTGAGCCAAATATGCGTTGAATGCTTTTGAAAGGGTCCAACTGCCGCTGCAGGCCCTGCAACAGGCTAACCCTGAACCCCTCAGGTCTGGTGACAGTTGCCCGACGCATAGGGCCAATGCCGCTCCCGGTGGTTGATTGAGAGACGATCTGGTCACTAAACTTGCGATTTAGGTTGTGAAAGCACTACGCAGGCGCTTCTGATATATGTCCTCTTCAGCTGTCCTTGCTGCTCCTGGCCGTGACATCAGCTCACTGCTTGAAATGTGGATTTAGTGTGAAACGAAAAGCTGGTTCTGGCAGCCTCTATGATGAAGCAGAAACTTTTCAAGATGCCAGCGGACAGGTGTACACCAGGCGTTGCCCCCGCTGCCTTGACTTAGATTCTCGTTCTAGAACACAGTTTAAAAAGCATCATGGCCTTGGTAAACGCCCACTGCGGCGTCGTGCTATGCTGCAGCTGCAGGTGAGGCAGGCAGGCATGCAGTATACGTAGTAGTGAGGACTGTTACACATCCGCTTCGAAGCCGGTGTTGCAGCCTATCTACCCACAGCAGATACGCATCACAAGTACCTCTGCAGGCAGGAGATTGGTGCCAGCCTGCAGGGCGTGCATGCCTCAGCTGGGCGTGCATGCCACACATCAGACAGCAGATGATGGTCTCCCCGTGGACCTGTCACTGTTGGTGAGTGGTGATGCAGCAGATGATGCTGCCTGCCAGCAGCGTCCGCCGCCGCCGCCGCCGCAGCAGCAGCCAGGCAATGTTCCAGCCGCTGCAGCAGCAGCATACGCAGAGTTGAGCCCTAGACGATCACCAAGGTTGGCGCGCCAGCAGATGCCTCGGCAGCAGCAGCAGCAGCAGCAAGTAGCAGGAGATGCAGCAGCACGTGGGCGTGAGTCAACCCCTGTCCGGCCTAACCACAGGCTGGTCAGCCCTCCGCAACTGCAGGGGCAGCAGCAGCAGCTGCAGCATGTGCTTGAAGCAGCAGCAGAAATGGCAGCGGCAGCGGCAGCACATGATGATCAGGGGACCCCAAGGCGGTCCAGCAGGCTCGCAAACCAGCAGCAGCAGCAGCAGCAGCCGCACCATAGATCATCACCACTAGCAGCAGCAGCAGGCGCAGGCAACAGTGTTGCAGCAGAGACATCAGCTGCTGCTGCTGAAGCGTTTGCTGCTGCAGCAGCGTACAAGGCAGGATTGGCCTTGGCTGGAGACAGCCCAGGCACTGTCAACAGAAAGGTGGCTGAGTACACGGGGGTGAGTTTAGCAAAGCTGCATCTTTTGCATCAGTGTCTTTATGGTCGTCGTCTTATGTTTTTTTGGTCAACTTGTGTTGTTTTTGATAGGTGGCGGCGTGTGCTGCAGGAAAATGGATAAATTGATGTTTGCAGGTGTACCAGTGTGCTGCAATGGCGCACATTGCAATGACATCTCAGAGTGTCAAGAACAAGCAGGTTGGTAAGCTGAAAAATCACTCCCGTCTATGCGTCAAGCTGGTTGACCATTCCTGTCTTCTGCACCCTGCTGCCTGCTGTTTTACTACTTGTAGGAGGCGCTCTGTGCGGCACTAGCTGCTGGTGAGCAGCCAAGCGACAAGGCCATCCAGCGACCACCAGGTGCAGACAAGCCAGTGGGCAGGCTGCCCAAGCCTGCCAAGCAACGCGCAGCAGGCAAGCCAGAGGGCGCAGGCAAGCGCAAGCGTAAGCAGCGTCAGCCTCAGCAGCGTCGGCGCAAGGGGCGCGGGGGCCGGGGTGGGCAGCATGAGTCAGAGGACAGCGAGGCAGGGTCGGACAGCAGTGACGGCGGCTGGGATTCAGAGGTGGGTAGTGGCAGTGATGGGGGCGATGCAGCTGCTGAAGAGCTACTGGCTGAACCTGAGGCATTCCTGCACGAAACAGGGGGCAATGACAGCGGTGCGACAGCACATGCTGCGAGTGCTGCTGCTGCTGCAGCAGCAGCAGCAGCAGGCCGCGCCGGGGCAGATAGCAAGGGTGGCCGTCAGCGCAACAAGCCACAGCGGTACAGGGATGACACTTAGCTTGCGCAGCCGTGGACCGCTGCTGAGACGTTGTAGTGGTTGCAGATAGCACTTGACGCTTGTGGGCTTGACATGCGTGTTGCGCAGGTGTTGACAGCAATCACTGATGCAGCTTATAGCAACACACTGGTGTAGTGTAGATGCTGCTTAGTGCTGTGCAGAGTGTGCTTTCGTGCAACTGCTTACTTAGATTTGTACTGCAGACTGGTGCATGCAGTACACACTGCGTTCAATGCAGCAGTGCTGCACAACTGCAAGGCATGATTCCCAGCAGCGCTGCCTCGTGTTCAAAGCATATTGGGTGGCACTTAGCACCACGTGTATGCGTGGACTTGTGTCTTGCATGCATGCTACACCGCATTGCTGCAGGCCTGCTTTGTTGTTCCTGCAGGGGGCTGAGTGATGATCCTGCAGGGGCCTGAGTGATCGACTGGGGCCTGGGAAGCCTCGTATGTTGCATATCGATACATTTGTAACACAGTAGCGTGCAATCTAAGCGTGGTGTGCTCATCCATAGGTGCATCCATATCTCGTACACGCCGTCCAGAGCAGTACGCTCGGTCCTGTGGATAGGGTCGGATCTGGATCGCTCCTGGACGGGCGGTGACCGCCTGTGGACAGCCTTGTGGACGGCCTGCTATGGACGACTTCTGGATGACTTGTGGATTTGCATTTCCCATAGTGGCTGCTGCTGCTGCTGCTGCTGCTGCTGCTGCTGCTGCTGCTGCTGCTGCTGTCTGTCAGAGTGCTGCTGCTTGTTACATTGTGACATCCAAACTGTGAGTAACAGTGAGTAACATCCAAACTGTGATACTGTGACTACAAATGCATGCTGGCAGATGCTGAAATTCCAGCATTTGTAACTGATCAGTGCAGCTCAATTTCGAAATTGGATCCAAAATCCTTCCAGACGGCGCTCTTTGATTACTACACAACGGTTGAGAGTTAACGCTGTCAGTATCCGCTCCAGGGCATACTGAGCGACATACCAGCATCCGCTAGTAGGAAAGTGAGCCTCGCCAACGTGCTTGAAGCAGCTGCGATCATTTCATTGCTCGCGCTGCTGTCAACCAGTACCAATTGACAGGGAGCGGAAGCAACGGTGACCACAGGGCGGGGACGCGATGCCACTACCCCAGTGTCACAGCCGGCACGTGCCGGCACGTGCCGGCACATGCCGGTGCACTCCTTTAGCTGGTTAAGGGCCTTAACCAGCTAAGGATGACCATTAGTTGCTGCATACCAGCTGTGCCAAGGGCTAAGCAGCTGAATCCTGCAAAGCCCTTAGCATGGCGACCCTTGGCCAGCAAGGGTGCTGCCCACCCGGCTGCAGCAAGGGCGCCCCTGCTGAGCGCTGGCAATGTCTGCAATTGCTTAGCCCTCAGTGTTGCAAGCCCTGCTGGTCAGTGCTGCGCACAGCAGCAGAAGGGTCATGGCAAGTGATTCAATATGCTTTTGGACCACGGGTATGACGGTGGTTCTTTGATGCTGGCCAGCTTGCCTGCATGGCAGCACACTCGGAGCAACAGGAGAGCTTGAGCGGGCCGCTCCTGGTCCAGCATTGCTTTGTGAAAGTATACCTTTGTGCACTTATCTGGAGTCCAGGAGCTTTTCCATCCGTTTACATTCCGTTTGTGCAATGGGACATGTCCCATAGCACACCCGGCAACCCCTACGAGGTTTGGTTTTGCAGGGTGTGACATTGTAACAAGACTTCCGCCCTTGAAAGGTTTGCTACGCCCCGCGCGCGCGGATACTAGCGCGCGTGTAACTGCAGTTGCGGAAGGTCGGTGTTCCAAGCCTTGGAAGGTCAACTTCACGTGCGGTGCATGGTCCAGGGTACATTATACATGCACTGCACGGTGCTGAGAAAGATCGTTACAACAAGCAAGGCACGCCAAATGCGGTGTTGTTCTGGGAGGTTAAGGGGTGTCTTGTCAGAACCGTCGGTCATGCATGTGTTAGCTGTTGGCGTACGCTTGACTTTTGTTTGCTGAGCACGGCCATGCAGCTCGCCATGTCCTTATGCAATGCCAGAAATGTGCATACAGCGGAGCAAGCACACATGCGTACGCGCACAGTTTTTTGGTCAGCCGTCTAATCAGCTGCAGGTGCTGGCGGCCCGCCACGGTGGTGAGACAGCCGCAATGCAAATGATTGCAAGAAATCACGCGTTGCAATTCCCAATGCAGCGAAACAGCACTCACATGGCTAAAATGGTCCCTTAAGGGCCCCAAGGGGCCGCTGCCACCACAGTTTGGATGTTACACGACGGGAACATCGCCCCACCATCATCATCATATTACCCATTCAAGCCATAGCATCAGCGCCATCGGCCCCGCGCCCCACCAGGGCAGAAAGAGAAGGGAGCACTGCTCCAGAATGTTTGCATGCATTGCGCACATCCCAAGACTTGACAAGAAAAGCAGCAATACACGGTGACCGCCCCACCAAGGCTGCAACGCCAATAAGTCGCGACAGTCTTGCATTCTGATGGATTCCTGCATCTTCTTGCTTGGAACGGGTTGCAAGAAGACATTAATCACAGAACTCATTGCAGCAAGTGCGGCACTCACATGCTAATATGAGTCCCCGCCACCGTGGCTGTTTCAAATCAAAGAGCTCTGCTTCTCCTCCTTGCTGGTTGCTCTAGTATTACCTGCACTAAACAAAGGACATGGTCAGTGTTGCTCATGGCCATGATTGCGGGACAGCGTGACGTCAAGCGAGCACTGACGGCCTTTAACTCTTATGTAGTCCTTGCAAGGATTCAATTGAGGTAGCCCAGCACATCGATGTGCTGATATCATGTCCACCGGGTCAGTGACACTTGCTCTTGGTGGCCATCTTGCAGTTCACATGACGAACATTTTCCTCATTCTTCTTGCTGGTTGCGCTAGAGTTTTTTGCACACAAAAGTAAGTACGCTGTGTTTTACAAACTTGGCAACAACCCAAACATAAAGTATGCCACCATATTGATGTCAACAGCACAGTAACATAAAGATAAACCTGTGACCCACCACTGAACCAGCAGCCAGTCCAAACAGCACACTGCTGAGTAGCTTAAATGCTTACTACTTTAAAGGCGCTTCCAGCAAAATAAATGCCGTTGCGTGCATAAAATCCATGTGCTGCAGGATCAGAGCTGCAGCTGCTGAGCACAACGGTAGGAACATAAGCAGTCAACCCCCTGACCCCACCACCAGTCAATATGTTGAAAATGAACACCTGAACCCCAGTAAATGCATCTCGCACACATAGCGTTTCTGGTGACCAGCGGCAACTAAAGCGTGGAGCCACATACGCCACACAAGTTGCAGGTGTAAGAACTTGTAACACCCAGCTCAAGCTGCCCCACCAATTCCATTGCAAATTCATAATTCTCGTGAACCCTTACCATATGAGATAGTGACTGGATCCACATGCAACTACTCCCTGTCATCATGATGATCTGCGCAGGAGTAGCGTGGCACCAAGTCTGGCCAGCATAACTGTCAGGGTCGTAGCAGCTGATTTGCACCACACACATGGTCAAGAGCAGCACAAGACAGCTGCTGGCACATGCCATGGCCAGCACTCAGCCACATGAATGAGCAGCAGTGCACATCACAAGTCCACCATTGCCCCGTGGCGGAGGAACAGCACTGCAGCATTGTCTCAAGCCGTACACGGCATGCCACGCCACTGCAGGCACACGTCAGCATTACCTTGAGTTGGTCGAGTTTCAGTGTTTAAGCATTATGACACAAAGCACGCGCTGCACATGGGAGGTGCACTGCTTGCGACATTGACGGAAGGTGAAGAGCTACTGCTGCTGACCAAGCTGCAATGCAGCACTCAAACACAAAAGGACACCCAGTGCCGAGTCTGCTGCGACATGCTCAGAACGGCTGCAGCTGCTGCACAGACACATGCCCACCCAAAGAGAACACAACTCTGTACCTGCGACGCATATCTGATCTATATGCCTGCTGCTGGTGGCATAATCATCACGCACACTAAACAGAAGGCACTGCTCCGCAGACACCGTTGCTGGGAAAGGATAGCAGCAACAACCACAGACACCACACATAAACACTCACTGGCTGAGGCTACCTGTTCTAGGCTAGTCACAAATGGTCATTGGTTGCAGCTCAAGTCGTGACACTGCATGCGTGCATGCACATGCGCCGCTCATGAGCTGCTGCACATGTATTCAGGCATTAGAACTGCCACGTAGTGTGCAGCAGCACATTATTCAGGGAGCAGGAGCACCTGCTCTGCAGTGCAGCACTCCGGCCGTGTGATGTTTCAACATGGCCTGCACATCAGCTGCGGCAGGAACTCTGGCAGGGCATAGCCTTGCAGCCGACAGCCGCTGCTGCAGCATGCATACGTTGCGTACCGGAACGCAGCATGCATATGCAGCCTGACGCACAAAACTCCCCCGCCAGCAGCAACAGTACAGAATATCCGCACCTCACCCACTTCTGCCAAGCACTGATGTGCTCACAAGCGTACACACTCACAAGCACACATCCTCAAGCACACCCACTCACAGAGGCTGGCCAGAAGTCACTGGCTGTCGCATCAAACTAGCAATTGCTGGCCGTGCATCACACATCAACACGCCAGCAACACACCCAGTGCAACTGAAACTGCACCCTCCCCCTTGACGGTGAGGCACATGCCTAGCCCCAGTCAGCCTAACTGGACACTTCGCACACGCAGCAACCAAGTAAAGGCCCCAACAAAACTCACAGCTGCTGAAAGTTGGACGAGCTGCCCCAGCTGCGCTTGTGCCTGTGCGGGTGGCCGTTCTGCTGGCTGCTAGCATAACACACCTCCTGCTCCACAATCCCAATCGACACCTGCCTGTCCGGCAGTGGCGGCCTGGCCATGCTACAGCTGCCGGCTGCAGCAGCAACATTTGCTGAGCTGCCACCAGCTGACAGCATCGACCTGCTGCCTGGCCTGCTCAGCAAGCACGCACAGCCAGAGCTGCTGGCCCGCATGCTGCTGCTGGGCACTTTGCTGCTGCCTGCTGCCCTGCCTGCCCACACACCAAGCAGCAGTGACGCGCCACTCTGCTGCTGCTTGTACACTGCACACACCAGCACTACCAGCACCAGCACTGACAGTGCTGGGACGCTGCTGATTGCACTGCTTGGGAGTTCTGGCTCTACGAGGGGTGATCCAACTGCGTCCGATGGCGGCTGGATGCCACGCACAAGCATCATGTGCGAGCTGCGAAGCTTGCGTGTGTCTGCTGCTGACGCAACTGACACTGCCACACCAGCTTGCTGCTGTCCAGCAGCAGCAACAGCAGCAGCAGCGACAGGCGTGGCAAGCGAGCGCTGCTGCAGCTGCTGCTCAGAGCCAGTGCCGACCTCAGCATTCGCGCCTGCTGGAGCAGCTGCTGCTGCTGCCTTTTGCTGTAGCTCCTGCTCCTGCTGCAGCTGCTGCTCGCGCTTGTGCTCAAGAATCTGCTCGTCCAGGACTGGCAGGCGGGGTTGTGCATGATGCTGTGCGCCAGTAGCAGCGCCGCTGGCTGCAGCCGCTGCCTGCATGATACCGGCCGCTGCTGCAGGCTGCACCTGCTGGTTGCGTGCAAATGCAGCTGCCTCGCTTGCAGCAGCAGCAGCGGCCGCCAGCGCTGCTGCGCGCTCTCCTGCAAGAGCTGACTTCTTCTGATGGTGCAGCTTGGCATACAGTGTGCTGACGAAGCTGACAATCTTGCTGGGCTGCTTGGACTTCCAGCTGCCTTTGAACATGTGGTACACGTACGGCAGCACATCCTCAGTGGGGTTCCATGTGGCACTCGCACAGCCAAACACTGGCTGCGGCAGCACGCGCACATCGCCGACCTTGCCGCCAGCAACCAGGTCCTCGACGCGCACGCCACCATTCTCTGCGATGTAGTCGTGCACGCTGCTGCTCCAGATGCCGGGACCTGTGCGCTCCAGGATCGCATGGTCCCTGTCTGGGTCCACATACTCCCCAGCAGCCTCCTCCCTCACATGCTGCGCCACGTACTGCCCCATCCTGCACACCACAGGGTGCCCCTTGCGGCTCGCGATGGCCCACTGCACCATCTGCACCTGGCGCGTGTAGTCGCGCCGCTTGGCCTCCTCTGGTGTGGTGAACACGTTCTCGATGCCGACCAGCAGGCCGGCGTCCTGCACCCAGTCGGCGACAGGCCGCGCCGCCACAACGTCTGAGTCGGCATACACGCCGCCCATGCGGCACAGCACCAGGTAGCGCCACACGTCGGTGCGCTCCACGGGGCTGCCGAGGCCGTCAAACGTCGGCAGCAGCTCCGGGTAGTAGCTGGTCATGAACTCGCGCACGTCGTCGTCGTCAAACAGCATCAGGCTGTGGCCGGGGTTGAAGAAGGCCCAGCTGGCCATGCTGACCACCTGGTGGGGCTTCAGCTTGTCCTTGTCCTTCACGGTGAAGTGCACCAGGCGCGGCAAGCCGCCGGGCGACACCAGCGAGCCGATGTCTGCCTCGCCAAACAGCATGGGCTTGTACACGACCTTGAAGTCTGGCTGCGTTGCATGCAGCAACTCGATGAGCTGTGCAAGGGTGGTGTGCTTGCGCAGAGTCAGGTCGCTGGGAAGCTTAAAGGTAGGCAGCAGCTCCTCCAGAGGAATGTCACGAGTGAGGCCGGCTGTTTCATGGCACAGCTCAAAGGTGTCCTTTGAATTGCTGAAATTATAGCCAATGAGTTCTGGCACATTTGCGCGCACTCGTGGTCGTGCCGGTGGTGACATCATCGCTGGTGCTGGTGCTGGTGCTGCTGCTCCCATTGCAGCAGCTGCAGCTGCTGCTGCCTCTCCAGTCCTCACAGAAGCACCTGCTGCTGATTCACTGCCCCTGCTGGCTGCTTGACTTGCGGGCAGCTCCAGCAGCTTCTGCGGAAGGTCAGCACGTATTGCTTGCTGCTGGCTGGGAGCTGCTGCTGCCGCTGCATGATGACTTCCAGCAAGCGCCAGCAGAAGCAGCAGCAGCAGGCCTGAGACCACTGCTGCTGCTGGACGTACGACCATCAGCCCTGCAGCCATTTGGGCAGTGCGCAAGGCAGGCAACGTTGGTCAACCACTGCCAGTAAGCATGAGAGTGTTGGTGCAGGACGCACTGACAACAGTGCTGGTGGGCGCCAGCAGGCTCCTTCACAGCTAACTGATCGCATGAACATTGATGGTCTTGTTAGATAACAACAACTGGCCAGCTGCAAGTCCTTACACAGCCAACGAGAAGTCAACTACATGGCACAGCGTCGTCAGCCCAGCTTCCCAAGCAAGAAGAGCAATCTCAGCCTGCTTCAACAGCTATTTTACGCATAAATAGTCCGATTCCGCACCTTGGTTGCTACCAGACAACGCGCTGCTTCGCAAGGGGAAGGTGACTGCTTTTGCTGCCGCAGGGGCCCCCGCAGCTTCCTACTCAGCAATGTAGCAATCCGTTGCAGATGCTGTTGTTCACCAGCTGCTGCTGGTACTGTGCTCACAGACTGTTGATGCAGCGAAATGCTGAGCAGGGCTGGTGTCGTCAAAGCGCTCAAGTAGCTGCCGTAGAGTACATATATGGCGACGTTCCAGCGACGTAGGACCCATATGAGCACGCTGAACAACGGACGGAGGTCCTGGACATGTCACTTCAGCATCAGTTTGAAACCAGCCCTGTCGCAGCTCCCGTTCAGTGTGGCAGTAATGTCTTTGCCTTCACGTTCCTGTCCTGGTTGATGTTACAATAATGCCACCTCCGCGCATCACTTGACGAAATGGCGCTCAACAACAATGCGTGAAGCAGTGTTACCGCATGATTCAATAAATAATAATATGTACCAAGTTTAAGCTAAATGAGAACATGAAAGCAATAGCTGGACCGCAGAAGCTGCGGTTCACTGTGGAGTCCTGCTCTGGCGAGGTAGACTCTGCAGCTTGTTGAATTGGAGCCAGCCTCCGCTCAGCACCGGGTTCAACTGACCCTTTGCATCATCTGTTCAGGACTCTGACTACCCAGTGCGAGAGCTGCTCTATCACAGTCCACAAACACGCGGTTGGCAGTCGCCAAGGTGCGCTGCTGCTTCACTACTTTTTTGCATCTCCAAATGCAGCACACGAGTTGCGCTGTACGGCTGAGGGCTTCACCTTCTCTGCAATGTAGGTTCTGCAATTTTCCACAGGAGATTGTGCTGCGTGTAGAACGGCCCTCAAAGATCCAGCAGATTCAGATACTAGCACATGAGTGCAAGGTGGGCAAGCGCTTGCAGTGAGGTCAAGAGCAAATGTCATGCAGTCACACCTGCATGATCTCCAGCAGTCTTCCATGCTAACCAATACCTCACCGAGTCCGTATGGTGTTGGTAAGCATGGACACTGCTGAATTGTACTAAACTTGGAGCATGCAGTACAAGCAGCCCTCAACTCTGATACAGCAGTGGCTGCATTTAGGAGCGTAGCAAGTTGGTGCCTCTGCCTAACAGCAGCGATGCACAGCCTGCAACTGACTTGCAGGATTCACACAAACCCCAAGCCAGTCCTTGCAGCGCAATTCAAACTGGTTGAAGTTTGCCTGCTGCGACGCTGCCTTGTCCTGCAACTGGCTGTGTTTGAGGAACAGATCCCCTCCAAGATTGACGTCTTTGTAGGCGTTGCAGGACCAGCAGCAGCGCCAGATGCAGACCCTGCAGCTGCGGCAGGTTCAGCTAGCAGCTATAGACGGCTGGGCTACTTGGCGTTTGACAAGAACGAGCGCAGCAACCACCAGGCGCGCGAGCTCAAGAGCGTGCACCTGTCAGTTGAGACGCAGCTGGTGCGGCTGCTCATCCACCGCTGCCATGTGAACAAGCTCAACATCTACAATCAGGTGTGCGCAAGCTGCAGCTGGCCTGGCAAGCCCGGCGACGGTCCGCATGGCTTGCAGGAAGGCGATGTGTGCTCCCTGCGGCGTATGTGCTGGTGCGAGCGGCTGCAGGAAATGGCCAACATGGCGGCGTATGGCATATACCACGCCAGAGCGCAGAACCACTTCAAAGGTCCTGTGCCCTTGTATACAGGTTGGCATCATTGCCCTCAACCTCATCGGCGAGCCGCTGCAGGCAGCGCCAGAGGGCCCTGCGCCGTACCTGGACGTGGACGGGCCAGTCAGCCACGAGCTGCAGTATTACAACAGGGCAGCAGCTGAGGTGGCGGACCTGCAGCTGGATGTGCACGTCGACAGCTCCACAGCCGCACGCATCAAGGTGAGGCACGCGTGCAGGAGCACACGCCTCGCAGGACAAGCGGTGCCTGATGTAGCAGCTGTGCTGCCGCGCCAGTGTGAGCTGCAGCACACCGAGCGCAGGCTGGCCAAGCGTTCCGCAACGTCGCAGATCGCTGACTGCTGCTGCGTCAGGGCACGACAGCCGCTGTCTGGCAGCGCATTCTGGCTGCGACGCCATGCTGCTGCTGTTGGTGGCGCCGCGTTGCATCTCAACCCTGCAGGAGCTGGCTCGTGCCAAGGATGCTGCTGTCGCTGCTGAGGACTATGATGAAGCAAAGCGGCTCAAGGCCAGCATCGAGCGGCTCAAGGTGGGTGGCAAGGGCTGCGTAGTAAGCAGCACATGCCTGCATGCCTGCACGCCTTGCTGTGCGTTTGAGTAGCAGTCAGCGCTCCCTACACACACCTGACATGCGTCAGCTCATTGCACCGTGCAACACACGTGCGTGTGTACTCATCCGTACCAAAACTGCAGCGTGTTGCACCAGCAGGCAGCTGCCCATGCTGCGGCACTTCTCTGCATTGCTGCCGGACACGTTCGCCTGCAGATGGTTGGCGGCAAGATTGCGCAGCTGGAGGCGCGCAAGCGGCTGGCAGTGGAGCGTGAGGACTATGACCTGGCGAAAGCACTTAAGGCAGACATTGAGAAGCTGCGGGTGGCTGGGGAGGCGGCAGCTGGCGTCCGCGCGGACCGCGCATCGTCAGGTGACACCAGCAGTATTGCCAGCAGCAGCAGCAGCAGCAGCAGCAGCAGCGCGGTTGGGGGTGGCTGGAGAAGCAGCAGAGTGTGGGTAGCAGCAGCATGACAGCAGTACAGTAGCACCCTGACATTTTGTCTTCGGTCATGGCGGCGTGCCTGCTCATGCTGCTTTGCCGTGTACTGCCCTGTTGACCATTGAACCAGGTGGCTTGGACGGAGCAGCACTCACAGCAGCTGGCACAGATAGCGGCTATGGACCAGGAGCAGATGGCATGCTGTCACCGCGAGACCAGCAGCAGCAGCAACAGCGGCCGATGCGCTACAGTGACACAGCAGCTGCTGCGGGACAGCAGCTGCTCGGGTATGCTGAATCCAGGTCAGAGGACCTGAATGGCGAGCTGTCACGGGGCGCAGCTGGCATTGGTGCCCCTGGCAGCGGCAGCAGCAGCTTCAAGGCTGCCGCGTACGACGCAGCGGCACAGCAGCAGGTGGTGCACACCTACCAGGCGTACGAGGATCGGCCGGCAGTTGCCAAGGCATCGTACATGTCGCAGGCACGCCAGGAGGTGCTCGGCCTGGACGACGACGCACTCATCCGCGCAGACCCTGCGACGGTGTCCGCTGCGGCGCTGTTTGGGGCGCGGGGCGCCAGCACCGCAGGAACCTCTGGCGGCAGCAGACGCAGCATGGGCGGGGCTGGAGCAGCCGCCGCTGCGTCCGCGGCAGCGTCCGCAGGCAGGGACTATGACGGCGGCGGCGGCAGCAGCGGCCAGTCAGCCGGCAGCGCGTGCTGCACCGCGCCAGCGCCGGCAGGCTGGCCCGGCGACCTCCCCACCCCAGAGCCGCTGACCGCCAGCTCCTGCAGCGACGCAGCGCCGGTGGCTGAGGTCGCCGGCGAGTTTGTCGCGGCCGCCTTCTTTAGCCGCAACTGGCAGCTGCGAGACGCCGCCGCGGCGTGGCTGGCAGACCTGGTGGGCAACGGCAGGCTGAACGGGGGCCCGGGTGCGGAGCGGCGCGAGCTCGCAAAGGGCCTCGTGAGGCTTGCTGTGCGCGGGCTGAAGGACAAGGTGCCGCAGGTGTACTGCAGCTGCCTCGGGCTGCTGCAGGTGGGTGCGGTTTCGGGCAACAAGATGGCACGGCTCCTGCCGCCTGGCAGGGGCGGCAGGCAGGAGTGCAGCCGACTTGCTACAGCAACTGGTAGAGGCTCATACTTTGGGTAGTTAAAGAAGCTTGCAGATATCTCAGCACTTTGATCATGTCAATGGCAGCAGCGGTTTCCAGACGGACGCTGCTTGCTGGCTTACTGAGCTCTTGGCTGCCAGCTCGCACGCTGCTCATGCCTGTGCTGTTGGGCGGCTGTGTGTGCTGATCCAGGCGCTGCTCATGGCGCTCGCAGCCAACGGCGGCAGCAGGGATGTGCACTCCGCGGTCGAGGCAGCCCTGCCGGTGCTGCTGGAGCGGTTGGCTGACAACAACGCACGCCTGAGGGACAGTGCACGAGATGCACTGGTGTCCCTGGCCCAGGTGTGTGTGCACAGTTTGGTTGGTTGTGTCAAGCCAAGGAGCAGCAGCAAATCGTGCGTTGCAGCAGCAGAGCAGCAGCAAGGGAACTGCTCCGTGCACGACCATGCAGGCGGAGCGCAGACGTACAAGCCCACCATCCACAAACACACAACAGCTGCCGACAGCTGCTGTTGCCGCTGTTCTGCTTGCAATGCATCACCCTGCATGTTCCGGGCAGTGTGTGCGCCGCAGAAGAAGCCAGCCAGCGGACACAGCGCCTGGCGAACAGCACCGATGCTGCTGCGTGTCGGCCGGCGCTCCACGTTGCAGTCCACAACCCAGCTGGCACACGCTGCTGCTGCTGCCGCTGCTGCTGCTGCCGCTGCTGCTGTGCACAGGAGCCCGAGGGCAGCGGCGCGCTGCGCAGCTTGACCAGCCAGCTGACGCGGCCGCCCAAGAGCCAGACGGCGTGGCGGCCTGTGCTGGCCATGCTACAGCTGCTGCAGGACCTGGTGCCGCTGCTGGGCTTGGCGGCGCCTGCTGGTGAGCCGGCTGCAGCACCTGCTTCGCGCTGCCTGCATGCTTGGGTGATTCTTTGAAGCCGTTCATGCTGCGTGCCAGCTGCTGGTGCGGGTGGCAGCACCCGGTGTCGCTGCTGTCCGGCTGGGCCGGCTGCTGCTGCTGTGCATTGCCTGCTTCGTGTCTACCCTCAGCGGCTGCGGCCGACCGTGGGTGCTGTCACTGCTGTGTGCGTACCGTTGCAGCAGTGGCAGCATGTCTAGCAGTGGGACTCCCCCACATAAGAGCATAGCATACCAGCCAGGTACGTCCCAGGTCAGCTGCACGCTCCTGTAAGCGAGCCCGGCTGTTCTGCTGCTGTGTGCAGGCATCCAAAGCAACGGCAGAGGGTCCAGTGGCGGCGGCGACGGCTTTGACCTCAATGAGGTCATGGACTACGTGGGCAAGGCCCTCAACAGCGGCAACGCAGACGTGCGCGCTGCCGCGCTGCGGGTGGCTGTGGCAGTGGCGGCTTGTGCTGCTGGTGGCGGCGCTGCAGTGCGGCGGCTGCTGCCGAAGGACCTGAACCCCAAGCTCAGGGAGCAGGCGGATGCAGCACTGGGTGGAGATGTGACTGGCGCAGCTGGTCCAGCGGCAGGTGAGACTGAGTTTTTGTCCATGCGGAACGCTGCATCGTGTCCTTGTCCTAGTGACTTGACGAGCTGCCTCTTCCAGCGACGGGCATATATGCAAGTGGATTTGCTGGAGATGCTGCGGGTGCTTCAGCATTGCAATGACTGGAAGTGTGGCCGTGCGTGCATGATGCTGTGAAGTACATTGCTCAGGGGTTGCAAACAAGGAGCACCCCCTGCCCTGTACAGCACATGTGCTGGCAACTGCATGGTGGCAAGCGTGCAATGAGCAGATGCTCAGCATACCCATCATCGGCTGCCGCCCCTGTCTGGCTACGTTGCTGCAGCAGTGGCACAGCAGCAACCTCCAGCGCCAAAGCCACGAGCTGGCGGGCAAAGCAACGGCAGCTCACGGACAGCTGGCAAGCCAGCAGCCACCAGCGGTCACCCCAACCGCCAGTCAGCTGCTGCTGCTGCAGCAGCACCACCTGCACGCCAGCAGCAGCAGCAGCCCCAGCAGCAGCAGCAAGCGCCGCCATCGCTTGAAGCAGAGGACCCTGCTCCATTTGTTGCTGAGCTGAAAGCTCGCGAGCAGCAGTATGGGCCGCGGCATCCAGCAGTTGCCGAGTCTTGCAGCAACCTGGCAATCCTGTACAACCAGCAGGGTGACTATGCTGCCGCGCAGCCGCTGTATGAGCGCGCGCTGGCTATCTATGAGGCTACGTACGGGCCCAACCACCAGGAGGTGGCACACACGCTGACAGATCTAGCAGTGCTGCACCTGGAGCAGGTGGGTTGTATGACATCCGTGTGTGCACGTTGATTAGTGCACTCCACTCTCAATAGTATTTGGTACTCTGGCCGAAGTACGGCATGTGAGTCTCACCTGCACCTGCACCTAAATCAATGTCGTGCATGCGTGGAAGTGTGGTGAGGGCGTGCTCCGGTGTGGGTGGTAGGGAGGAGAGGCACACACACCTGGCTGAGATGCGTCCTCCGCAGCTCCCCAAAAACCTTGGACGCACTGGTTGCTCAGTGTGCGCCTGTGCACGTTGCACATCCATGCAAGCTGCAAACCACCACCACCCCACCTGCGGTTGCAGGCCCTGTTGGCACCTGCTGACTTATTCTCATCTGTCTTCCCTGCTGCTGCTGCTGCTGCTGCTGCTGCTGCTGCTGCTGCTGCTGCTGCTGCTGCTGCTGCTGCTTGCCACTTTGCAGGGCCACGACGCAGTCGGCAGGCCGTTGCTGGAGCGTGCACTGGCCATACAGGAGGCAGCACTGGGCCCCAGCCACCCTGATGTCATGGCCATAAGGGACGTGCTCAACAGCGAGTGAGCGGCTCGTGGAGGGCTTGCTTCATGGAGTGCAGCAGCTGCCGGCGACGGCTGACAGTATGTGGCGTGGAGCAGCAGCTGGCGCTGGCGCACCAGCAGCGAGTGTTCCGTGGGCCTGCGGCAAGTTGATGTCCAGGTGTGCTGTGGACTCCACAGTGTGCTGCTGCTGGACAGCCTGCACACAGCCAGACACCAGACTGCATCATGCGGTGGATGCACTGCTGGATGCTTGGTGGGCAATGCAGGCAGCGGCTGCAAGAGCAGTGTTGTAGCACGATGGTATCCATCAAGCTGTAAGAACCTTGTTGCACAAGGAACAGTTGCCGCGTGCCAGCCCACAGCTGCATTTGCTGCATCGGCCGGCACTTGCTATGTGGCATGGTGAGGTACATGGAGGTGGTGCCTGATGCGCCTTTGCAAGAGCGCCACGCTGTCAGCGCTGATGTTGCTTAGGGCTGCTTGGAGGCTCGATTGCGGTGCTGTTGGGAGGTTGACGGACGGTAGTTGACTGACAGGTGACCAAGTGCTGCTGTGACTTTCACGTGACTGCACTGAATTTTTGTGGGTGACTGTGTGGTGAGACATGGAATGGCGGCCGGGGGTGGGTCCAGATCAATGGCGCTGCTGGTTTCAACCATCGATGCCTTTTTAAGATATGGCATGTGGAATGAAGGTGCACGTCAAGGCACGCACATAGTGTGCACTGTTTCAGCTCAGTACAAGTGCTGCGTCCTTTTTGCCAACATTTGTTGGCTGCGGTTGCAAGCAAAACATCTGGGGCTGATGCGATCTCCCCGACCTTTGAAAGAAAGCAGGCTTGTCAATCATGCATCGCAGGCTAGCAACGGCAGTGGGAGGCAGCCATGCGATTTGTTGGTGATGACGCATCATAGTTTAATTGTTGGTGCAGCTGTACGACTTGCAGGTGTGCTTGCGCATATGCTGCTGCAGCTGTCAACCCTTATGCGCGCTGCTGCTGCGTGACCACCAAGGACTCCAGCGTCGGACTATCTGGGTGACCTGACAATTTCGGAGTGTATCTTGTCAAAAGTTTGTATCTTGTCAAAAGTTCTCTGGCTCGTTTTCGACTTGGTGCCCATGATCTGCGTGTATGCACTGGTAGGTGGCACCGTCCGCCTTTGGTGCGGTCTGATCGGACATGCCAACGCCCTGGATGCCACTTGGGTCAGGTCGAGGACGAGTTTCACATGGTTTTTGAGTGTCCTTTGTACGCGCCAGTTCGCGAGCGTTTTGCTTGCCTTTTTGAACCATTTGGGGGTTTGTCGCATACGTGGGGTAGTATAGCCTCTTGTCAGCCAGGTGGTTCGCATATGATGACCTTTATGCGGCAACAACCTGCTCTTGTGGCTGCCTTCGTGCATTGTTGCTATTTGGTGCGCTGCCACCCGGAGGCGGACCCTGAGTCCTTCTTGTCTTCGGTTTCTGTCGCTCATGCGATCGATGCAGCGGACGAATTTTTCTCTGCTGACTCTTCTGTTTGTTCTGATGACGATGATATATTCTATGAGGTCTCCCCCCCCAATGAGCCTCTCGTTGGCTCCTGAATGGGGTTCCCACTTCTTGTTGGGTGGAGCATGTAATGTAATGTAATGTAATGTATTGACACAGGTTTTGTCTTTGTGACTGCAACCTATCTACACCTGGTGAAACCTGTCACACTTGCTCTCTGCTCCTTGCTCTTGTGCGAGGATCACACTGTTGGTTCTGCTCTGCTGTCGCATGTGCATGTACCATCCACGATAATCACTATTGGCACCCCTGCTCTGCTGCACAAATACAGGGGTTGCTGATGGTAGCTACCTATAGGGCAAACGCCTGGCCTACACTTATTATGGCTCTACTCCTTTGCACACACAGCGCAGCACAGCAGCAGTGATTGATGGGTGGCGGACAGCAGTTATCTGTGACTCAGTGCAGTGCAGCACTTATCAGTCCTCAGCCGCTGCTTTCAATCGGTTTGCACACTTACTTATTGGTTGCACACTAGTAGCATACTGCCTGCAGTCCGGGATGGTGACACAGGTTTGGGCACAGCTTGCTGCACTGTGTGGGCACTACGCAGCCTACACTTAGTGGCGGTGAGGATGGCACAGGCATGCCTGGAAGCTGTCGTGCACTCCTCCCAGTCAGGGCTCGGCTCAGCCGGAACGGTTCCGCCTCCGTCAGCACCAGCCGCCTTAGTAGCGGGCAAAAAGCTACCAGCGCAGTGATGGCAGTACCAGCCCTAGTAAGCCGGGCCCTTGAAGTCCGGCTGCTGCTGGCGGGTTACAGGCGCCATATGGCATGTTTCGGGCGGCGCTTGCGCGCCCGCGAGGCGGCGCCGTAACTCATGACGGACGACAGCGCGCCAACAAGAACCACAAGAAAAGCATTTACATCACTTATCGAAGGTTAGAAAGGCAACACATTACTTTTAAGCATTAGCATGAAGGTGTGTTGCAGTCTACTCCGAGACCCGGGGTTTCCTGCTGTGCGAGTTTACGCTGCTCGAGCAGCTGCTTGAGCTGCACGTGTAGCAGGTGCTGCCTCCAGCATTTACAAGCTTTCAGCAGCCCCACCTCGTGCTTCATGGTTTGGTTCACTCCGAATCTGATGTGCTTCATGACTAGCGCACGTGGAGTTTGGAGCTGTTGAGCAAAGATTCTTGCTTCTTACGGCTGAATCCCATGTGGGATTGCAAATGCAATTGCACATACCATTGAATCTGGTTGCAGGAAGACAAACTTTGCAAAGCAAAATGCAGCAATCACGGCACTCGCATGCTTCATTGGGGTCCGCGCCACCATGGCTGGATTTTCTTCTACCACATATCTGCACATACTTTGAGGCCTTGCTGCAGGAACGCGTGCCTGCATGGCAGCCCACTCGGAGCACCAGGAGAACTTGCAAGTTGCAAGCCCAATTGGGCGGGGGTCTCCTGGTCCAGCATTGTTTGAGGTACGCAGCTGTGCATTTACCTGGTGCCCAGGAGCCGTTTAAAACTCGTCCTTTTACTTACCAAGAGCCTTCCTGATCTGCTAGCAACAAAGGGCACCAGCGATGATCATGACCCCGAAGTTCCTGCATAGTCGATGCTTTTTACATGATATGCTAGTGCTTTGTCTTTCCACATGATATGCACACCTGGTGTGGCCGCTGCAGCCGCAGGGGCTCCTGGTCGAGTGGTCTGGATGAAACACGACACAACATGCCAATTGCAGTTATGACATGAAAACATCTACTGCTCAGTAGTGAAGCATTGCAGAAAGGCACACAGTCGACAGACTGACAGGTGAACAGGTGTAGGCTACACCGTGTGTAGCTGCAAAGCTACACAGCAGATTATACCAAACAAGCCAGCCGCTGCGCACTGGAGGCGGCCCGCGGCTGGTGCCAAACTCACATGCCTTATCAACAGAGGTGGATTGCCGCAAGCGTATGTAAGCACTGCTGCAAAGTGGCAGGGCAAGCATTCACCCCACAGGCTCCTGGGAGGACTGAAGGAACTTCCAAAATGTGGAAATGTGAAGGCGCAGCAGACATGCATGGTGCCCTTTCCATGCCAGTGCAGTGGCTGCAAACGGGCCAATAATTGCTGATGGCCAACGGTCAGCAGCAATTGTTGCAATGTAACACACAGTGCAGTACAGCACTCAGACCAGCATCAGCCTACTCTTGACGCCGCCTTCTGCGGTGTCGTTTGGCACATGCAAGTGCCCGCACAGAAGCAACCCAGCCGGCCTAGTCAGTTGCGCAGACCAGGAGGCATTGCCAATCCTGAGGCATCACAAATCAAGCAATTTTTTTTAACCTGCCAGCTACAGCCAGCTGCGATCAAACAGGCACTTGGCACAAAGAACTTGTCACAAACTTCAAGACCTAGCATGCTGTGCCAAACACACAGACATACGGCATGCATATTCAAACCTAACACATACCTTTGGAACAGCCACGTGTTGACAGCAAAGCGCTGTCGACAGCTGCACCACACTCTGCCACTGGGCCAATCGCTGCTACGTAAACCTCTGTACGGATACAAACAGAGCTACAAGCCCATGAAGCCCGCCACTGTGTTTCCCTTGCTCCTCTCCTCCTCCGCCTGCTCCTCTGCTGTCCCGCCGTCCATGAAGTTCTCGGGGATCACCGAGTGGCTGATGCGCACGTCGCGCTGCAGCGAGGCCTGGGACTCTGTCATGCGCGCAGCAATCTCCAGCGCCTGCGAACCAATGCCGCAAGCAGCAGCAGCAGCAGCAGCAGCACACGCACAGCGCAGACGGGCAGCAGCTGATGAACGAACAGTACTGCAATCAAAGAGGCATCGTCACAAGCATATGCTGGGTTCACCACACACCGCCACGACGCATCAATGCCAGCTCTCACGCGCAACCAAAGCGCAGCGCAACGGACTCGCAGCAGGTGCTTTCGCATCTGGTGCACCTTCATTTCGTCGCGCGGGCCGCGTGCGTCGAAAGAGATCCGGAACTTGTGGCAGGGCCGCAGCGCGTAGCGGATGGCGCCGGTCGCCAGGTCCACCTGCTCGGGGATGGCTGTGTCCTCCCGGATGTAGCAGACGTGGAAGCCCCTGCAGCGGTTTGAGTGAGGCAGAGTGAGCGTGAGTCATGGCGTGATGGACAAATGAGTGAGTGAATGAAAGTCTGAGCGGATGATGAGCGGGCAAGTTAGTGCGCGTGAAAGGGTCAAGGGGTGTACTCAGAGGGGGTGGAGACTTGGCGAAGTATCCAGCACACAGGCCCCCTGCAGCGCCAGAGGAGTGGCTTGGTGCTACCGCGTGTGCATGGCTGGTGAGTTGAGTGGGTCATTGGGGGACATGTCGATGTTTGACACCCTGACGCGTACACCCTGACCATATCCCTCGGCCCTGGTCCCTGCTCACCTGTCGGTCATCACGTCCACCAGCATGTCGATCGCCACAGGATGCTCCGTGAAGAACGGGCTGCGCGTGACATACTCGGCGTGCCCCGCCAGCCCGCTCTGGCGCACCACAGGCAGCACATCGTTGATGATGCGGTCAACAACCTGCGACAATGATGTGGGCCAAGCCGCAGCAGCAGCAGCAGCGGCGGCGGCGGTTGTCCGCAGTGTGTACCTTTTCCTTTGTTTCACAGCAACTGTCCGGCTATGATGCCTGCCTCGGCATCTGACATACACCGCCGCAACAAGGCAGATGCCAAGACAATGGCCCCACTGCCGGATGTGCAGTACCGCATGCACCCCGCGCAACGTTTGCAGATGATTACCTTCACCTCAGCAAACAGGCCACAGCTTGATTTGCCTCAACCGGCCAGTTGCATGACCAGCAGTGTCAACGCACAATACGTTGCACAGCAGGCCACCAAGCAGCAACCGGGCCAGTTGCATGACCAGCAGTGTCATCCCACAATACATTGCACAGCAGGCCACCAAGGCGCAACAGACCTATCTGCAATCAACCAAGCGGATGCTTGCCTGATCGCCCCAGCTGTGACACAGTGCAGGCTTACACGGCAGCCCCCAGAGGCTGCCGAGCAACAGAATCCCCCCTCCCCCTCACCCAGCAAAGTGCCCACCTCAGCAAATAGGTCGTAGCTTGCTTCGCAGTAGCCGTCCAGGCGCATGACCAGCTCCTGCCGCGCTGACAGCACCACATCCTTGGCCAGCGGCAGGTGCCGGATCAGCTCTGCAAGTAACACATTACAAAGTTGTCATATTATTGTCAGTGACATATGGTAACAAACAGGGTGGTGTGCACATAATGATGGCCGTGCAGGAATTGTGTTTGATTGTTCAGGTCCACAGCCATGGCTAGCAGCAGGTAATTAACAACAAAGCAAGGCCGGCAAGCAGCCACCAGCAGCTCGCAAAATGGCGAGTAAAGGGCAGGCAGGCAGGCTTGGGGAATGTGAATGGTGACAGGGGCATGCGCAGTTCAGGGGGCTGATTGAGCACCTCACGATAGTGTAAGCAATCAGGGCAGCAACTGATAGCTTCCATGTGCAGTTCATCACTTGCGCTGAGGTGTGCTGCTGCTCAAGCCTGTCTGCCAAGACCTTCCCCTCACCATACGCCTTTGCGTTGAGGTCCAGGCTGCTCTGGTACCTCAGCTCGTTGGTGATCTGCTGCCGCGTCTCTTCCAGGCTGCCCATGGAGTCGATCAGTGTGAAGGGGAAGAACTGCTTGAGGCGCAGCCTGCAGCAGCAGCAGCAGCAGCAGCAGCAGCAGCAGCAGCAGCAGCAGCAGCAGCAGCAGCAGCAGCAGCAGCAGCAGTAGTAGCAGAAGTTCAAGGCAGCGGTAACAGCAGCAACAGCAATTGTGGTGGAGGCAGCAGCGCGAGCTGCATTGCTCTGGTGACAGTCAGCGGGCAGGGAGCCAGGTGCCTCACACCACATCTGCTGCAGCAGATGTGCTGGGAGCGGCAGCACTGCATGCACCTCACCAACCAGCACACAGCACAAGAAAGCCTGCCAAAGCACCTTGTAACGTATACCGTTAGCATGCTTTTAAATGGCATCTGCAGCCACTCACGTTGCAGCATAGTGTGTCTTGAAGATGGCGTATCGCTTCCTGCACTTGTCGATGTCTGTGTCTGTTGCGCGCTCCTCAAAGAACTGGCCGGCGCCTGCGTCCAGCACGCGGCGGTTGTGCAGGTTTGCCACGCGCGCGCGCTGCAGCTGCCGCTTGATGGACGTCTCCTCGTCAACGTACAGCACCACAACCTGCGGCAGCAGCAGCGGCAGCAGGGGTGGCAGCGGCAGCAGCCTGGTCAGCCTGCACGCAGTGCTGCAGGATGTAGCCAGCCAACTCGCTCTGGGCAGCCAGCCGGAGGCGCCAGCAAACTGCTGAGCACATCTACACTTCACTGAACTGCTGAGTCACAACGTGAGTAGCATGCACCTAGTGATTGGTTGGCTGAGATAGTGATGCAGGCAGGGGCGAGCGTCGGCAGCACCTACTACAAGGGAGAGTTCGTGCACCCGGGGGCGGCAGCACTGGAGCAGCACGCCCCTCACCAACCTGCCTCACACTGCTCAACTCCATGTCCCCGGGTGATCCACACCTGCACTGTGTGTGTCACCGATGCTCTCGCAGCAGCCTGCGACATACTTGAAAGCTTGCTGGCCTCATGTGTTTGCAGCATCCCCACCTTGAATGATGGCCGCGGGAACGCGATGCCTTGCGGTGTGTCGGCATATTTGTGGTGCAGCTCCAGCAGCTTGTCATACAGCAGCTTGAGGAAGTCGACCTGCACATCACGCGATCACAAAACAAGATGGCACAAGCCACATGTGACACACGGCATTGTTGAGGTGCAGCTCCAGCAGCTTGTACAACAGCAGCTTGCGGAAGTCAAGCTGCATAGCGTCTTCCAATGTAACAGGTGTGCATGCATCCAATTGAGCAATGGCCACATCGACATTTCAAGTATTGACTGTGCTGCACAACAGGAAGCCCATCATGATCAGATAGCGGCAGCGCATCCATCAGCAGCACGGAACCTGCCATCTAACAAAAAGCCAGCCCTGCCCCCTTTGCTTGGCAGTGCTGCTACTGCTGCTGCTACTGCTACTGCTGCTACCGCTACTGCTACTGCTGCCTGCCTCCTTTGCCCAGCAGCAGACCATCTGCCTGCGTTCTTTCACCACTGCTGCTGTGCGCCGCCGCGAGAGATCAGCGCAAAGCGCATACACGCACTCACACACACGCGCACACATGAACATACGCATGCACGCACCCCACATGCACGCAAGCACGCACCCTTGCAAACAGCGGCTATCTCTGTGGCAGGATGCAGCCCCAGGTGCCTGTCGCACAGCACACATGCCAGCAGGCAAGCAGGCCCTGCCAGCACCCACCTGTGTGGCAGTGCGCGGGAAGCCGTCCACGACAAAGCCCAGGTCGTCCTGCAAGCCGGGCTCGTCGAGCAGCAGCGCCTCCAGCAGCAGGTCGCACACCATCTGGTCGGGTATCATTTCGCCAGAGTCCACCAGCCGGCGCGCCTCAGGGTACGACTCCTGATTGTGATGGAGGCAGGCAGCAGCAGCAGAGACGGCAAGCAGCAGCAGCAGCAGCAGCAGCAGCAGCAGCAGCAGCGTATGTGCATGTATTTTGCTGATAAGGGCAGGTCGCTCACACAGCAACGCCAGTGCAGGTGCAGTGGGTGATGCCACTGCCGCCTTGCACTAGCTGCATGGCGGCAGCATATTTTTCTGTGACAGCACATGCCACAGCACATCCCTTGTGCCGGCACAACCCCTGGGATCCAGCCAATCCCATGCCACAGCACATCCCTTGAAACAACACGCATGGCATGCCACAGCACATCCTTGTGCCAGCACATCCCTTGAAACAGCGCGCGTGACATGCCACAGCATATCCGCTGTGCCAGCAAATCCCTTGAAACAGCGCGCGTGACATGCCACAGCATATCCGCTGTGCCAGCACATCCCTTGAAACAGCACGCATAGCAAGCCAGGGCGCCGCGCAAAGGCTTACCAGCAGCCCCGACACTGTGAAGTGCTTGGTCAGGCCCCGCGTCTTCAAAATGTGCCCGGTGTTGACGCCCTAGCAGCAGCAGCAACAGCAGCAGCAGCAGCCTCAGTACTGCAATCAGCAGCCTGCCGCTGGTGTTTGGCGACCGTGCGAAGGCAGCTGCAAAAGCACTCCACAAGCCGGGCCGTTGACGCTCGCTCTGCGCTGATTCCTCGAGACAGCCAGTCACATGTCTGGCAATCTTGCCGGGATAATTGTCGTTCCAAGATTTTGTGTGATCACCTTGCCTGAGCCTGGTGCGCCGTTGAGCCACACCACCTCCCGCGGCACCCGAAAGTCCTACAATGCATGCAGGGAAGGGCAGCAGCAGCAGCAGCAGCTGTCACCATCAGCATGCTTGGTGAATGCAAACGCAGCAGGCGCCGAGCTCGCAGTTTGCTTCTTCCCTGCCGTAGTCTGTCACAAGGCGTGCCGACCTCGCCTGCGCCTGGCTGGGGCGGTGCTGCTGGCATGCAGACTGCGTGGCGCTGCAGCTGACACCAGACTGTGAGGCTAATGCGGGTGCTGCCGTCACACCCCAACGCAGAGCAGACACCCCCGCATTGCACCGTCACAGTAGAATGTTCTGCCTGCAACTGCTGCTGCTGCTGCTGCTGCTGCTGCTGCTGCTGCTGTTTTTGAAGCCGGAATGGTGCCATGCTGCAGTGCTGGCATGTTCCGCCGATGTGGTGCTACGGCACCCGTACATGGAGCAGCGCATGTATGCAGCTGAGCTGCCGCTGCTGTGAGAAGACACGCCTGCTGCGCGAGAAGCTGCTGCTGCCGTGAGGACTGCCACGTGTTGTGCAGAGTTGCTGCAAGCGGGAAGTGGTGCTGCTGCTGCTCCTGCTCCTGCCCCTGCCAGCAGTCTCCTTGCTATGCCACACATGGTTGCTGCAGGCCTGCAATAGGCTACCACAGCTGCTGCCACTGCTGCCGCTGTTGCTGCTGCCGCTGTTGCTGCGCACCTGACCGTAGCGCTCCTCAAACCGCCGCCAGCAGGAATCAAATATGACGAGGCTCTCCATTTTGTACTCTGCGTGCAGTGCAGGGAGGTCGTGGGTGCACGTGTGACATATGCAAGGTAACTAGGTGTGACAACACCGCAAATCAGACAGCAAAGTTATAGCTTTCTTGCTTTCATGGCGTCCCATGCAACGGTCACAGATGCGCTGCTAAGTTATCCAAACACACATAACTCGTTAATACTAGCAGGGAGTCATGTTCGCATGCAGCAGTACAGCGCAGAGGCACGTTCCCTCAGCCAAACAGCTTCATTGCGTGCGCACCAGAGGCTGTGCCGTTCCACAATGCTGCTGCACCGCCAACCACCGCAGACGACAGCAGTGACAGCAGCACAGGCAACGCCCATGCATATGCCACGAGAGGGAAGGCAGCAGGGTGAGGCGCATATCCCAAGCTTGCTGTGCCAGTGCTGCCTCACACACTTCCATGCTGCCGCTTCTGCTACTTATGATGCTGAGATTGGACCTGATGCTATGGTTTAATTGGGTGGAGCTCACATCGCGGCTGCAGCATCCACACGTTCGACGCTGATCTCACCTGTACTGCGCTGTGCATGATACGACCTCAAACTTCTGCTACTGCTGCTACTGCCGCCACTGCTACTGCCTAACCTGCTGATTCCTTGTGAATTGCTTATGGCATGGAGGCTGTTTTTCGCTGCTTGTTGCTGCAATACACTACTGCTGCTGCTGCTGCAGCAGCTGCTGCTGCTGGCTGGTACTATTGAGAGTTCCTGCAAGCTGTGGATGCAGCGCTGGGGGCGTCTTGGCAATAACTGCCCTGCCTGGCTGGCTGCCACTTCCACCCGCTGAGGTTGAGCGAGAATGAGGTATCCGGCATGCTGCTGTAGGACCTGCTTTTGCTGGGTGTGCTGAGAGATCAAGTGCTGTGTTAAGACAGCAGCCAGCTGCTTGGTCCGCTGGCCCTGCCTAAGAATCTGCATGCTGCGCGTATCCTCAATCAAAACATAATGTTGCACGGTTGCAAGCTGCTGCGTGGCTGCAAAGTTGCAGAAGAGTTAGGTTCGGCAACAAGGGCTTTTTGGGCTTTGCAGGCACAGCGCTAGTCCAGCCACCACGAACACTTCGACACTTCGACGGCGTTTAAAGACTGTCGTGGGATTGAAAGAACAGGACTTCCCCACAACAGGTACATGACCGCTCCCGGGACGAAGTTCAAGCGTCGTAAAGACAAAGAAGGGCACGGCATTCAACATCGAGCAAAATGGCATACTTATGCAAGTTGTATCATTTATGTTATACTCTCGGAAGCTTTTTTCTGCTGAACCTGCTTTTGCCTTTGCACCTCAGCTGCGGGCTGCAGCCTGCTGTTGAGCAACAGCACTGTCAGTGCACCAGAGTAGCAGCTGCCTGCAAAAAGTCCGTGGAGCTCAGTCAACTGCAGGTCTTCAAACACCAATTCAACACACCCATCACCGAGTTGAACACTCTGTTGTCATAGTGGGCCATCAGTCAGATGACGTTTGTGATGAGGTACATGCATGTCTGTAGTGTGATGGAACACTCGTCGCAACACTGGATGTCACTGGCATCGGCGGCACAGTCACCTCAACCATGCGGCAGCCATCAGACACATACCTTGACCAAAATTGCCGCTTCCACAGCCTGTGGTAGGTGGCTTTCTGAGCCACACCTGGTGGGGCGCCGGCTGTGCATCATGCAGTGCATGTTGACTCTTTTTTCAAGATCCTTTGCTGCTGTGCGCTTTGCTGACAAGGGGGGCTTGCAGCAGGAGTTAGCATGAGCATAGTAGCACAACTGCTGGCTCAGGGTTACCCTGTTCAGACTCTAAACTTCAGAGCTCTCGAGCCTTGCAAGGATGCCTGCGCAGAGCATGTTGCACCTGTGCTTCTTTACTATTGAGCAGGGCTGCTGTGAGAGGCTGGCCCCTGGTGCAGCACTCATTACTGCCAAAGGCTCCAGGAACCAGTGGTCCCAGCACCGGTGCATGATGCTCATGAGCATCATCATACTGCCCATTCTTGCCATAGCATCAACGCCATCTGATGGCCGGGCCCCGCGTTGACGGAAGGAGGAGGGAGCACTGCTCCAGATTGTGTGCAAGTATTGCGCACATATCAAGCCTTCATGAAGGCTACTGATCTGAAGAAGTCAGCAGTACACGGTGACACCATCCGACATCGGTGCATGATGCTGATGATATTGATGACATCAGGCCCATCAGCAAAAAAAAAGCAAAACGCGGTCACTTACCCATCCAGCCCAAACCTGTTGAAGATTGGCAGCGGCGCAAACCACAGTGATTGCAAGAGGATCATCATATGATGCATACATGTTAGCCATGCAAGCCCGGCTATGGGCCATAGCATTACTGCCATGGGCCCCAGACAAAAGGCCCAGTCTACTGCCACACTCATGCCTGAT
The DNA here is from genome assembly GCA_014080715.1 of Scenedesmus sp. NREL 46B-D3. Lineage (NCBI taxonomy): Eukaryota > Viridiplantae > Chlorophyta > Chlorophyceae > Sphaeropleales > Scenedesmaceae > Scenedesmus > Scenedesmus sp. NREL 46B-D3. The sequence goes on from JACERP010000048.1 coordinate 368,115, forward strand.
AGCAGCGCTGTTCAGCAGTTGCACCACCAACACGTACGCATGCGGCAGCCATCTCGCGCAGCAGGCAGCAGTTGACACCACCAGCACCTGCTCAACAATTCATCTGGACTGCCGATGCGCTGTCCCGAACAAAAGCAAGAACAACTTTCAGCAACACAATGGATACTGAAGTGCTAGCAAGTCTCTGAAACAACTGAAGCAATATGAACATAACCCCGAATGTCTCTCCAGTGCTCGTTTTCTTGTCTGTGGGCCACATGCCAGCCTGGGGTCCGACACGCCGACAACAGCAAACTGCCACATCATGCATCATCACAATCGTCAACCACCTGCCAGTTGTGCACATGCGCACGTTGTGCGTGCCTCCACGCACTACACACCAGGCAGCACGACATCCGTCAGCGACATGCCCACCCCCAGCACAGGGCTGCCATCCACCACCTGCCGCACACCCGCAGTCCCGCCAGGCAGCCCCACTGCTCCAGCGCCTCCAGGAGACAGCCTGCAGCCGCACACCAGGCAGTGCGGCGCACCCGGCTGCACCTGCGTGGCCCCTGCCGCTGCCGGCGGCAGCGTAGCGGCACCCGGCGTCACGACGATGCCTCTGCAGGGCGCTGCCACAAAGCGCCTGCCGCAGCAGCTGCAGCCCCAGCCGCTGCGTGCGCTGCTGCCTGCAGGGCACAGCAACAGGCTGGCAGCACAGCGTGGCCAGCTCACGACTGCCGGTGCGGCTGCACTGCCGCCCCCCGCCGCCTGCCCATCAGCATCTGCCATCTCTACATCAACCGCCGCTGCAGCCGCCCCTGCTGGCGCCTCTGCTGCCACACGCGCCAGCTGCATTGCCTGCAGCTCGCTGCCCGACACACCCACCGGCGGCAGTTCAGCTGCGTCCAACGGGTTCGGCTCGCGCGCAGGCATGCTGCTGCTGCCATCCCCCTCGAGTGCGAGCGGTGCTGGCAGGCTGTAGCTGGCATACACCACGGCTGCCGGCCGTAACAACTCGTCGCCGTTGAGATTCGGGCTGCGGATGTTCAGGCTCACCCAATCTGCCATCAACACCTCACTCACAGGGAACATGCCTACGCCAAAGCCACCACCAGCAGCAGCAGCACCACCACCACCACCAAGAGTAGCTGTCCCAGCCGCTGCTCCGCTAGGGCTGCCTGCTGGTGCTGGCAGGTGCAGCTGCTGCTGCTGCCGGTGCTGCAGCGCCTGCTGCTGTCCCGCAGCAAGCGCAGCAGCACTGCAGGGATCAAGGCAGTACGCCAGCCCGCCGTTCAGGCTGCAGTACACATGCCGCTGCAGCAGCTCCAGCTCCCAGCGCTGCTGCAGCTGCTGCAGCTGAGCCAACAGCTGTGCCGCGTGCGGCAGCTGCTGCACCGCCGGCTGCTGCGGGCCGTCCCACAGCTTAACGAAGCAGCGTGACAGGTAGCACGCCAGCTGCAGGCCCTTCCAAGCAGCCACTGGCACACCTGGCCTGTACCCCAGTGCTCCTGCAGCAGCAGGCGGCGGCGCTGCCACGGCCGCATCAAACGGTGCGGTCAGTGCATGCAGGAGCTGGCTCAGCAGCTCGGCCTGCAGCTGCGCTTCCTTGAGCTGCTTCTTGACCATCTTGCGCACCACTTCCACACGGATGTCGACAGGCGCCGGGATGAGGCCTGCGAGGTCGCCGTAGTCCTCTGCCTCAGCGGCTCCACCCGCTGGCCCTTTGAGCGCTGCGTCTGCTCCGGACTTGCTCCGCTTCTTCTGGCTGCCCTGACGCTGCTGCTCTGCTGCCGCCACCAACCCTGCTGCTGCTGCTGCTGCCGACGTCCCACCTCCGGCTCCTGCAAGCGCTGACTCATCATCTGCTGCGCCATCGTCTGCCGCGGCCAGGTCCTGCGCAGGACTCAGGCTGTGCCAGCCGCACCTCGCCACTGCCACCACCAAGTCCCACAGCGCGGCGGCCGGCAGCACAGCCTGCTGGCAGCCTTGCCACAGCAGCGCCGGGACCAGCCGCCCGGTCAGCAGCTGCTGCAGGTTGGCTGCGGGCGGCGCAGCGGGGCCCCAGCTGCTGTAGAGCTGCAGTGCTCCGTGGATGAGCCTATCCCACGCGCTGGCGTTGATGCGCAGACCAGCGCCGGCAGTGGCATCCATCTCCCCGGCGGCCTGAGCAGCGGCAGAGCCGCAATGCATGCAGACAGGCAGCAAGCACTGGATCAGCGCTGAAGCAGAGGTGGATGAGGCTGCTTGTCGTGCTGCCGGCACACGGTATCCTTGGCCGCGGGCAGGATGCCGGCAGCATGCGCTGGCTGCTCAGCATCGCCGAGGACCATGCAGGCGTTCTGACCTCAAAATCGATCAGGCCCCATTCAGAAGCATGTTGAGATGCAGCGCTTGCAAATGCAGCTGCACGATGCTATGGCGTGCAGCGCCTGCAGTGGCACACCCCTCCCGGCAGCTTAGAGAGGCAGCATGCAGCAGGCGGCCAGGCATCAAGCTGTGTTCAGCAGTGCAGCAATTCAGATGAGGCCTGCAGTGGCACGCATGCCCCCGGCAGCTTGAAGCACAAATCAGGCATCCAGCCATCACTCCTTCGATCAGCAGTGTAGCAACATAGATGAGGCCGGCAGTGGCGACCCTTTCTCATTCACCTACAAGAAGCAGCACTCAGCAGGCAGCCACACAAGCAGGTCAGCAGGCCTACAGGCAGCAGGTAATACCGCAACAACACACAGCAACGTCAAAGTGCCGGAACAAACCCACTAATTGCAAGATGCCTGCACCAGTTTCACCCAGGGGTGCAGAACAGCAGGGTGGCAGCCATGCTATTTGCAAAACTGCTCCCACACAAGTCACATGCTGTGCCATGCTGTCCAGCCATCAGCACGCTCGCAGCGGCTCTTCCGCCTGCTGGGCCACCCATCACACATTGGGAGAAATCCTGTTCCAGATTGAGAAAGGACAGCTGGCGCCAGCTGCAGCAACAGCAGGACAGCTGTGCAGTGCTGACGTGACACATCGTGAGCTCTGCTTCACCTCAGCGCCTCACGAGCAAGCGTCCCACCAAGCTGTCGCAGGTGGGAGGAGCACCACCCAACAGGAACCAAGTGCCGACGGGTTGTATGTCAAAGAGAGGGTAGTTACACGTGAGCCCATCTCGCCGTCATGTATCAAATATAGTATCATGATATTATACATAGTATATCATAAGAAATGTACATCGGCTCACCTCGGTGACGCGCCAGTCTCTGGCTGTGGCCAGCACCAGGCCCGCGCCGCTGCCAGCGAGGCCGCACATGGGCGCCACGGCGCGCGCGGGCCGCGTCATCGCGCTCGCGACCTGCGGGCGCAGCCACTGCCTGTTGAAGCGGCTGCAGGGCCGCCCCGGCTGCAGCAGCGCGGCAGTGCAGGCAGCAGGCAGTGGAAAAACGACGGTTTGGTTGTGCTGTCAGCCACGCGGGTGGCTGCACGGCGGATGGCGCAGCCGCCGCGTGTTGAAGCACAGGGGGACCGGCACTGCTGACACCGACCAATGGAATGTGCATGCGGCAGCCAGTTTGGTGAGGGGCAGGCCACCAGTGTTGAAGCACAGCGCCAACGGCACATGCCGGCCAGTGCATGCGTGCGGCGGCCAGTTTGATGGGCAGGCAGGCCGCCATGGGCGCACCTGGGCAGGGCAGGGCGATGCGGCACCATGTCAAGCACAACATAAGATTGTAAGTAGGTGGAACAGCACCGCGATCCTGACAGCAGACACAGCAGATAAACATGGTTGATGATGCTTCACAGCGCACACTGCCGCTCTGTGGTGCGCGCCTACACGCAGCGCGATTGCGTCGTCAAGGTCATCCCTAAGAAGTGAAGCGTGCACCAAAACCGGTCACCACGTCCTGAACTGCGTGTTCATATGGGTTGCTGTGATGCGCTGCCTGCATGCTCACCCTGCTGCTCACCCCATCTGAGTTAACGACTGTAGCCGCACCTCCAATGCGCTCCCTCACAAACCCAATCCAGCGACTCTCCGCCCCACATGCGGGCCAGCGGACCGCGCATGACTATGAGGCACCACCTCATGCACAGAATGCCATATGCGATCACACATCAACAATTTCTTTTTGGCAGCACTCCCCCAGCCCACCTGCAGTCCGTCTTTCGTCCACACCCAGCTCAGCAGCTGCCCGTCTGCGCCGCAGCTCGACAGCTGCTGCTCCAGGGGGCTCCACAGCAGCCCCGTCACAAAGCCCACACCGTGGCAGCGCCTGCTGCTGCTCTCGCCCATCGAGACCGCCAGCGACAGCTGCTGCCGGCTGTAAGCTTTCGGCACAGCGCGCAGGCTGCTGGTGGTGACAGCATCGCGACCAGCGCGGCGCTCCTCCACACAGAGATGCTGCCCAAGTTCTTGCCGGCAGCGAGCAGCAGCTGCCAGCCTGCAGCATTGTTGGCCCTACTGCTGGGCCCTGGATCTGCTGCTGCTGCTGCTGCTGCTGCTGAGTTTGCTGCTGCTGTTGCTGCTGCTGCCACCACTGCCATGTGGAGCACGAGCGCTGGCTGCCTGTCAGGCAGCAGTGCAGTGCCGAGGCCATTGAGAGCCTGCTGGGCGGTGCTGGCGCTTGCGGCTGCTGCCGGGTCTGCAGACCAGAGTGTGACGTCACCCAAGCTGGTACCTGCAGATTGAGGGTGGTGTGGCGGTTGCGGTGTCGTCATTGCCGGCGTTACAAAGCGCAACTCTTGCGCCAACTAGATTGTGTATGTTGTCCAGAAGACATGCGATGATCCTGTGCAGCTTGTTGAGTGATCCTGCCGGGATTCAGCCACGAGGCATGGGGCCAATGGCGTTTATGCTATGGCTAGAATGGGTGACATGATGATGAAGGCGCAGACAATGTTGGCATGGACCCAAAGCTGGATACAGCCACATCTGATCTGTCAAGAGCTGTTTGCTTTGGCAGGAAACATGTGCGGACACGGCGCAGTCAAGCAGCAGGGCTGCCGAGCGCGCCTGCACACGCGCTTCTGCACATCCCTGTGCATGCATCAAAGCGCCCACATGTACACCTGCGCTTCCCAATGATCCTGCCTGCCTGCCTGCCTGCCTGCCCTGCCTGCCTGCCTGCCTGTCTGTCTGTCTGTCTGTCTGTCTGTCTGTCTGTGTGTGTGTCTGTCTGTCTGTGTGGGTGTCTATCTGTCTGTGTGTCTGTCTGTCCGACCGTTTGCCTGTCTGTCACCGCACATCCCCTACAACGCAACCCTCCGGAGTTGTCGACGTCACGCGCACAAGAAGAAGATGCTGCTCCTTGGCGACACACACTGTATACAGTGCTGACAAGCATCACCCAGGCGCTGCAGAGCTGCCAAGGGCGCTAAGCCCGCCCTCCCTCCCTCCCATCCATGACTCACTCACTCGCTCGCTCATCAACCCTCCCTCTCCCCCTCACCTACAGCCAGCAGCAGCACATCTCCAGCCTGCCTCCTGCACACAGCACCAGGCAGCACCGCGCAGCTGCTGCTGCCAGCTGCAGCACCTGCCTGTGCTGCACCCTCCCCTGCTGCTGCTGCTGCTGCTGCTGCAGCAGGCATACGGCCCAAGCAAGCGACGTCACATACGCCCCATTAGCCACTCGTAAGGACCCAAGGTACTGCAGACGCGACGCTTCCTGCTCAGCAGCTTCGACGCCTTCACTGCTGCTGCTGCTGCTGCTGCTGCTGCTGCTGTACTGCTGCGGCAGGTTGTACCGCCAAATCTGCACGCAGCCGCTCTTGCTGCCGACAGCCAGCAGCGCCACTCGCTCCGCCACCACTTGCTCCTCCTGCTGCTGCTGCTGCTCGGCAGCTCCGTCGCTGCAGTCGCAGCGGACAATGCACGTGTTTGACCATGCTGCTGCTGTCGCTGCCAGGAAGGTCCTGCGCGCCTCCCAGGATGCTGCGGCTATCTTGGGGCCCTGCAGAGCTGCCAAGCTGCTGTTGTCATACGCGTATGCAGGCTGAAGTGCATTGAAGCAGCAGCAGCAGCAGCAGCAGCAGCAGCAGCAGCAGCAGGAGGAGAATGTCAGCTAGACCCAACGTGACTCGGTCATTTAAGTCACCATTTGCCCGCTGACTCTGCCCCAGTGAGCAGCAAGCTGTTCACATAGCAGCCCTGTTGACTCTGCAGGTTTAATGCCTCCAGGCGCCACCACACCTGCATTGAATTTGCTGCAGCGCAACACGTGGTGCCTGATGCAATGCAATGCCTGCCTACCCTCGTCCGTTAAAGCGACAGCCATGCATACACATTGGCACTGGTGAACTCAACACAACTTGCTACTTGGGGCAATCGGAAAGGCAGCCCACACTTCACACCCCGTCGCTGCACTAACACCAACATCACCAGTGCTTTGCCGGTTGCTGTTGACGACACTTGCTTCTGCTGAAACAGCTGAGTGTACAACATCATGAGAAGGCAGCTGCAACTGCATGCTATGATGATGCCTGACGCCACAGGGCAAGTCTGCAACAACAACAACAACAACAAACAGACAGCCGCCACACAGCAACTGCCTACAGAGCATAGTCGAAGCGGCTTACCAAGTAGCGGACTACTTACAAGAGGCAAATCTCAATCGTTTGTTCGCTGTTTCTGAGCGCCGCATTTGTCAAGCTCGTCAATATTACTAACAATGACTCGTGTAAGCCATATTTGGCGGCATCCATAACGCGCCTCAATCCACTGGGGAGGCGGAAACTTGAACGATTATTCTCTCTAATGATGTGAGGTAAACCACCCAGACCCTCACATCCCCGCCAGGCAGCAAGTGAAGCTCACCAGGTGGGCGCAGCTGCAAGCTGAGCTGACATTGCCTGCACTCACATGGCCAGTGCGACAGCACGCATACCACCCCCCAGAGCCACACTCCCCACCCTACACGCAACGCAGGTCTGCAGCTCACCACATAAGCGCAGCTGCGTGCTGAGATGACATTGCTGGCCCGAACACGCAGCGAGGGCCCATGCAGTGAACTGCTCGCCAGCTGCACCTCCACCCCTGCCACTTGCTGACTCAGCTTCACGGTCGCACTGCAGCACAGCAGACACCGAATGCAGCAGCGTGTCACAAACGACAGCAGCTACCAGGTGCAGCAGAGCGTTGCCAAGCGCAGCAGCGCGGCCCCCGCATGCGCATATCGTCTGATGGCTACGTCATGACGCTGCCGATGGAAATGGGATGTTTTCGGCAGGCACGCACTGCAGGTGCAGCAGCAGCGAGTGCAGCTGCTGCTGGAGCAGCTGTGCCTGCAGCCCAGCGGCCAACCCAACTCCATCGATGCTTCCTTGGAGCGCAAACAACACATACGCACCTTGTGCAGCCAGCAGCAGCGTCCCGGGACTCCGCAAAAGCGCTGAGTGGGCCTATGACGCCGCGAGCCTGCTCATCAGACCCCTCCTCAGCAGCGGCAGCTGCCGCAATCAGCCCCAGCGCCTCCGCGGCCTCATATCTCTTCCGCTTGCCACCCCTGCCTCGCCCGGACCTCCCCGCTGTCGCTGCTGCTGCTGCCGCCGCCGCGCGGTCCGCCGCCGCGTCAAAACCCTGGCCTTGCGCTGCTGCGAGCATCGCCTGCTTCAGGGACCCCCGCCTGCCCCCAGCAGCAGCCTTGCCGGCCGACCTCGCCCCTCCTGCTGCTGCTGCTGCTGGGTCGGCTGTGGGCCGTCAAGCAGCGGGGGCGCAGCGCCGCCGACGGCCATGAGGTTGTTGTAGCCTTTCGTGAGGTACGGGGTGGCTGCGTCGTCGCGCACGCGGGCGCCGAACGACTGGATGACGGCCTTGCGGATCACGGCCTTGGCCAGGGCGACCAGCTGCAAGCGGTGCAGTGCAAATGAAGACACGTTACCACGACCAGGGCACTCTTGCATGAAGCGTACATTCCTGATGAGGCTGTGCACGTAACCCCCGATGGTGTAGACAGATGACGCCGGCGCCTGACCGCCACGACACAGGGCTGATGGTTGCACTGTATGGCGTACATGTGGTGCGCAGCATGCGTGCATTCACGCACGGCGTTGGAGCGTCGTGTCGCCAGTCAGCGCTGGCTCTCACCTGCTTTGCCTCTGTTGCTGCCTCCATCTGCTGCTTGTGCAGGTGGATGAACTCAGCCCACACCTGAGTCCACAGCCGCAGGTCCGCCTTGCGCAAGTGCTGGCCCTTGCTGTAGCGCGGCAGCTGCAGCGACACACAGCAGACGGGGCATGGCAGGGACGGCAGCAGGGCAGCGGCAGTGAGCACAGGATGGAGCTGCTCTAAGGCCAATCTAAGGCCGGATCTGCATGACGCAGCATCAGAGGGGGCAGCAAGCATGGAAACAATGCTGAGTCCGCCACAGAAGAGCAGCAGTGCCAGGAGACCAAACAGGTGGCTTGCGCAGGTGCTGGCTCCAGCCCTGACGAGGCAGCTGCAGCAGAGAGACAAGATCTGTCAGGGGCTGAGGTGCGGGTGGGGGATGCATACAACAAGGCAAACTCCCGAGGTGATGCATCCTGCATGTGCTGAAGTCATTGGTCAACCAGCCATCAGCAGTGCCGCGTCATGTTTCATGCAGGCGCACTAACACTCATCCCCGCACCTTCTTGCTGTCCAGTGTTAGGCGCAGAGCAGCAAAGCGCTGCCCCAGCACCCGGGGCACCACCTTGCTCCAGGTCTTGCTGTCGGCTTGCGCCAGGCTGCAGCCCTGGGGCAGCAGGGACGTAAGGTGGTGCTGTCAATGTCACCGGGAACCTGCGGCAGTGGTGATGGCGGCAGCAGCAGCAGCAGCACCAGCAGCAGCAGATTGCAGCTGTGGGACAGCAGCATGAAGGAGGTGGTGCTGACACTCACTGGTATGAAGCACCTGCAGCAACCCTGCAGCCACGGCACTGACAGCAGCAGCAGCAGTACCAAAAGCAACAAGTCGTGCATCGAAACACCAACGTGTGGCATGCACCAACGCCCACACCGTCTGGCACGTCAACGGCATGCAAGCATCATCCCAGTGTGCAGCATCCGGAGCCACAGAACAAATGTACCCGCACAAAGGACGGCGGCAAAGGGTTACACGCTGGCACACAAGCAACGAGCGCCACCAGCAGCGCCCTGCTCGCGATCCTTGTGTCAGCATCATCCCGCGGCTCTTGCAACCTCCATCAGCACCCAGTTTGCACACGCAGGGCTCGTGTGGTTTAGCCCCACGTATGAAGCTGCGACTCCCATTCATGACACAACAGCAGACAGCCCTCCGGCATCTACCATCAGCGACGTCACGGCAACCAGCACAGCCTCACTGTGTACTCGGCCTCAGGGTCGCCCTCTTCATCTTCAGTGACAGGCCCCTCATCTTCAGTGCTGCCTCCATCGTGCTGCTCAGCGTCTGACTCGTGCTGCTTCTTCTTCTTCTTTTGCTGCTGCTGCTGCTGCTGCTGCGGCTGCTTCGTCTTTGTCGAGCTGCGCTTGCCTCGTGCTGACAAGGGGCCAGAAGCATCACCTGGGCCCCCATCTTTTTCCTTCACCTGCTGCTGCTGCTGCTGCTGCCGCCGCTGCTGCTGTTTCTGCTGCTGCTGCCGCCTCCGCTGCAGCTGTTTTTTCCTCTGCGGCTGCGGCTGCTGCCGCAGCGGCCGCAGCAGCAGTTTCAGCGTCTGCGCCTGCAGATGTCGCCGCCGCCGCTGCTGCTGCCGCTGCAGCTGCCGCCGCAAGGCCAGTGCAAGCCTGCCGTTGCGCCGCTGCGCCTGCCACTGCCGCTGAGTAAGCGGGCATGGGTCCCACTCCTTTTTGGGCCTTGCGTGCCTGGCTGCTGCTGCCTGGTTGTTGGCCTGCAGGTGTTGCCAGACATACGTCTAGTGGCTGGCCCTTGCCCCTGCGCTGCATGGACTTTTTGGCACTGACTCCGGCTCCGTCCAGGTCTGCGAAAACATGCAACAGCCATTCCATCTACATTACCAAGAAAAAGCTTGTATTGAAAGTACGGTCAGTCTAGTGGATCAAGGTGTCAACACGAGCGGCAGCAGTAACACAGGCGACTCAAGCATCTGCCTTTAACAGCGCTCTCAGCTCGCTCCCTTGTCACAGTACCTGCCAAGCTCCACTTGCGCCTCATTTTAGCGCAATGCCTGCACTGGCTCAGCATTCACTGTCCTCCTGAAGTGCTCCACTAAAGGTTACACTAACGTCCATAGCATAAGTAACTTAACATCACATAACATAACAACATGTTCAGGAACATACCTTCGCTCTCAGTGACCTGCTCAGGCTCTGACTCATCCCCTTCTTCCGCAATTTCATCGCTGATCTCATGGTCACTGTCCGCATCAGAGTCCGAACCGTCATCCACAGCCCAATCAGAGCCTGAGTCAGACCCTGAACCACCCCCCTTGCGTTTCTTGCTGCCGCTGCGGCCGCCACCCCTGCCTCTGCCCCTGCCAACGGCCCTGCCAGCTTTGCCAGCAGCAGCATCACTGTCTGCTGCATCTGCATCGCTGCTGGAAAGGCCAGGTACGTCAGACACTGTGTCTTCCACCCAGGACTTGCCGGGTGTGCCAGCAGCGCTGCTGCGTCGGCTGCTGCCTCTGCGCCCACGACCCCTGCCTCTGCCCCCACCCCTCGCTGCGCCAGCAGCATCGACGTCACCTGCGGCTGCCTCGTCTACTGCCGCTACACCCTTCTTCCTGCTGCTGCCGCTAGCCTGCTTGTCTGCTTTGGCCTTCTGCTTGCCTGGCTGAGATGGCGCACCATTTCCTGCAAGCCCTGCTGACCTTCCTGCAAGCGCGATTGCGCCCGTCTCGGCTCCAGATGCCGGCGGTGGTGCCCCAGGGTCCAGCAGAACCCCGTAATCCCATATGCCGCTGTCTGCCTCCCAGACCAGCAGCTGCCGCACAAACTTTGGCTGCAGCACAGTGCAGCAGCGGCGGCAGCGGCGGCAGGTGCAATCGCACAACTTGCACTGCTGGTGTTCGAAAATGGCATCTGATGAGGCGTGCAGCGCCAGCATGAGCTAGCTGCAGCAGTGCTCGACACATGCAGACAAGCCTGTTCAACTGCTGCTGAGCTCAGAGATGCACGACAGCTGGCACGCAGCAGCGCTCAGTACATTCCGACCCAACACACTGCCCCGTCCAGCACCAGGCAGCCCCTGCCGCACTACTTATTCCGAGCACCACTGACAGACTGCACTCAGTGCTGCGACGAAGCTGACCGCAGCAGCGCCCACCGCCCTTCCGCAGCAGGCAACCCATCGCCATGCGTCCAACCGACCATGAGAATAAACGCCCCCGCAAGCGAGCTACGCTCACCTCGAGAGGCGCCGAGACGATGTTGAGGGGAGTTGCAATGGGTGCCGTGATGCTGGCGGCGGTGGCGCTCATCACCCGCGTCCGCCACCAGCCGTCATCCACAAACACCTCCAGGGCGTCACCGGGCGCGGGCTTGCCTGACAGCGCCAGCAGCTGCAGGTGCATTGGTCGACAGCAGCAGCAGCAGCAGCAGCAGCAGCAGCAGCAGCAGCAGATGTGCCAGTGGGTGATACGACTGCACTCGCAAACACCTCCCGTGCACCACCAGGAGCAGGCCGGCCTGGCAGCGCCAGCGCCAGCAGCAACGACACTGGCAAAGGCAGCTGCGCTGCTCATCATTGTGTATGCAGACAAATTCCCAGCAAGGCCACCGCGCTGATGTGGAAGTCTGACTGCAGCAGCTGCTGCTGCTGTGACCATGCGGGTCAAGCCAGACATCAAACAGGGCTGTGCCGCTGTTGTCGGCGGCTACATCGGTGTCGGCGCCCGCAGCAGGCGAGCGTACCGTGCCCTTGCCCATGCCTCACCACGCATGCCCCGCCACGGGTGTCCAGTGAGCGGAGTGCGCGGGTGCCACATCAGCGCGCCACAGTGCACCTATAGCCCTGCAACCCCCATCCCCAAACCCAAAATACATCAAGCAGGCGCTACAAGCTCACCGTTCGTGGCGGCTCCGGCCGCAGCATGTTGGCGAGGTCGGTGTGGAAGTGGTGCCCCCCAGCAGCGGCAGCGCCAGCCACGGCGTCGGCAGCGGGGCCCGGACCAGGCAGCGGGAACCACTCCCGCAGCAGCGCGTGCGGCGGCGCCTCCTCGTGCAGGGCGGCAAACTCCACCAGCGCAAAGCCGTGCTGCAGCTCAACCACCCTGCAGCAGCGGCAGCAGAAGCGGCCGTGCCGGCGGCAGCGGCAGCGGCAGCAGCAGGCGGCAGGGGACTGCTTGGGTTCTCAGGCGGCGCAGCATGAGCCTGCATCGCAGGACATGGCTTGCGTGTCTGACGGCAGCGCCAATGAACACTCATCATCCAGAAAACAGCGGCCCTCCACAATGCCTCACGCAGCAGGTTGCATGGCGATGGCCAACAGCTGATACACGGAGCGACTGAGCAGCCAAGTAGCGCAGCGTAATGCGCACCGACTGTGCTGTGCTTTTAAGGGGGAGGTGGGCGTCTAGTCCCAGCTGTGTGCACAGGAGCAGCGGTGATTTGCAACCCCTCTCCGTTACGCATGGTGCGGAGTGTCAGGCTGAGCACCAACCTGCCGTTGAACCATGCGCCAGCCAGGCCCTCTTCACACATCATCACCTCTACCGCGTCCCCAGCAGCAAACGCAGCATGCCCGACAGCAGTGCGCGGCAGGTGCGCATGGGGGTCGTCACCACCACTCCCAGCAGCAGCAGCACCAGCAGCAGCGCCTGCAGCACCTCCAGCAGCAGCTGCTGCTGTACTTCCGCGCTGCCAGCGGCAGCGCCTGCAGCAGCCTGCTTCTGCTTGCTGCTGCTGGCACCGCCTGCTGCGCTTCCTGCTGCTGCCCTCTTGCTAGCTGCGCCCTGCTTGGATCGTCCCTGCCTGCCACCTGATGCAGCTGCCGCTCCCGCCCCTGCCGCATCGCCCTCAGCACCAGCCTCATCTGCTGCTGCTGCTGCTGCTGCTGCTGCTGCTGCTCCTGCCCTTGCAGCTGTCTTTGCACTGCCAGCCCGCTGCTTGCCGCCAGACTTGGGTGCTGCTGGGGTCGTTCCTGAAGCAGCAGCAGCCTTGGAGGGTCTACCCCGCTTGCGCTTCTCTCCCGGGGCAGCCTGCTCTGCTGCCTCAGCTGCGGCTGCTGCTGGTGGTGGGTGTGGTGGTTCGCCAGCTGCTGGGGTTGCTGCACCAGCATTGCCCTCGCCTGCTGCTGCTGCTGGCCGCTTCGCTTGTTCCTTGGCAGAGGTGCCAGCCCTGCTGCCTCTGCCTTTGCCAGGTGTACGCGCAGCAGCTGCTGCTGCAGTTGCAGGCTCAGCACCAGACTGCTGCTGCTGCTGCTGCTGCTGCTTTGGTGTGGCGGCGGCCTTTCTTTGCCGCTTTGCAGGAGGGGTGTGTGCAGCTGCATCCTCAGCAGCATCGGTGGTGACGCCGCCTGCTGCATGCCCTGCTGCAGGTGCCTTACCAGCTGCTGCTGCCTGCCCTGCAAGCTGCTGCTGCCGCTGCTGCTTCTGCTGCCGTGGCTTGACCGGCGTGCGGGGCTTGCTGCCTGAGCCACCTCCCCTGAGCCGCAGCACACCAGCAGCGGCTGGCTCTGCCAGCTCAGCGTCCTGCAGGCGTGCCACGTCAGCAGTGTGCCCTGCCATGAGCAGCCTGTGAGCAGCTTGCTCGTCCACGTCGCTGCGTGGTGCGCCTTTGCACAACTATGCAGCACTAAAGCGGTACCCGTGCAGTGCATGGTGCTGACTTTGTGACCTGCACCCCCAGAGGAACCTGCCATGCCTCCTCCAGTGCTGCTGCAGCTGCTGCATGGTGTATGGACCACGCAGCATTATGTGTGACAGCTGCGCTACTGTCTGGGCTCTGAGATGCACATCAATAGTATCCACAAACAGCAGCAGCATCCACATACACTGGTATTCCAATGCAGTAGGATCCCCAAACTTTACGCACGTGGCACCCACAAGTTAGGCAAGGTGCAAGGTCGAGTGCACGTACCTGCCAATTCGTGTCCTCCATGTGCCGCTGCAGCAGCTGTGTGAGGTCAACCGCGAGCTCCCAGCGGCTGAGCAGGGCGCCCGAAGGAGGCTTGAACAGCTGCACCTGTTCCAGCAACAGCAATGACGAAACCAACTCATAAACCAACATAACATCAGACCTGATGTATCCTGACAGGTGCCTTGCGTGTGCCAAAACACAGAAAATGTTGCCGTGGTGTGAAAACTGCAGCGGCGGCATGTATAGCATAGAAAGCTGCACATGTTGACTGCAGCCGGCAAAATGCTACACAGTGGCATGCACAGCAGCTTGGATTGCCATGCACAGCAGACTGTGAAGAGTGACACTGCACGGTGTTGAGTTGCTGCTGCTGCGACTGCTGTTCTGAAGTATCTGTGTACAAGTTGTTGGGCAACAGAAGCATGCACACCTTGCACAGATAAACACAATGGGACTCTTAGCACACACAGCAGCTCACACACACCGTGCTGCATGATATCAAGCTCTTGTCTTTGATGGGCGACCCCATTGCAGGACAGCAAGTACAGCTGACAAACACACACAACGTACAAACACAGTGCAATGCTAGCAGGCAGCCTACCTGGCCTTCATTACTGACGAGCGTCAGCAGGCAGGCGCCACTCTGAGTGCACCCTGCAGGCGACCATGCCAGCGCTCGCACGGCAGCTGCTGCTTGGCTAACTGGTCCTGTCTCCACCATGCATGCCAAACCCAGAGCCACGCTGTCATCTGGCTTGTCTGGTTTGCAGCCCAATAAGCCAGCACTGCCGCCGACGCTGCTGCTGCTTGCAAGTGCTGCAAAGCCCCTGGGTCCTGTTATGTCTGCAGGCGAGGAAATAACTACGGTGCGGCCAGCTACCACCGCAATCAAGTTGTCCTCACTCCACTTGACAGCGTCTACTGAACAAGGCGCATGGGGGAGGCAGTGCTGGTCCCCCATTGCGCGTGTTATGCAATGCAGCTGTCTGCGGGCCTGTTGCGCCATGTCGACGGCCGCTATCGCTCAAACAAAAAATATAAAAATCATGAACATCCAACTTGCCCCTCAGGAGTCTCGATCGGCTCACGCACACTCAAAGTTCCAAGTTGAACATGTCACTCGAATGTGCGGAACTGACGACCAGCACTTTGCACAAGAACTTCAAACGACAATCTGATACAATTTGATTGAGGTTGGCAGACGGCGCAGACCAATTGTGCCAAGCAACTGGGTTCAGGGGTCTGCCATAGTTACTTTCGGTGTGCCATGCTGACTGGCCCTGCAGCGGAATTGGGCAGCATGTGTCATCTCTGTGTCAACTCATGCTCATTCACAGCGATCTGTGTAATTTGCCACGTCCATACTCAATGATGCGTAGACAGGGTAATGCAGGGTAATGTATGGCACATTTGCAATTGCTGCAGCATGCTGCCAGCAGCAGCATGCCAATTTGGAGCTCCGTGCATGCCTGCCCAATGCTTGAAGACTAGCTGCCAGATCGGCCACTATTCATGCATTGACTTAGCGTGTCTGAAGACATGCTGTAGCCCAGAAAAATCAAGACAAATCTGCCATGCCATGCAGTGCATGCCAAAATCCGCCTTCTTTGCCACAAGGAGCAGCTGCCTCCTGCCTGAGCACAACTGGTCAGAAGCACAAATGTGCACGGCACACTCATTTTTTACCACGAAACCTACTGAACTGCCGCTGGCTGTATGAATTTCATACACATTTTTGGAAGTTTTTTCTGGAAGTTACAAGGTCGTGCTCAAGATTAAACACCCGTACTGCTCCTAATGTTGTCCGAAATAGATAATTCAAAACGGATTTCCGGCAAAAGACTTAAAGACCCAGGAATAATAGTTTTCGACTTCCGGCAAAATACATTTAAAACCCAAAAAATGTTGCCTGGCTCTACAATAAGCGTCAATTGCCCTCAATCTGCGATGATAAAGCAACGTTGTGTTTGAATGCACTTTTCTAGACCTCGCTGACCGTACCACTGGCTAGGTGCCGTTTCGTGGTGAGATGGCGGGTTTGCTGAATGGCAAGCTTCCTGTTGGTTAACCTGATCGTGATCAACGAAAGCTAGATGGTTTCTTTGTTAGACTCAGTCAGCCCCCGGGCATTACTGCAGCATCACAGCAGCAGTCTTTGTTAGACTCAGTCAGCCCCCGGGCATTACTGCAGCATCACAGCAGCAGAATGAAAGACAGAACGTGGGTGCAGGGACAGCAACGGGAGCCAACACCAACACGCCTGCAGGAACACCAACACGCCTGCAGCAGCTGCTGCTCCTGCAAAGAAGAGAGGGATTCTTGCTGCCCAAAGGCAGCAAGAACAAGCCTAAGCCGGCAGGAGCAGCAGCAGCAGCAGCAGCAGCAGGACAGCAGGGCATGACCAAAACCAAGGGCAGGAAGAGCAGCAAGGGTGGCAAGGGTGGAGAGGGCAGCGTGCCTTCCTGGGCACGGACGCAGAAGGCTGCAGTGGACACAGACGATGACTGGATGTCTGATGAGTGACTGCCGTGTGCTGCACTGCTAGTGATGTTTAGCGCAGAGAATATATATATCACAGCAGACAATCCAGCCGAGTGCAATGGCATGTTGACACGCCCCGGCAACAATATTTTACTTCGCCTTTTCAGTGCCGGCAAAACATGAAAAACTGCCAGAAATGCCATGCCTGCTTGCCGGCAAACATATTATATTCCAAAAATGTCTGCCGCCTTCCGGCAAATTATATTAGCGGGAAACTTTAGAAGGAGTACAGGCAGTTGAAGCTGTCTGGAACAAATTCAACTACTAAGGTTGAGCACGACCTTGTAGCTGCCCACCAGCTGTACGTACAGCAGTATACAGGCATATTGCCGTCCAACCTAGGTCCATGCTGACACAGCAGAAGTACTGCCCTACAACCCAGATGCACCACATCACGACAAGCGCAGCCTCGCATGCAGAGGTGGGGAGACACTGCTTGCTTGCTTGCTTTCTTGCTGCTGTGTAAAAGTGCTGCTTCTTTTGACATCACGACGTGCAACACCGTTGTCCCGCCGTCAACAGCACCAGCGTGCTATTTCTTACTACTGATCTCAAAGAACACGATCACACAAAGCCACAAGGTGCAACGACGTTTTCCTCAAAACCTGCTGTGGTACCTGCCCAGTTGCAG
Source organism: Scenedesmus sp. NREL 46B-D3 (assembly GCA_014080715.1). Classification (NCBI taxonomy): domain Eukaryota; kingdom Viridiplantae; phylum Chlorophyta; class Chlorophyceae; order Sphaeropleales; family Scenedesmaceae; genus Scenedesmus; species Scenedesmus sp. NREL 46B-D3. Next base: position 385,229 of record JACERP010000048.1, read on the forward strand.
TCATGTGACAGTAAGCGCTGTGCAGCCTTCATGTATGCTCTGCCTCAAGACACTCACCGTCCCACCCCACTCCACCCTGGAGTTGTCACACAGACGATGTGGCTGGCAGGAATGCGCAAAGCACCAGCACCGTAAGCTAGCAGGAAAGCAAAGCAAGGACACGCAAATGCACCAACCTCCCGTTTTCCCACGTATGTGAAATCTGACACCAAACAATACGCTACAAAGTAGATCACAAGAAGGGCAATGGCGCCAAGCGCCGTCATGTGTCATCATCATCATCATCATCATATCATCATCATCATCATCATCATCAAATTACCCATTCAAGCCATAGTATCAGCGCCATCCGCGCCGTCATGTGTATGACTTGAAGCCAGAGCTGCCGCAGGATCTGCGAGGCGCTAGCGTAGACACCCTCTCACTCATAATGTTGCCCGTTCAAGCCATAGCGATGCTGAGCATCAACACCATCGGCGCCCAACAGGAACGGACGTGGGCACCCTCTGAGGTGCACAGCATGCTGGCTGCCGCCCTTGCCAATGCCAGACTTGCAGCTGACCCGGGGCATTGCGAGGTTACTGTTGTTGCTGCAATGCTGCTAATAGCCAACACAGTGAAGCGTGATACAGGGAACCCTCAAACTGCAGTGTTGGGTGCGAGCCTCTGCAGCCACCAGAGTGCACCTGACAGAGATACCACGCTACTTCATGCCGTGGGACACCGCATTCAACAACTTCATTGCTGTGATATATTTGGGTGCAGTCCATAACCCACGCAGCCATGCCATGCCATGCCATGGATGCAGCGTGCTCACATGAGCGTGCTGTGTTTGTGTGGCACGCTCAGATCAGCACAACTTGCTCACCGTATGTTCACCTGCAACATACCAGCTCGCTCCGGCGCACTTTCAAGGGTGCTGCTTTCATCTAATTTCAGGCACTACACGCAACACTTCCTGCTGGAGCAGCTCAAAGCGCCACGCAGCATACCAGTGCAACAGCAGCAGCCCAGCGCTTGAAAGCCACAGTGCCCAGCTATGCTGTACTGCTTGACCAGTGCTGTTGTGTGAGCTGTTGGTTTAAGCAGAAATGTGCTCAAGAGCAGAGCAATTAATCAAGAGCAGAAGAACGGGGGGAGCTGCCAGCCCACAATGCCAGGGTGCTCTGCACGGGGAAGCAACGCGTCAAATGATGTGGTGGCGTGCAGCCGAACAGAACAAAAGCGCGTAATGCATAGTGCATGTAAGTCGAGTATTGGGCGCCCACAAACGACGCGAACCCCAAACCCCGGTGAGCAGCTTTTGTCGGCCCGATCACTTAGGCGCATCACCGCCTGCCGAAAGGCCCTCTTCCAGTTGCCAGTTTCTTGTGGTTCTGTGCAAGAACTTCAAGATGGCGAACCTTACGCAGAAGGAAATGGACATCCAGATGCTCCTGGCAGCTGGTGCGCAGCCTGTGATAGTGTACATAAACATCATATTAGGATTGCTGGGGTGCAGCTTGGACCGCCATGGAGCTCGGCCCAGTCGCCAGCAGTAAAAGGCCCATCACTGCAGGCGTCTGGGCTCGTGGACTGCCTGCTGAGCAGCTGTAGCACGCCCCTGCGTACAGATCCACCGGCATGCTTGACTCCTATTACTCAATGCCCGTGGGAGCCCGTCTGCAGCAGAACAGCAGCAGCAGCACATTGCTGCTGCTTCCTTCGTTCAGCCAGCAGCCCACCACATTGCACCTTGCTCAACACAGCTTTCTGCATGGCCCCTTGAGTTCCACAGGCCAGGCCGAAGCATCCTGTTTCGTTTTGCCTGATCAACACCATATCACTGCTGTTTACCGTGATAACTGCAACTGACACAGGATGCCACCTGGGCACCAAGAACTGCAACCACCAGATGGAGCGCTACGTGCACACCCGTCGCCAGGATGGCATCTATGTCATCAACCTGGAGAAGACTTGGGAGAAGCTGCAGATGGCTGCACGCATCATTGTGGCCATCGAGAACCCCCAGGACGTGGTGGTGCTGTCTGCTCGCCCTTACGGCCAGCGCGCGGTGCGTAGCAGCAGCTTGCAGGCACATTGGGTTAGCTGGGGGTGATGGTGCGGGTTGGTGATGCAGGGCTGGCAGGCAGCAGCGGCAGCAAGGTTGTAAGCGGCACAGGCGGAGCAGCAGCGGCCGCGCCGTGCCGGCGGCGTGGACAATCGCAACAGGAGCTGCAGCACTGGCACCTGCAGCAAGCTGGCAGCACAGCAACAGCAGTTGCTGCTCTGCTGTGCGCTGGCAGCGAGTGTGCAGAAGGCGGTCGCAACAGGCCGCACAGCAAGCACAGCAGCCCTAGCAGCTGCTGTTGAGCATTGGCCACTTTGCGGCAGCGCTGGTGCTGCAGCGTGCTGGTGCTGCACGCAGCGTGCATGCTGATGGCCTGCTTGGTTGCTCTAAGTACCCTTGCTCAGTTGCGCAACCGCTGGCTTCGTATGTCAGCTGTGTGGCTTGGGCAGCAGCAGCTGCTCAGCGACAGCTGCTTGGTGTTGTTGCAACAGCTGCAGTGGCAGCAGCGACACCCCCACAGCATCAGCACAGCGGCGGTGGCACAACTGCAGCAGCACAGCATATAGAGTTTTGCAGCAGGTGCAGCAGCAAGGGTTGTACCTGCCATCTGCAGCAGCATCAGCATGCAGCGGGGAAAAGGGCGGCTGGACGTGGACAGGCGAGACTGCAGCAGCCGCAGCAAGTATACATGTGTGCCCGTCCATGCATTTGCGGCGTCTGCTACTAGAAGAATGCCACTGTGCCGGCACATCATCGCACACATCAACCCACACCCATGATCAGATGCCTGCTTGGTCGTTGCTGAACTAGTAAACCATGCAGTGTGATGACTGTCGCATGCCTTCATGCGTGGCGTGCACAAAGCAATAGCGCAGTCACGCTCATCAGCCTGCTCACCTGGGGCCATGCGTGCCTTCATGCATCCTTGTGCTTCATTCCCACAGGTGTTCAAGTTTGCGCAGTACATCGGCGCCAAGTCTCTGGCCGGCCGCCACACCCCTGGTACCTTCACCAACCAGATCCAGAAGCAGTTTGAGGAGCCTCGCCTGCTCATCCTGACAGGTGCGATGCAGCAGCAGCTTGCCGGCAGGCTGCAAGAAAAGGCATGGCGGCTGCAGCGTTGCACAGGCAGTAGCAGCGACAACAGGCCAGCAAGCTGTCAGCTCTGCACTGCCCAGTCGCTGTGCGCACCTGCTGCAGCAGTGCTCGACAACGTGCTCTGCTATGGATGTATCACATCTTCCTGCCTTGTTTGCGTGGCTCGTAGCGCATGCTGGCAGCTGCCGCAGCATATCTTGTCCATAGCTTTGGTAGCTGCCCATGTTGTAGCTTGTGAGGCAGTGTGTGTGTGTGTGTGTGTGGTGTGGTGTGTGTGTGTGTGTGTGTGTGTGGTGTGTGTGTGTGTGTGTGCACCACAGAACACGCAGCGTGACTCCCCACAAACGAACATGTTAGGTAACATCTGACATATTTTGTTATGATACGACCTGCTGCATGCCCTGTCGGCAGACCCTCGCACCGACCACCAGCCCATCAAGGAGTCTGCGTACATGAACATCCCCACCATCGCGTTCTGCGACACCGACTCTGCGCTGCCGCACGTGGATGTGGCTATCCCAGCCAACAACAAGGGCAAGCACTCCATCGGCGTGCTGTACTACCTGCTGGCACGCATGGTGCTGCAGATGCGCGGCACCGTGTCCGCTGCCAGCCCATGGGACGTCATGGTGAGCTGCTACGTGTTACAAGTGTTTTGTAACACTTATCACTTTGTCACTTGCACTGGCGACAGTGGAGCAGTGCTATGGTACCCGAATGCACGTTACTGGGGCAGCATCGGGTCGTGCACCTGCTGGGTGCGCACCGCGGTGTTTTTGGTGCCCTGCAGGGATCAACAAGCAGGAGCAGCGCCAGCAGCAGCACCGGGTGTTCAGCACCAAGCGGCAGCAGCAGGCAGGCGGCAGCTGAGCAGCAGCAGCAGCAGCAGCAGCAGCGAGGAGCAGCCCAAATCAGTGGCAAGAGGCGCCACTGGGCTAAGCGAACAAAAGGAAGCAGCAGCAGCGCCTTTGCACGCGCGCAGCTCGGTTTCTGCTCCCAGACCTCTGCTCCCACTCACACCTCCTGCACCCTGCCGAACCCGAGCGACACTCTGAACATCACCGTCAACACCCTGGCCGGTGCTTGTTTGAACCCTGAACCCTGCAGGTGGACCTGTTCTTCTACCGCGAGCCTGAGGAGACCGAGAAGCCCGCCGGCGAGGAGGCAGCAGCCGAGTTTGGCGCTGAGTACGGCGGTGCCCTGCCGACACCCGCGGCAGCTGACCAGTGGGCAGCACCTCCCCCCGCACCCGGCGCTGCCGCTGCTGGCGGCGACGGCTTCGGCGCTGCACCCGGCTTTGAGGCCGCCACCGGTGAGGCCGCTTGCAGTGCCCCACACCGCCCGCCGGCCGCCGTGCTGCAGCTCTGTCACCTGTGGCATGTTGTGTTGCTGCATGCGCCGATGGCTGCGTTGGTCGGCTCGGCTGATGATGATGTTATGTAGTATCACTTGCGAGGCTGAGCTTGGTGTTGCGGTGCTGCGTGTACTGCAGGCTTCGACGCTGCCACTGGCTTTGGCGATGCGCCCGCTCCCCCCGCTGAGGCAACCTATGCTGCCCCAGAGTCCTTTGGCGACAAGTTCTAAGCTGGCCGCACTCTGCAGCAGCAGCGGCGATGCTTGCAGGATCAGCAGCAGCGGCAATGGCAGCAGTTGGGGTGCTGGTGGGAGGAGCTGTCCTGCAAGCATGGAGGCCTGCCTGCACAGCAGCAGCGGCGGTGGTTGCAGCAGTGGCTGAAAGACGGTCAGCAGGCGCAGCAGCGGCAGCGGCTGAGGGTGTGGCGGCGGCTGTGGCGCTGCTGCCGCTGCTGCCGGCTCTGGTCAGCCGCTGGCAGGACGCTGTTTGTTGTTAGGGAAGCAAGTGCTTGTTTGGTGTGGGGCGGAGAGCAGCGTTGTGGCGTGGCGGTTGGCATGTGCAGGACCAGGCTGCTGCACATGACGGGGCGCCGCGGCGCAGCAACGTTTGTTTTCAGTTGTCGTCACTCTTTTAGGTAACACAAGCATGCTTGCGGGTGTGCCAACGCGGGTCATTAATGCCGGCGGCAGGCAGCAACATGCTGGGCTTGCTACAGCTGGTGCAAGCGGTCTCGTCGGGCTTGTGTGGGCAGAGTTTGGCCTTCGGTTGCGTCAAGGCAAGCAGTAGATGATCTGTCTTAGGTAAGCAATTGAATTATGCAGGGATGCAAAGTGCAAAGCAGCAATGTCATGCCCTGGAAGACCAACGGTTAGTGCTGTACTTGCTGCTTTGTGTTCTTTTGTAATCTTACTCAGGCAGCCCTTTTTAAGACGAACACCTTTGCGCAGACCGTTAGCGCCATCACAGTGGGCTCAGCAACCGCGAGGCGCACACCCCGGGTAGTAGTACGCCAGTTGTGACAGGTCAACAATGGTAGCCGAAACCTCTACTTAGCCTGTGATTGACGCAAAGGCAGTGTTGCTTTGCTGAACGAATTCCCCGCAAACCTTTACTATGCATACCCGGACGCCATCTGCGACAACTCGCTGCACAGTTTCCGAGTACGGGCTCCAGCCGCCAGGACTCTGGCCTGATCTTGTAGAGGTGACGACGACATGTCTATGTCAAGCAATATTACGCATGCTATTTTCTATTCGGCAGCAATGAGTGGCGATACGCGCTCCTAAAGTTCGCTGCAGCGTGCACACTGCAGCTTGCAAGGGCCCATTAAGACCTGACTTGACTTAATGACACAAAGACCTGATCAGAATTAAGAGCATTATCTACGTCTTGTGCTCCCACGCCTCTGCCTTATGAAGCAGCACATCACAGCACCCTAGCTACACTGTAGCATTTGAATGGTGACTACTAGTTGAACTAGAGCTTTTTGGCCTGCGACAGCATGCAGCCTGCTCAGGCACCAACGAGCACAGCAGTGTGTTACCACCTGTTCTTGTACCTGCAATGTCTGCTGACGTTCCAGTTGCTCCAGCATGCACCTTCAATATGATGTGCTGCAACAGGCAGCCGGGGGTTGCATGCGTAACACAGGCGGCTGTACTGGCAGTACTGGGCCAATCATGGTATGGCATTACTGCTTGTGTTGATTCAGCCACTAAGTACTGGAGAGGAGCTGCAACAGCAAAATACTCTCAAACAGCTGATTCTTGAATGAAGCTGTGATGAAACGCCTGGTGTAGCATCTAACATGCCTGCAAGAACGTCGACGGGCAATTACAGGTGCAATATAGCCAATCCACATGCTGCTTGTAGTACTTGTGCACAACGCCAGACACTGAGACCCTGGCAGCACCTTCCAATAGATAGGTGGGGGCACACATTCGGTGTTTGATGTGCTTGCCATGCCCGCTGACACACCACCAACCCCACAGACACTGAGACCCTGGCAGCACCTTCAGATAGATAGGTTGGGGCACACATTCGGTGTTTGATGTGCTTGCCATGCCCGCTGACACACCACCAACACCATCTGAAACCCTACGCCCTTCTGCTTTAGGCAGTGCTGCAGCGTGTCATATTTAATGCATTGAGCCAAATTATAAAATTATGTTATTGTTTGTGTGCCGCTGCTTGATTGGCATTGCACAACACTGCTACAAGGGCCATCCAGCCACCCTCCTGAACCTAACAATGATACAGCAGCATAACATGGTTCTGTGCCTCCGTAGACTAGCTATGCCAAACATATGGTGCTGTCCCCTGGACCTTATGGTGTGCAACAACAGCTGCTTATGTGACCCGGCAAAGTGCTGTGTTCTAGGTCAGCCAGCTGTCGTCAGCCTCCACAATCCAAACATCTGCAGGCACCTTCCATGTAGCATGCTTCATACGTGCTGTCCTGTCCTGCTTGCTACATTGGAGAGTGCTGCACATCCTTGAGTGGCGCTGCACCAATTCAGCTGTAGCTGTTATCAAAGTGTTGCAAGTTAGCTCAGGCAGCTGTCACCCGTGCCCACAACCCGAACGGCTGCAGGCCACCTGCTGGGCTCAACTCGGGCCGTTCTGCTTGCCAGCTTCGGGAGCTGCTGCACCCCACTCAGCAATCTGCATCACTTCAGCTGCAGCTGCCTACAGCAAGCCCTGGCCAGCCATCCCGCTGCTGGGCTGCGCCTCCTCCCTGCCTCCTGAGCTGCTGCTGTCTTTGGAGGCTGAGCTGATGCGGCGCTGCTTCAGCTCCGCGCCGGCTGCACCAGCGCCGCTGCCAGGCCTGCTGTTGATGCTGTGGTAGCTGCTCACACTGCCGGCGTAGCTGCCGCCGTTGTTCCTGCAGGAGTGCAAACGAACACAGAATAAATGATCCATTCACAGTTTTCAATTGAGAATAGGCCGACAGTCATTCCCGTTACTGAGATGCCTAGAAGTCAGAAGCTGTGACAAAGAAGAGATCACCAGCTTCCAGACTCCTGAACAAGGCGCAGCTGCGCTCCTCAAGCAATGCTGGATCATGACACCCCCACCCAGCTCAGGCAGCTACCACAACTGACTGCACAAGCCGCCGCCCGATGCATCCATGGCCTGGCTATGGCACACTTTGCGCACCCCACCCCATGCGCCACCCAGAACCAATCACAAACCTGCGGCCGCCTGGTGTGCCTGTGGCGCTGTTGCGGCCCTGGCCGTACAGGCTGCGCAGCAGGCCCACCGGGTTCCTGCTCAGGTCCAGCTCCTCCTCGTCAAACGCGTTGTCGCACTCGTCAGGCAGGAAAGCAGCATCAGGCGTGGCAGCCCTGCAGCAGCAGCAGCAGCAGTTGTTTTGAAGCAGTATTTGCTAGCAGCAGTTCAAAGCAAGTATTGCAGCTCCATGACGACGACGGAAATGCAGCAGCACACGCTCTACCTTGCAGCCATTGGCGGGGCAAAACCAGCAGACAATGGCAGCAACGGGAACTTAGCCTTGCTGGCTGACTGCTTGGCACCATCATCCTAAACGAAGTCAGCTTACAAGAGCATTCAACAAAACCCAGTAATATGACACATGCTAGAACTGCTGGTCCTGGCGCTTTACCAAGCTCTGCCCCTTGCAATTGCTGCATGTTGGCTATGACAGCAAGGAGTGACATGGCCATGCACTGCCACGCAGCTGCCGCCTCAGCCAGGATGCATCAGGTGACTCAAGTCGCGTTGGTGGAGCAAAAATGCGAGGTGGTTGCTACTGGTTGCAGTGCTCGTGTCCCTGGCCCTGCTCACCTAGCAGCCATGACCTGGGACGAGCCTGCTGGTGTGCTGCCATGCACTGCAGCTGTGCCCAGGTTGGCAGCTGCAACGCCTGGCACAATCAGGCTGATGGGCTCAGCCTGCACAAAGCAGCAGCAGCAGCAGCAGTAGCGGCAGCGGCAGCAGCAGCAGCAGCAGCAGTAGCGCATTTGATCAACCCAGCAGGCCAAAGTCCATGGTGAGTGCATCTTCTGCATGTAAAGGACGGCTGCAGGTTAAAACCACTGTATGCAATTACATCATGTCAGCGGTGTCAACTGCATGTTATCTGTGTCACTCAGCTGATCAAAAGGTTGCACTGCTGCAGCGGCAACTGTATACCTGGCTGTACATGCACATGCAGCCAGCTGTTCTGGTCGCTGCAGCATGGGCGAGGGGTGAGCAGGACCAGGTAGACGCCTTTGCACACCACTCGCACCTGAAAATGCTGCTGCCACACATCCGCTCGCACACATCGCTCTGTTGCTTCAGTGCAGCTCCTGCTGCGGCGACTCTGGCAACTAGTGCAAGCTCACCTCATCAACAACAAGCACCTCTTTGACGAACGCCTCCTCCTCTGCTGATGTGCTCTTGCTCCGCTCCGACCACGTCCTGACCTGCCCAAAGCCGCCCGACTTAGTGGGCGAGGCTCCATATGAGTCATCGCTGCTGTAGGCGCTGCCATTGGCGGGGGCCTGGGTGCTGTAGTTGCTGCCATCTGCACGGCCATGGCTGCTGTGGGTGCTGCCGTCAGCGCGGTCGTGGCTGCTGCAGGTGCTGCGGCTGCCAGCAGAACCGTGGTTAGACCCACCTAGGTCCAAGTCTTTCGCCTGTGCAGTGGCAATAACGTTGGTATGTGAGGCGTTGAAGGGCTCGTGCAGCACCCCAATCTGCTTGATTGCTACATCATCTGCAAGTCAACATACTATGCAGGGTGCAATCTGTACACACCAAGCAAGCTTTCAGTTGTTGGTTTATGCTATGACCGCGGCATGAAGAAGACATATGTTGTTCCTGGGCCCACCTCGTCCAGCTGCTGGTGTGGGAAGTAGTCAAGATTTATTGTCATGCTCCCTTTCAGTTACTGCTTTGTGCTATGCAACTGAATTAGAACTGCAATGTATGTTTAATCCTGGGCCCACCTCGTCCAGCTGCTGGTGTGGGAAGTAGTCAAGGTTTATTGTCATGCTCCCTTTCAGTTACTGCTTTGTGCTATGCAACTGAATTAGAACTGCAATGTATGTTCAATCCTGGGCCCACCTCGTCCAGCTGCTGGTGTGGGATGTCGTCAAACTTTGCCGCCATGCTCCCTGCAAGCTCCTGGCACCGTCTTGCACCGAGCGTGCGCCTCACGACGTACACAGACAGCACCGCCGCACACACCAGTGCCACGGCAATGCCTGCAATGGCGCCTGCGGTTCACCAGCACAAGACCACCCAGCTCAGCAGGGCACTTGCTGAGCTCGATGCGCTTTTGATGCAGTGCTGTCTGTTGAACCTTTTTTGCACTCCCAAGCCAAATGGTAATGCTGCACAGGTTGGGCTTCCTGTGCTGGTATCGTCCTCGGGTTCCACCGCTCATGAACACCTGCTGCTGCTGCTGACCAGGTGTGTGGTATGCAAGCTTCCTGGGCTCAGCTAACCAAATATTGATGCACTGGCTGCTGTGCAGCTGGTGCTTGGGAACCACCTGTTGTACATTCGTATAAGTCACTCCTGCTGTTGCTGCTGCTGCTGCTGCTGCTGCTGCGCTTCATCGCCGATCTGCTGGACTCACCTGAGCTCAACTTGCCAGACTTGGGGTGAGGCGCAGGGACAGCCTCCATTGCCGCAGCATCGAGTGCAGCAGCATCCAGTGACACCAGGTAGCTCACAAGTCCTCCCCAAGCGCTTGGCAGGCCGCTTGTGCTGTATAGCCCTTCTGCATTTGTGCGCAGGTGGCTGGTCGCCAAGTCGATCTGGTCAGCTGGGGTGTCAGGCCTGAATTCGATGTATGCCAGCGCAATAACGGACCCGCACATGATTGATATGACACCTGCGGCAGCGCAGCAGTGGGCAGCAGGGCAGGATAAAGCAGTCAGTAGCTTGCAGCTGCGTTCTGTTGATCTGCCCGCATGTATGTTGCTGGGTGGTGTCAAGCGCTGCTTGCATGTGCGTGCCATTGTGCAGATGCATACAAATGCATACTGAGGACATTTGCCAGACTATGCATTCAAGCGGGCTACCCAGCCTGCCAGGTGTTTGCCATCTGCACCACACCCTATTGCACTCACTGCGACGCAGTTCAAATTCAACAGCTCAACTCGATGCAGTGCATCTCAGCTCAGCACATGAGGGCTCACCTGTATCCTGCACATACTGTTGGTCGCCAGCAGATGCCTTCAGCCACGTCACAACATCGGACTTGAAGCGCGCCGCGTTCTCAGGCGACGCCATCAACTTGCCGTAGTCCATGTCGATCTTCAGCTTTGTGTACACCTTGGTCGGCTGCCGCGGCACTGGCTGTGCAACAGCTGGCAGATCATTGCTGCTGTGCCGGCTGTCGTTGCCGCTGTCAGCTCGAGGCGGCCTCGGCTCCAGGCTGCCAGCTGCATCAGCTGCTGAGCCCGGGTCAGTGCTCTTACCCTTGGCTGAATCAGCTGCTGAGTCCAGGTCAGTGCTCGTAGCCTGAGCTGAGTCCGAGTCAGCAATCTGGCTGGGATCCTCAGCAGGGCTGGGCAACTGGCTGGCCTGATCTTCCAAATGCACTTCTCCTTCAACCTCCTCCTCAGCACCACTTGCGGCGGATCTGGCTCTGAGCTGCCCTGCACATCCTGCGGCAATGTCTGACCGTGCTGCTGCGCTGGAGCCGCAATGTCGAGCTTCAACCCAGTGAATGCGACGCCAGCTGCTGCTGCAGCTGCCTGCTGCTCCTTCAGCAGCTGCATGCTGCTGGGCGACAGGCACTGGTGGTAAAACAAGTCCTGGCGGTAGCACTTGGTGCCCTGCGGGCAGCAGGCCCCTGGCCACGCTTCGTCCTGGCAGCCGTAGTCGCTGCACTTTGACTTGCCTCCGCACTGGTCGTACTCACTGAGCACGGCCGCGCAGCTGTTGGGCTCTGGGTGGCGGAACATTGTGCTGCAGTAGTCGTAGCCTAGTGTCTGCACAGATATCAATTGCCAGGCAGCGAGGCAGCACACGCAGAAGCATACGCAGGGCAGGGCAGGGTGTGTCTGTCAACAATTGACGAGGGGTGTATGACGGTGCAAGTGGACAAGCTGTGCAAGCACGCACAATGACTGCTGCTGCTCCTGCTGTTCAGCCGCCCTCGAGTGATGGTCAGCTGTTCATCTGCCGCTGCCGTCCCAGCTGCAAGTTTGGGCGTGAGGTTTCTAAACAGCCGCTGTGCTGTTGCCTGCATGCGTTTGAGACTGCAGTACGCAGGGAGTCAGCTGAGCACGTACCTCATTGCTTTCCTGGCCATTGATCTCTCCAGCAAAGCGGTCACATGTGGCAGGGTCCACAGCACACCAAGGGCCCTGCACAGCGGTAACACAACACAAGCAAGCAGCAGAGACAAGTCCCTCATCCCAGCACTTGTGCCAGCCAAGGTGGACAAGTTGCCTTAGCATGGCGTGTTTGATTGCTTCGCTCTGCATTGCAAGTATCGTGGTGCTGCTGCTGCTGCTGCTGCTGCTGCTGCTGCTGCTGCTGCTGCTATGCTGCAGAAATTGCTGATGTTGCTGAAGTTGCTGCTGTTGCTGCTGCAGAATACCTACGTGTACATCTTGCACAGGTCTGCAAGCTGCGTCTGCGCTTGCTAAGCTGCAGCCTTACCATGGGATCTCCATCAGGGTTGGCACAGGCCGAGAAGTTGCCCTTTGTTCCATCGGCATACGTGTAGATCCACCCAGCCTTGCAATCACAGTTGTGGAAGGTGGTCGTGGCGCTGTTGTCCTCCAGGGGCTCTGCAGCTGCTGCATCATCGCAGTAGTCAAACTCGCCGACGGTGGAGTTGTCAGGGCACGTGGCAAAGTCCACCCTGCACTTGCGCTTGCTGCAGCAGCACAAAAACACGCAGCGAGCAGCAAGTGCACTGTTGAAAGACAACACAGAAGGCACAGCTGAGGTCCAGTCGTATGTTTGGTAGCCATACACACACCAGGAATGCCGCACCTGTCTCGCACTACAGCTCCCCTGCGCCACCCAGCTTCCTGCGCGGCATTTGCTGTGCATGCAAGCTGCTCATGCGCTCAGGACACTCGCCCTGGATTGATCTGCAAGTTGTGTGCCACGCCGCTGCTGTTGCTGCTGCTGCTGCCAAATAGCTGGTAATAGCAGCGCTCAAGCCACTCCGCTTCCACTGCCATTGCTCCTCCTTTTGCTGCTGCCATTTTTCCTGTGTCTGCTGCTGCTGCTGCTCACCATCAGGTGCATCAGGGCGTGCGCATCGGTCCCTGTAGTGAGGCTTGCCAACTGTAGCGCCTGGACCCATGCTCCAGTCGGGTGCACAGAGGCAGCCGCCAACGGTTTGCTCTGCAGTTCAACGCAAAGCAACAGCACCCAGCTGATGGACGGCTCAACAACAGAGAGGGATGAGAGCGTGCACAGCCACAACTACCAGCATGCTTCAATGGAACACGTCTAGTAGTACAGGATAGCGCATGCCAGCATGCGAGGACTGGCTCGAGTTTTGCTTTGTACGCAGGCTGTGATTGGCTGGCCCTGCCAGCACTGCTACTGCTGCTGCTGCCACTGCGATTTGACTGCGGACTACTGCTGTGGCGGCTATGGTGACAGCGAGCAGCTTGCTGTGTCTGGGTGCATACCTCTGACAGCACCACAATAGTCATAAAACACATCGCCGTCATCAGCGCTTGTGTACACGCCGTAGTAGCCCAGGCAAGTGTTGGGGTTCACCTGGCACCAGTCCCCCTGCAGGGTTGACCAGCAGCGACGCTTCAAAAGCCAACCTTGGGTTTGCCGCTTCCATGACAGACTACAGCACATTTGCAACCCCGGATATGCCCATGAAGCTTTGCTGGTGGTTGCAGCGCTGGAGATCGGTCCTCGCGCTTGCTGCTTGTGCAACAGCCTACTGCACATCTGTTGAGCAAGCAGCTGCTCATGATGAGGCACGTCACGGACGCCCCTAAGGCTGTGCCGTGATTTCAATGGTATCATGCCTCCTGCTGCATTGTAGCACCATCTTTGAATGTATTGAAAGAAGTGTAGCACAGTGGGTACCGCTGCTGCTCACCATAGGGTCATTATCTGGGTTGGCGCAGCCTTGCCGCTCGATGCCTGCTGCGTCAAACCAAGTTGACAGGCACTCACAGCCTGCCTGTGACACCATCTGTGTTGCTGCTGCTGCTGCTGATGTCTCCTGGCTGTATACGCAGCTGCAGGCAAACAGAAGCAGCACTGCTGCTGCCGCCGGCAGCCAACGCCTGGGCAGAACGCGCCCCTGAATGAACAGCAGCCACAATCCGACAACAACCACGCTGTTTAATCAGGCCTTAGTGATAGCTTGGTACTTACCTTGAGTACGATTGAAAAGCGGTTGCTGTTGCTTGTTCAGTTGCCACATTGTTGCAGGCATGGGTGTGCTGCTGCAGCAGCCATGCTCGAAGGTTGGCTGGCTTGTGCGTACTGGAAATTCGTAGAACTTTGTGACAACCATTTGTTTTTGTCAGTTGCTAGTTTCCCGCTCACCATTCGGAGTCGCTGCCAGTACTGGTAGTGCCAAACCCCTTGAGTGGCGCCGATACACTCCGTGCAATGGCAATCACCACCAGCAAATCAATGTACTTAAGTTATTCACCATTCAGAACCTGCTGCGATGCTCTGGCCTAGTGAAAGGCAGTGATGGCCGAGAATTGGTTGAGGCAAAGACTCGCAGTACAACAGATTGTTCAACACATTATCTACGGGTCTTATTCCTCGCTGCAGCCAGATGCATCCTATCCTTGCCGCTCTGATACCGCGCTTTCGTGGTCGTGCGTTTTGGTGACACTCAAGCAAGAGCCAGATTATTTACCATTTGTCATACTCTACATTGTACCATCAAATTGCTCCCAGGGGTGCATGCCGTCGCCCCACAAAACCGACGACATATGCCAAGGACTTCCAGTGACACGGCCACAAGTTACGCACGGTCTTGACGATAACAGGCACCCCTGATCACTCAATCATCGTCTTTGAAAGGGAACTGCTCGTCTTTGTGCTCCTTTAACCGCAGCCGCAGCTCGTAGCAGTCTGCGCCTTTGAGCATGTCCTGCACGAACCTGCAGTCACTTCCATGTTGACCTGCGCAGCAAGACAGCAGCAGCAGCAGCAGCAGCAGCAGCAGCAGCAGCAGCAGCAGACGATCGTTGACAGCTGCAATCACCGCACGCGCATATGCTCAGGACACGCCAAGTCCACTCCCACGTGAGGAGCAGCAACGCTGAAACCTTGCAGAAAACCTGCACCCTGAGGCAGGCCCGGAGAGATGTCAGCGAGGCACATAAGAGCCGCCCTTATTCCCTCAAGCACCGCAGTACCCAGCAGTGTCTCATACCAAATCACACCACCTACTCCACAGCGGATCACCACACCACGTGCAGGAAGCCCAGCAAGACCAAACCGCACATCACGTGTACTTAACCAGGTTTTGTTGTCAGCACACATGCAGACAAGTAAGCAGGCCTTGAAACACTGCAAGGAAGCATGCACAGCCTCACTATCGGAATGCCAATCACAAGTCCCCTGCCTCACCATCTCCAGGGCGCCCCGGATGACCCCAGGCAGCAGGTTGCTGTAGCGCAGCGCCCGGTACTCGTCAGGCAGCTCCACAAAGTCGGCCAGCGGGTTGTCAGTCAGCACCTGCAGCAGCAGCAGCAGCAGCAAGAGCAGCAAGCATATGGTGCATGGTGATGACGAAGCAACACCAGCTTGAGCTGCCTGGGGTCTATTGATGCGCAGTGTTCGGATGCATGGACTACGCACCCAGCAGCATGAGGGTACACATGTTACTACGCGTGTGTCGGCAGCAAGGACCGCACCTGGCGTAGCCCAAATGCTGCTGTTTGGTCCTTGTGCACCACCTCTCACTCTGCAACACCAACCGTCTACACAGGCTGTCCATCCCTGCCCTGCATGTGCAGTTGGCCCTTGCCGCTACACATGGCTGCACTCTGCTGCGTCTGCGCTTCTCTCAGCTACGGCCTTTCAACACCTCACGCTCTACACCTTGAACCTCACACCACTGCAGCCCCCCCAGCCAGACCATGGCGCTGCTCACACGACGTCATTCGGTGCCGTCTACGCTTCACCAGGCCACAGCTTCACGTCTCACTGCGCGACAGCATCACATCTGGATACACCAACGCTCCTATCGAATGCACGGGTGGGCCACGTCGCCGTCCCACCCAGCCAGCCCCTGCTGCCGCTGCTCACCAGGCTGCACTCGGCGCCGTCTGCGCTCCAGTTTGTCACTGCTGCTGACACGTTGAGGAACAAGGGCAGCGCCTGACGTGCAACCACCTCGGCAGCCTCCCGAAGCTGTTGCACCTGTGCAGCGGCACGGTCACCACCAAGCAGGCAGAGCACACCGGCAACAACAGACAAACGCAGTGCAGTGGCGAAGCTCATGCACATCTTAGCATCAAATATGCCGGCTGTGGTGTCGTGCCAAGCTCTGCATTGACCTCAGCTGTTGGTGCACCAGTGGCAACATCTTGAGATGCAGGCTGCTCCACAGACGTGCTGTGCAGAGCCAAGTCGAGCCTCACACTTGCCGTCTGCGTTCCTGCTGAAAAGACACGGGCGAGCACAAGAAAAGGGCAGTGCTGAGCACGCGCCTCATGGCCGCTGCTGCAGGGTGCTGGCATGCTGTGAAGGTAAGACCCACTCTTTGCACCTAGCATTGCCTACCTGCCCTGTTTTGACTTGGCCAGAAATTCGT
Organism: Scenedesmus sp. NREL 46B-D3; assembly: GCA_014080715.1. Classification (NCBI taxonomy): domain Eukaryota; kingdom Viridiplantae; phylum Chlorophyta; class Chlorophyceae; order Sphaeropleales; family Scenedesmaceae; genus Scenedesmus; species Scenedesmus sp. NREL 46B-D3. Next base: position 401,471 of record JACERP010000048.1, read on the forward strand.
CTACTAGCCGCACACCAATGTTGTAGCCCCTGCGGCATCAGCGGCATAGACACATGCACTGCTGTTGCTGACATGGTTGCAGACACATCAACAGGATGCCACAGCATTCTTGACTTGGTCAGAATCAAGAGTCAAAGCCGAAGCTCACATGATTTGTGCATAAGCCTAGCCATGTGTGTCGACATCTGCTGCTTCTTCCACCTAGGCGATGCTTGTACTTGCCCCTCTGCTGATGCTTTGGGCGCGCTTACACCTGATCAAGCATCTGCTGCTGATGCTCATGCTAGTGCTGCTCAGTCTACACGTTTAGGGGCCCACAGCAGCGTGCAGGCCCACTCACATTTTCTCCAGCTGCTTGTTGACTTCGTCCAGGTCCTCAAAGTCTGCTATTAGCTGCCGCACTAGGGAGCCATATGTGAGAGTGAAGATCTCCGCATTCTGTTCCGCCGCAGCAGCAGAGGGCTACATCAGCAGTTGTTCTTGCATTGCGTTGACACAGCCAGCATGCACAGGCTGGGATGGTGCAGGCAGCACCACAAGCACAGCACCTGCTGCAGCACTGTGCAAGCTGCTGTGTGGTTTCCGGCAAGCATGGGTTCAGGTGAACAGACACGCACTCCTTTCGCCACAACACGTAGCTGGTGCTGGTTACAGCTCGCAGAGGTGTGCTTCTGCACCACATGTGACAGGGCACCAGCATGCTGGCAAGGTTGTGCAACTAGAAGGCCACCTACGATTTGCTCCAGTTGAGGCAGTGGCCTTGGTCCAGGTGGCATGCTGCTGCTGGTGCTGGTGCGGGTGCTGCTGCTGCTGCTGCTGTTCACTGGATAGCGCTGTGTGAGCACAGCAGTAGTACTGCTGGTGGCAGCTTAGATGACAGGTGATGCTGCTGAAGAGTAGCTGTACAGCAGTGGGTGGTGTCAAAGAACGTAATCTATGGGTAAAAGAGGTATGCTCTGAAACACGAGAAAGTGGATCATGGGTCTGCAATGGTAACACCCACAGCACTCAGCTCAGCCACAGCAATCAGCAGGGAAACAAGTGCGTGAAGGGGCAGTTCAGCCTTCAGCTGGTGTGCGTGCTATATGGTGCTTGCTCCATCCATTAACAAGAACCTGCCACGCATGTGCATGAGTGAGACGTTGTGTAGGGCTTTGGAAATTGTCATATTTTGAGTTGTGCCTGTGCGCCAGCAAATACTTCCAGCCGGCTCGCTCTGACACCAATGCGACTCTGCAACATAATCTTGATCATCGATCTCTGCTCTCTCTACTGTCCCCCCGGCCCACTTGAACTGCCGTGCTACACAGCACTAGAACACCAGCACGCACTGACAGTAAACGCACTCACACGCAAACATGGTGAGTTGAAGGTTTCGGCGAGCAATGCGCCCCGGTCGGAGGGCCCGGATCAAGGTGTCAAACAGCAGAGTCAGTTGGCACTTTGTGCAGCGATGCCAGCCCTTGCCACTCTCTCATCCTTTTACAAAGCTACCAAATACTCCAATAGCCGTCTCCTGTATCAGCATTACAACGCTACCTGCGCTCTGCCTGATTTTGGCAATAGCAACTCCTCAACAACATAGATCTGCCTCCATCTCGTCTGACATGTGCAAGGCAGCTTTGCTGACAGCAGCAGTTTCACCTACCTTCCCTGCTGCTGTGTGCTGCAGGCAACCAGGGTCAGTGCTTTCTCCAGCCGTGCGCCTGTCGCTGCCAACCTTGCAGCAGCAGCGAGACCCACCCGCCTCACACGCCAGCGTTGCGTGGTAGCATCTGCCAGCGGTGACGTGCCGCCAAATGTTGCAGAAGCACGGGCTTGGATTGCAGCCTGGAAGGCCAAGCAGCAAGGTGCATCAGCAGCTGCTCCTGCAGCCGAGCCAGTTGCGGCAGAGGTTGCTACAGCAGGCAGCAACGGCAAGGGCAAGAACAACAGGCGCAGGAAGAGCACTGGCACGGGCAAGGCAGCAGCGGAGCCAGCACCTGCAGCAGCACCCAAGGCAGCAGCTCCTGCAGCTGCAGCTGAAGCAGCGCCAGCTCCTGCACCAGAGCCTGCCAACAAGCTGGCCGCGACTGCTCTGAAGGACGGCACCCTGGTGTTCACTGCTGATCAGCTGAAGAGCATCGGCTACAGCGACGTCATGAAGAACTGAAGTCAAGTTGGTGTGCAGTGCTGTTGTTATGGTCGGATGTAGTGACAGGTAGTGTTTTCTGATGCAACCAGGGCCGTGTGTGGTTGGAGGCGTGTGTTGTGACACAGCCACGGGCATTATGCTGGCGTGCTAAAAAAACTAAGACTGGCTAGTATGGGTGTGCAGTTTGTTGGCTAGATGGGCTGTGCAGCAATGCAAGGGCAGCATGTTGGACGCGGTGAGCACCGTCGTTGCAGGGTGCTCTGTTGATACAGCGTTGTGCTGTCAGCCTAGCTGCAGCCTGGCTGCCCTTCGTAGCTGGAGGGTGTGCTGCTGCAATCCTGTGCCAGTCTTAATGTGTGGCCTCATACCTGCAAACAAGAACAATGAGAAGGAACCGTGAGGAGAAGACACCAACAATACTGTACCTCTTATCAGCAGACTGTGGCATCACGCTGATGCCATGACAAGCAGTGCACATGGCATCAGCCTTTTCATGTGTGCTGATTGGCCACCCTTTACACACTACAGCAGCTGCACCTTTTCATGTGCTAAGTATGAGCGGGCCGCATCACACAGGCTAGCTTATCGCAGCTGTGGTCCTACACAGCAGCTGCTGCAGTCATGTGGGTCGCTGGCGCTGGTGAGGGTTGACTGCCATGGTGGTGGGATTGGCTGAAGCACTGGGATGTCATCTATGATCGTCTCAACAGTGCTGCTGCATGTGTTCTCTCAGCCGTGGTGCCTGGTTCACGTGTCCATTTTGTCAGCTGCGATTACGGCACGGAAACTAGAAGAGTGACGCCTTACCTGTTGATGTACATGTCAAACGCAGGCCATGTAGAGGAATGACGCCTTGCTGATGTTGTATGCAGCCGGACCATATCATTGCAGCGAGTGTTCCCGCTTGCTGTTGATGCGGTGCACAGTGGCACTCCGTGAGATGCATGCAGCACATCTGCCACACAAGTTTTGAGACATGTCTAAGCATGACCTGACTGCCAGGCTGCCCATGATCATCAAGCGATGGTTGTAAGAAGCAGCAGCACTCTTAACCCAGAAGGAAAGCAAAGTGGTTGTGGTGAGCATGATCGGTACGGTGCTGCCTGACCATGGTGCTGTGAAGCTGTTTTGCTGTGGGTGGTGCCCAGCGCTGGTGCAGTGGCGTTACGGGATGACCGATTTGGGTGCTGGCTCATTTCATCTGGCACACTGCTGTAGATAGCATCTTTCAAGTGGTACATCATCGCACGGCACATGCCAGCCGCAGCGTTGGACCAGCTGGTTGCAAGGGACCTGGCACTGCGCACCTTGTCAGTGGAGTGCAACTCTTTACACAATGAAACTCATTTTGCCATTTGCCAAATCACACAGCTGGGTCCAAGTCACACAGCTGGGTCCAAACCTGCAGGCAGCCTGCTGTGAAAGGAAACGGCAGTAGCATGCTGTTGCAACACATACTGCCAGCACTCACCCCCGCTGCTGCAATAACTTCTGCAGCGCATCTGCAGCCACGTTTCACAGCAACACCCTCGCCGGCCACTCGATCAGTCTTGCAGACGGTTACTGCCAAGTACCGCAGCCAGTGGGAGGCGGAGCCTGCCACTGCCGCCACACCACCTCACGCACTCCACAACCCACAGCAAGCATTAGAAACATCACGCAACATTTGCATTGATGCCTAATGATTAGGACACTGCCGTGCATGATGCAGCCACATGCTGGACACACCTGCAAGGCGAACAACGCGGACGCCGCTGGATCACAGCCAGCGGAAGAGCAAGTGGCAACATCACCAGTGCAACCCCTGTGCAGTACATCTTGCAGCATGCGTGCAGGGGCTGGAATGTCCGTGCTGCTGCTGCTACTGCCTGCTAGCACAATTACAGCTTCTGCCAACACCTGCACACACAGCTGGACATACCACAACCAGCAAGCACGCACCCCCTGACCAAACTTTTGCAGTTCCTGGACAGCTAGCACAGCGCATCGTGCTTTTGGCCGCACAGCGGATGCAACACACGTGAATGGCAGCGGGCATGCACAGAGTCCCGCGCCTGCACACGAACAACTACAAGGCTGTTGCTGCTTTGAAAACAGCACTTTTGCGCAGTGCACACCATTGTGACATAACAAACAAAGCACACACACAACATCAGGCTGAAGCGACCAATTGTTGTGTATGTGTGCAGCTAAAAATACATGTTTGTTGTGATGTATCACTGCTGAACCCAGTGCTCTCCTGTTGTGCAGTTTTCATGCGTGATCAAGTAGCAAAGTACATACAGACGGGGTCACTGGCCTTCCAGAGTGCACAATGCAGCCACCACACTGTCCACGTGCTTTGCAGCCAAGACAACCTAACCACACCCACATGTCCTGCCCCAATCAAATGCCGCTGCCAGTGCAGAGCTGCAGCCAGTTTGCACGACAGGCATACTACTGTTGTACATCCCCACACTTGGGCATGGTCTGTGCACACCCGTCAGCAACCAACAGCGAGGCACACAGCGGCTGTCATGAAGCTGCCACTACTGCGGCTTGTACCTGCAAGCACCTGCCCTGGGCTGCTGCTTGCGCCATCCCAACTGCACCTGCTCACAATTGCAGCGTCATTACTTCTAGCAGCTGCTGCTCTCCGCTTGCAGCCTCGCACGCCCCGCTGCAAGTTCCAAGCACTCCTAGTGGCAGCCCTTACAGCTGCTGTTGCTGCAGTTATCGCCTGCATATGCAAGGCCGACTTAAATTGGCCTCAGGTGCGTCTCCAGCTGCTTCAGGTACTTGCTGTTGCTGACGTTGGTAACAACTGGGTCTGCCAGGGGCGCCAGCAGCGGGTATGCAACCTCCGTGAACTTCTTTGCAGGCCAGCTCTCCTGCAGGGTGCCGCTGGTGCTCCACACCAGCTGCCACACCTTCTTGTACAGTGGCATGGCCTGCACACAGCATCAACAGGACGCCAGAACTTATCAACCAGTGGTGACGCTCGCGCATTAAGTATGCATGCACAGCTACTGCCCGGAGCCAATGCCGCTGCCAGCAATGCATAGGTACCATGCACCTGCTCTCTGCACAGGGCCACCTACAGTACTGCTAACACTGCTGAAGTTCTTCACAGACCGTGCCTTAGTATTCCAGCCACCCCAAACAACATGACCTGTTGCAGACACTCACCACCACAGTGTCGTGCACACTGCCATATGTCTTTACTGATGTCTTGATCAGCGGGTCGGCAATCTCCACGACCTTGGGGACTGCAATCAGAACACCAAGATGAGGTTTTCGTTCGACTAGCAGTGCCGAAGGCCAGACCCTGCGAGCGTTACCAAACTTGTGCGCGCCCTGCACTCACCTGGGCCAAAGCTGGCTACCATGCCAGCATACTCCACGGTCGTGTCCACGAGCTTATCAGGGTCAACATAGTACTCGACCTTGCCGCTGGCCCACTGCACGTAAGGCGACGGGTCAAGCAGTGCCTTGATGCGGTCGACAGTGCCGTCCACGAACCCGTAATACTGGTCCTTGGCCCCATTGAAGGTGTTCATGTTCTTCTCATGCAGGTCCTTGCTGTAATCCAGGGCACTGCTGAGCGTCTGCAGCGACTTGTCAACCTGTTGAGGGAAAGGGCAGTAGCACGCCACTAATCAGCGACAATCGGCGCACTGAGCGCTTTTCCTCAGTGTTAAATCCTTGAACTCCCACCTGGCAGTCCACACCAGCCAGCAGCTTGTCCGCTGTGTCCTGAGCCATAGTGAAGTAGGGAGCTGCTATGCTGACCGCTGTCTCCTCGGCCTGCTTTACATAAGGCTCAACAAAGCCAGGAACAAAACTCCTGGTTGTCTTGTAAACGCCTTCAAGAGTGGAGCAGCCCTGCGAGGCGTAGCCTTGCACGAAGGCAAGGCGCTTCAGTTGAGTGCTGTCGGTCATGGTGTGGTCTTTGTATGCGTCTTTACACGTTCGCGACTGCGCTCGAGTCCGCTGGCTTGGGCAGCACCGCATCATGCGATATTCATGCGTGGAGCAGCTTATGTCAGTTTCAACGGCCACCGATTCAACTGCCAGTGGGGTTTTTGAAGATAGCCAGCCCAACTGTACGTTACATGTTTATGTAAGGAAGGTGCCGGTCGAGGAGTGTAAGGCACACTAGAGTCCAACTTAAGGATGAGGTGGGCCCTGAACAGGGAGTGCAGTCATGCTGACACCCGCCCAGCAGCCCACCTTACCACGTCACCACAGCCCCCGAACTGTCACTTAAACAACCCCGCTCCCCGGCCACACCAAACCACCAACATCGCACAAGTGCCTACAGCTTCCCGAATCTGTCACATGTCACATGCACCGGCAGCGCTTACCAGCTGTCCTTCACCACCGAAGCCAGCGCCGATTGTTCATGCAGGTTTCGCAGCATTACAATGTGGCTGTACAGCAAATGAAGCACAGAAAATTGTGCAGCTCTATATCCAGGCAATAACAGCCAGGTGCAGCGTTTCAAGACATGCAGGCTGCGTAGCAGCTCAGCCTCTACAGGTCTCCGGGAGGCGCTCCTGGGTAAAGATAAAGGTAACACATTTACGGAGTTCCTGGGGAGGATGTCTGGGACCCGGGCGGGCGACAAGAATTGGTTATAGACTATATTAGAAGTACTATAGAAAGCAACCAGCTTGTGCCATTGCTTGGTGCATCAGGTGTACCGGTTCATGAAATCAAAGAACATTTAAATTATCTAGCCAGTCGTTCTACCAACTCTTCTCAAGGAAGAAAGGGTTTAGATTTTGAAGTCACTTTGAAATTCAGCAATCGACACGCGTCCAACAGCCTGGATACTTGTTCTCACCAGCGATCGAGTTCGTTGCAAGTGGATCTGCGCTGTCATTGTATGTGTGCTCCTTGGCAAGTTTGACACGGCTACAGACACGAAGGACCTGGGGCTCGGCTGCTTCATGGCTACTTGAGGCCAAGCAATCCTCTGTGAACAAACACTCTAAAATGGCGTCTGGTATACCCCACTTTTCCCAGACGCCATTGGGGGGCAGCAGCAATTTCAACATCGGCATCAACCTGCCAGGCATGGCGAGCGGCCTGGGCACTCAGCAGCAAACGCAGAACCAGCAGAAAGTTCCTGGTGCAGGACTCAAGGCCAAGAAGCAAGTGATCGTCGAAGATGACGATGATGTGAGTGTTTGATACAGCAGCATGGCATGGTACCAGCAACCCACATGTATGCAGGGCTGTGCCAGCATGTCGAGATCTTCGTCTGGTACTGCAAGAGGCCACCAGTAAAGAAAGCAATAGCAGCTTGCATGCAATCTCTCTGCTACGGGCGAGTCTGACACGTGTCAGACACACCGCCCTCAACGTGCTTTCACGAGCATTGTGAGCATTGGCTGCGCTGTGGATTGTTTAGTCTGCCGGCTGCACCAGTCATTTCTAAAACAGCAGTTCACCGACAGTTGCCTGATACGAACAGTCAAAGTATGTGCAGCTTATGCTTGCAGCAGCATGATGCAGTGCAGCTGCACCTGTCCAAGGTACTCTGCTGCAAACACCAACTTCACACTCACCGTCCCCCCACCCTCCTTCACTGGTGCTTGCCGCCATCATAATGGTGCCTTTCCACGACCCAGGAGATTGGAGACGATGCGGAGGGCTACGAGAACTTTGCAACCGTCAGCAGCAACGCGCTGGAGGACTACGGCTTGGCTCCACACCCGAGCCCCGTATGTGAGGCAGCGACGCTGTCTTCAGTGCCCTCCCCAGAATGTGACTACACTTTGAAGCTGCCTGGCCATGTCTTGCAGAGTGAGTCCCTGCTGCTGCTGCTGCTGCTGCTGCTGCTGGGGATGGCTGGACACTGCAGCAGCTGCCGTACAGTGTCTCGCCAGCAGGCATTGCATGACCTGTGCTTTGCACAACTCGGCTGCCTGCAAGCATGCACAAGTTGCGCCCAGAGGTCTGCGTGGACTCTACGCGTCACCAGGGCTGACAGCAGGGGTGTGCCTGTTCAGTCCCTCTTTTTTTGCACAGTGCAGGGAACATTTGAAGTGCACAGCTCCGCCTGCGTCCATCGCCGCATGCTGCCCGCAGGTAGCGCCATCAGCGCGCTGCAGTTCCACGCAGTGAGGCTGGCGTGTGCGCGGCACGAGCAGCTGCTGCCGGACGGCAGCAGGGCGGGCTTCTTCCTGGGAGATGGTGAGGGCCGGGCTGCAGACTGAAACATTGAGCATAACTGTGTCCAGGCTCTAGTCCAAATTAGCGCCATCGCCAGCCACCTGGTGGGACGCCAGCTAGGGCGGGCATGTTTGGTGGTGCAGCGCAGGCAAAGCAGGTGCACTGCGTGCACTGGCGCTGCTGTGTACTGTGTGCAACGCACACGACCCAACCGTGACCGTAGTAGTAAGCGACAAGCACTCTGCACTCTGCTTCCGTGCACTTGACCCTGCAGGTTGAATTATTGCAGGACAGAATACACAGCTGGGACAACACATAGAGGTAGCCATGCTGACATTACAGTGGTGTGCTGATCTGACGGTGCTGTCTTGCTGCAGGGCCTGGTGTGGGCAAGGGCAGGCAGATTGCAGCGACCATCTTCAACTATTTCTGCAGGGGCAAGACCAAGGTGGGAGCTGCTGCAGCGTCCAGCTCACGTGCAGCTGCTGCCTGCACGACTGCATTAACCGCTGCCTGGGCAGCGCCGCATAGCAGTAGCGGCAGGCACTACGCAGCACTGCGCAGCTGCGTCAATGTCAGCTAGACAGCTGGCTACAGCTCATCCGCTGCTCCACATCGTGCCACATGTCCAGGTCATCTCAGCCGTCATCCAAGGGACTTGCAGCTGCCCAGCAGTGGTGCCTGTCCACTCGATGCGAATGCTTGCACTGGGAGTGGGTCGCCTGCAGGCATCCTGCGTGATGATGAATGCTCAAGCTGCTGCCCTGTGTTCCTCATGACACACATACACACACACACACACACCTCTCTCTCTCTCTCTCCTCTCCTCTCTGTCTCTCCTCCTGTCTGTCTGTGTATTGATGCGTCGTCGTTCCTCTGACTCACTTTGAAACATACTCATTGGCTGCTGCTGCTGCTGGTGCTGTGCAGGCGCTGTGGGTGTCTGTGTCCACAGACCTGGTGGTGATGCCCGCAGGGACCTGGAGGCGCTGGGGATGCTGCAGTACGAGGCGGTACAACTGCATGTGAGTCTGGGTCAACAGATGCCGACTGAATGCATGGCACGGCAGCCTTAGCAGTCAGCGTGCTGAGCTCTGCAAGATGAGCCACAATGTCTGGAGCACACTCGTCCAGCCGCATCAGGCAGCTGTTTGGCGGCACCTGCCTGACACTGTGCTGCGGCCTGCTCCTGCCTGCATAGCCTGTTGCGACCTAAGCCAGCCCCCCCCCCCCCTGATGGCTTGCTGCTTGCTCATACCCTGCCGCTGCACACTGCTGCTGCTTGTCTGCGTGCTGCTTGCAGGACCTGCGGCAGCTGCGCACCAAGCCGGGCCAGCCCCTGTCACCCTCAAGGGCCTCGACAGCGGCATCATGTTCTGCACGTACGACCTGCTCACGGCAGGCGCGACACCGGCAAAGCCCAAGAAGGGCGGCAAAGTCGGCAGACCCCCAAAGTCGGCGACCGCTGCTTCAGCAACACCACAGGTGTACAGCGGCGCCGCAGGCTACGGCATGGGTGGCCGCAGCAGCTCCGGCAGCAGCCAGTGCCTGGCCGGCAGCGGCGGCGGCTGCGGCCGCAGCGGCAGCGCAGGTCTGTGGGATGATGAGAACCAGCCGCCGCCCTGGGAGCGCCAGCACAGCGCGGGCGAAGATGACGAGTGGGAGCCCGCGGTTGAGGAGTTTGGTGAGCGGGCACTGCGTGCGGTGCGACTCACGTTTTGTGTTGGTGGAAACAGTTGCGGGTTGTTTGTGTGCTCGCCATGTGGTTGCAAGGGGATGCTCCATGCCCTGGTGACATTGGCACACACGCTGCTGCGCAACAGCTGCGAGCAGTGATCATGGCACATGCTGTTCTTCAGATGTGCTGCACTGCACGCACTGCTCATCATCTGCAAAGTCAAGCTTGTCTGCCTGTTTGCTCCACCGGGCGGTTGCTTGTGCTGCTGTCCCTGCAGGCCCTGCCTCTCGTCTGCACCAAATCGTCGAGTGGCTGGGTGATGGTGACTTCGTGATTGTGCTGGACGAGTGCCACAAGGCAAAGAATGCGGTGGGTTCTTGTGTCTGTGGTTTCATCCTCGAAGATGTCGGCAAGTATCATGTTTGATGTGCTGCTGCAGCTGTTGCATTGCTGCTTGAAAGGCATTTGCCAGCAGCCACTTGTATGCATATCATGTTGCTCATACCATCTAAGATGGTGACTGGACCCACATGTAAAACTCTCTCTCTTTGAATAATTAGCAGGGTTAATTTGATGTGTACCTCTTGGAAGCAGTTGTTGATGAACCTTTTGTATGGTAATGTCTCAAAATCAAGCGCCCGCTCCGCTGACGTTGTTGTGTGCTGTTGCTGACACCCCTGCAGATGCCCAAAGAGCAAAAGAACGAGTTCCCTATCGACATGATGGGCGGCGAGGCCCTCGACAGCAAGGCCAAGAAGGGCAAAGCAGACGGCAGTGTTGGCTTTGCCAAGACAAGCAGCAAGACAGCACGGGTGAGATGCGGCTGCATGTCTCCCAACGCCTGAATTGGCGCAAGGCGCTGCGGTTGTTGGGGTTTTGTTCAGTGGCAGCTGCGTTGTCGGGAACAGCAGCAAGCCGGCCCCGTGTGGTAAGCAAGCTGCCTGCATGATTTGCAAGCTGCCGGCAAAGACGCCGTTGCTCGCAGGACAACTAGACAGATGCCAGGGCAGCGTCTTGTGCTTGAATATACGAGTGCGCACCAGCAAGACAGCAAGGATAAGCTCACGCATCAGATAGCCTGTGTGCAATGTGGCAGCTACTCATGTTGCGGTGTGGTTGGCCGCCGCATGATGCATAGGTCGGCTGCCAATGGCCGTCATGCTTGGTTGCATGCACTAGCTCTGCAGCGCTGGTGCCGCCAGTGTACCACCTGCGCATTCAGTTTTCCCTGCACTGCTGCCGGCCATGTCCCTGGCCTTCATTGTTATTATGTTTCAGGCTGTCATTGAGCTGCAGCGCCGGCTGCCCAACGCGCGTGTTATGTACGTCAGCGCAACAGGTGCGCGCGTGCGTGCATCAACACCACAATCAGATCGTGAACCAGATACTAGAAGACTGCCGCATGCGTGACAAGCTGCAGCTGCATTCGTGCCAGCAGCAGCGCCCGGCAGGCGGCACCAGGCAGCATCCATTGCTGTGGTGCCACGCATGCTCGCACAGCTTGTTCTGCACTGCTTGCGCGAGCGCGATGGCGTGTGACACCTGCTGTTGCCCACTGGCCACTTTGTTGTCCGTGCGGGTGTGCTTGAGGGCACAAGGGCGGGCAGTCTGCGTGTTGCCTCCTAGTCACTTTGTTGTGCGTGCGGGTGTGCAGGTGCCAGCGAGGCGGAGAACCTGTGCTACATGGAGCGCTTGGGCCTGTGGGGGGCTGGCAGCGCCTTCCCATCAAAGCAGGAGTTCGTGGGGCTGCTCAAGCAGGTGCGGCTCTGCGGCATGGCTCAGCTTGTCGCTCTGCATGATTGGCATGTGCACGTGGGAGCTGAGGTCTGTGCAAAGCAGGAGATTGTTGGCTGGACCCGGCTGAGCGTTTTGCATGTTTTGGCGATGCACTTTCGGGATTGCATGTAACTCTGAGGTACGGAATGTGGGGCTTTTGGAGCCAGTTCAGCTCGGCGTGACCACCCCCCCGTGCGCGTTGCAGCGGGTGCACGTGTGAAGTGACATGTCATAGGCAGGTGTGATGTACTGCTGCTTCGGCCGGCGCAGATGTTGCCGTGCATAAAAAACCAGCTGGTACTGCAGTCATGCTTGTTTGCTGCTGCTTTACACAGAGTGCTCCAACCCGAGTTCTCACATGCTCAACCACATCTGATGCTTGCTCTGCCGCACTTGTGCTGCCCTTCTACTGCTGCATGCTGCGGGCAGGGCGGCATCGGAGCTATGGAGCTGGTGGCAATGGAGCTGAAGGGCGCCGGCTGCTACCTGTCGCGCTCACTCAGCTGGGCCGTAAGTGCTCCCTGCCAGCAAGCTTGTGGCTGGCCGGCAGTGACTGTTCCAGCCTTCCTGCACAGCGCCGCAGTGCGTTGTACTGCACCAGCGCTGCTTCTGTTCAGGTGCATGCATGTGCTGTCACACGCCTTGTGCCGTTGTGTAGCCTACAGATCGTACATGCGCTGCTGTTTGCTGACGGTTGCTATGGCTGCTGCTGCTGCTGCTGCTGCTGCTGCTGCTGCTGCTGCTGCTGCTTCTGCAGGACGTGCGCTTTGAGACGGTGGCGATCGAGGCTTCCGAGCTGTTTGTGCAGCAGTATGACGCTGCGGTGGACCTGTGGCAGGACACGCGCGACTTCCTGCGGGAGAACAGCCTTGACAAGGGCAGGGTGCAGGATGGGGTGAGTGGGCTGCTTTGTGTTTTTTTTGCCTTGTTTTGCTTGGCATGTCTGACTCAGCAAGTCGTAGAATCCTATACTGCACATCTTGGTGCCAATTGAAGCCCAAGTGTGTGAGTGTTTCAGGCATCAATTTCACTTAGCCCGGACTGGGGAAACAGCACGAGCACGATGGAATGCGAGCTCCCTTGCAGGATGCAAGCGATGGGCAATCTGCCTGCCATGCGGCAACTGGCGTCTTCCAGTGACACATTCGTGGGAATCACATGCATGTTGCATGCTAGCCGCGGACCTCCCCCCCAGCAGAGCGCCTTCTGTCAAGAAGCAGCTAATCGGAGCACGGTGTTTCCATCTGCTGCCTGCACCGCAGAACCTGATGGGCCAGTTTGGCAGCGCACAGCTGCGCTTCTTCCGGCAGCTCTGCACAGCAGCAAAGGTGAGCAACTTGCAGCCTGTGTTTTGCTGCAGCATCTTAATTGGTGTAGCTGGCACAGCTAAGTTCTGTTTTGTGAAGTGCATCAGACTGCTGATTCTGCATCACGCACAGCACCACGGACCTCCCTAATCCAGCACAACACATGTAGGTTTACATTTCTACATTGTCACTTGCATGCTGCTGCTGCTGCTGCTGCTGCGCACAGGTTGACACCGTGGTGCGGCTGTGTGAGGAGGCGCTGGCAGCAGGCATGTGCCCGGTGGTGGGCATCCAGAGCACCGGCGAGGCCCGCACAGCCGAGTACGTGGCTGCGCTGACGGCCAAGGCTGCTGACAAGGACAGGGATGACGTGGCCTTTGACAGCTTTGTGGAGCCAGCCGCCCTTATCCTGAGCTCGTTCATTGAGAAGAACTTGATGGGCTGCAGAGGTGGGGCTGGTTGCCTTGTGGGTGCGAGCGTGCACGCAGTGCGCGCTGCGTGGGTGCTAAGAGGGGGCCGGGCACTGCCTGCTGCCAATTTTTTGGGCCTGTTTGGCGATAACCACGTAGCGGCTGCAGTGGTGAGGGTGCTGGCAGGGTGCAGCACTGCATCGGGCACCAACGCTATGTTTTGCTGCATTCACGTGGCGCAGCCTGATGGAGAGAGGCAGTAATCTGGTCCATCCCTAATTGGCGCTTGCTCTGGGCCCCTCGATATGTAGCAAACCCCCTTGAACTGCTACGTGTTTTGCAGGTGCCGATCTGCTGCTGCAGCGCTCCAAGAACCTGGTGCTGCCCAAGAACCCGCTGGATGACTTGATTGACAGGCTGGGAGGGCCCAACAAGGTGAGTTGCCATCAAACTATGTTACTAACAACATGACAATGCCAGCATACCACAACATGATGCTACGTTCATTCAGCATGGTGCACAGCCTGTCAGAGATTGCACCCTGGACATATTCCTTGCACAACACAAACAGCAGACAGGTTTCTGCGCTGTACTTGGGCGCCGTCACTTGGACTCGCAGCCGTTCGTTGCAAAGCAGCTGGTACTGTGCCGGCATCTATCTTGCATGGTGCTGCATTGCCCGACACATGTAATGATCGCCAATTAACGTGTACTGCAATGCAGGTGGCTGAGATGACCGGGCGCATCAAGCGCATGGAGCGCGCACCAGGCGGCGGCTACAAGTACGTCAGCCGGACGGCGTTCTTTGGCAACTGCAGCGTGGATGACGTGAGTGGCTGCTGTGAATCCCTGCTGCTGTGGAAGCTGGCGCCTTGCAGTGCTTGGCTCGTGCAGGGCGGGCTGCTGCTGGGTTGTTTGCAGCATGCCTTCATCGATGATGCAATCGGCGACGTCATCAGAAACACACCACGATGTGCTGCGCTGCCTGGCAGTGCAGGAGCAGCCGGCTCAGCACAAGGACATGCTGCCAGTACGTCAGAGCACCGCCTGTCTCCTTGACCATGCACATGTGTTGCATTATGTGAACATGTGTATGTATCTCGTAGCCACAACGCACAGGAGCAGGCTGCGTCTGCCTCCAAGAACAATCTGGTTCACCAACCACTGCTGTGTTGGGCCTTTCAGCAGCGTACACATACATGTCGTCTTGGTGGCAAAGCATCATCTGCAGACGCGGTCATGTGGTTTGGGAGCGGCTCCCCTTTTGGGCTTCACTCTCGCTAGAAAAACGTGTGTTCAATTGATTGGCGTGCGGTGCCCTGCAGGTGAACATCCTGGAGCGCACGGCGTTCCAGCAGGGCAACAAGCGCGTCGCCATCATCAGCGACGCCGCGTCAGCAGGCATCAGCCTGCACGCCGACAAGGGCGCCGCCAACCGGCGGCAGCGCGTGCAGATCACGCTGGAGCTGGCGTGGAGCGCCGACAAGACCGTGCAGCAGCTGGGACGCACACACAGGTAGGTGGGGGGTGCTGTGCTGCACGTTGCGATGCGCAGTGCCTGATTGGCAGGTGCAGCGGTGATCGACGGTCGTGCAGCAGCTCTTGAGGTGAGGTTCCGCCATCATGCTGCAGCACTGAACATGGGTGTGTGCGATGGAGCGTATCTTGCAGCAGCGAAGGACACCAAAACATGGTGCAAGCAGCCAACAACAGGCGTTGACCGAGCTGCTCCTCCGTTTCGCTGCCTCGAGGCAGCTCTCAACGCCACACGTCGCTGCGTTGCGGGTGTCTGCAGGTCCAACCAGCAGCAGCCGCCGATCTACAAGATCGTGTCCACCAACATCTGCGGGGAGCACCGCTTTGCGTCCGCGGTGGCGCACAGGCTGCAGCAGCTGGGCGCGCTGACGCAGGGAGACCGCAGGGCAGCCAGCGCCAGCGAGGCGCTGTCGTCGTTCAACCTGCAGACCAAGTGCGTGGGGCGGCACCCGACATGTCTGTAGCTATGCTGCGAGGCGCACTGCCTGGCATGGGCGCATCTCATGCTAGTGCAGCTGATGGGTTGTGCTGTGTTGCCGCTGCAGGGTCTGGATATGTCGTGATTCTGCTGCTGCGCATGCCACATGTTCAGCCTTCCATGCAGCTGAGAGCGAGCAAGCGTGCTACAGGTGGCTGCATGTTGCGCGGGAGATCCTGCTGTGCTTGGCCTGATCCTGACGGATGGGTGCACCGACTGGAGGTCAAGCACACCAGTCCTTGGTACACTCACTACTGCTGCTTGCTGCACAACTCACCATCTCCCAACACCTCCCAAAGCTGCTTGCTGCACAACTCACTATTTCCCAATACCTCCCAAAGCAAAGGACGCATGATGCGCTGGATATCCAGGTTTGTGACGCGATCCAGACTGGCAGTCACAGCACACATGCAGGCATCCGCCCAACTGCTGCCACCGCTGCCGCCGCCTGCTGCAACCACCTGGATGTGTGGCTGACTCATCCGCAGGTGGGCCCAGGGCGCACTGAAGACCCTGCTGGGGCTGATCCAAACTGGCGGCTACAGCAACGACCCGACATACGTCAAGTTGAACCCGCCTTGGCTGGAGGACATGATGAGGGAGGGGCTGCCTGACGGCCAGGAGCTGCCTGAGCTGGGTGAGTGTTGGTCCTGTCATAACTTGTTACATGGTGTTATGTGACCTATGTTACGAGTTCACTGCATGCGCGCAAACTTGTGGGTGGCAGGGGGTTGAATGATATGTGCCTGATCATTCATGAACGCTTGGTGCCACGCCGCTGAGGTGAGCAGGTTGGGTGCGGTGGGGGGCGTACGGAATGGTGTCCCTTGTGACTGCACGCTGCATGCTGCGACCCACCAGCACACCTCCATCCCCAAGGCCAGCACGTCGGGCACGCAAGGCCAGCCATGCACCAAACACCCCTGCTGCCAACTCACCTGCTCTTGACCCGCTTGTCACCCATCACTGTCTGCTACTCGTGCTTCCTGCTCACACTTTCTTGCCGGCTGCCCCGCTGCAGGCACTCCCGGCTACTTGGTGCGGCGGGAGGCCTGCCTGTCCCGCTGGTGCGACAAGGCGACGCGGCTGCTGGAGTCTGTCGGGCTGCTGGGCAAGTCCAAGAGCGCCAACGTGCACATGCTGCTCAACAAGCTGCTGGGCATGCGAGTGGAGATGCAGGGCCAGCTCTTCAGCTACTTCAGCACCATCATGGACGAGGTGAGGGACCGGCCCTATTTTCAATATTAGTTTGAGTTTGATTGGATTCCGCTATTGGTGGAGGTTGTCAGCATGACTAAGGTGTGCAGGGAAGGTTGATGTGCACTGCCAGCTCACCATCCGGACGCTGCACAGCACACACTCTATGCTGGCAGCCGCAGCTGTATGAGGTGGCCTCTCATTAACAGTCCAAACCCCTGCTCTACCAGTGCAAGCCGCACTGACTCTGTCAGCTTCATCTGCCTGCTGCTGCTGCTGCTGCCGCTGCTGCTGCACGGGACACTGCTGCCTGTTCACCGCCAGGTGGTGTCCGCCGCAAAGAAGAGCGGCCAGTATGACGCCAACAGCATCATCAAGCCAGGCTGCGACATCATCACGCTTTTGTAAGCATTTCTCATGCGACTGCTCCTTCATCCTGTGACGGGCACCTTTTTTGCATGAGCAGCGACTGCAACTGCTGGGTTGTGACAAACTGTGAGAAGCAGCGCTGGCTGCGGACATCACGCACAGCAGCACTGCCAAGTGTTACAAAAAAACATCGCAGCTCATGCCTGCATTGCAGTTTAGCCTGTGCTCGTTGCAGCTACCCGCAAATGCACCCAGCGCTCCGCTTTACAAAGCCATCTGGGAGCTTGTTGGGCCTTGGTGCGTCTGGTCAAGCTGCGTACTCATGTACTTCTGCTTTCTCTGCCGTCGTTGTTTTGTGACACTTTGCGTCGCTGCAGCGACCAGAAGGAGGTGTGCCAGCACCCCAACGGAGCAGCGGCGACGTGCCTGACCACCTTCCACCTGGACAGGGGTGTGCCTTTTGCCAAGGCGCAGCGGCTGCTGGAGGAGGAGGTGGGGATGTTATGTTATTTGTTTTGGCTGTAATTTTATCATAGATATTACTATTGTTATTAGTATGATTATTGTTGTTTTTATTATTAGTGTTATTGATTGTTGAACTGTCGGTTGCGTGACGAGCACGTGTAGACCACTGGCCTGGTCCTGACCAGATCAACAAACCTGCAGCGACAGCAAGCTGAGCTGTGGTGACTTGTGTACTCCAGGTTTTTCATGCTGTGCTTTGCTATGCAGCGGACCGTCGCTCCCGGTCGGTGTGCCGAGCATGTGCCTGATCTGTGAGTCTGCTGCACCCGCTCGCTGCCTGCAAACTTCTGCTCACCCCTGCAGCTCAAGAATGTGCGGGAGCAACTGGGCGATGCCGCAGTGGACCGGTGCCCCGCCGGGTTTTACTTCTCTGAGTCAGCCGCCATGCGCTTCCACGCCCTGATCCTGCCACGCAACGAAAAGGGCCTGAAGGAAGTGTACAGCCGGGGCAAGGTGCTCTACAAGCGCGCGCAGTACTTCAGGGTGGTCAGGCCGGCCACTGGCGTGAGCTTGGGCGACATCCACTTTGACGTGAGTGTCAGCTGGCTGTGCGCATGCTACATCAACAGACTCCGCTCAGCACACGTTCCGTGCAACAAGTTTGGCCAGAGCTGCAGCCCACTGGCAGCAGCATGTGCAGCCGTCGTTGGGGAATGCAGATCCCTCTGCGCCCTGATCCTTGGTTGAAATTCAACCACCGCCTCAACCGCTGTTGTCCACCACCTGCCCTAACAGGACTTCCGGGAGAAATTCAGCCGTGTGAGGGACCTGCGCACGATTGAGCGCGCCTGGACCGAGTCGTACAACGCAGGTGCGCGGCTGCATGCAACCTCATGGGGTGTATGTTTGCTGGGCTGGTGCCCGAGGCCAGGTTGCATCTCTAAATGGCTGGGCTAAAACAGCAACTGGAGTTGACGGATTTGTGCGGCTGGTTTCGATCGCCCAAACATTAAAGAATAAACTGGGTACAATTACAAGAAACCCTCATGAGCGGAACGACGGCTCGCTGGGCTAGTGCCTGAGGCAGGTTCAGTCCTGTACTACTGTATTGTATTTGTATTGTATTGTATTGTATTGTATTGTATTGTATTGTATTGTATCCGAATGTAGTGTATTGTAATGTGTTGCGACAATGCAATACACACCTTACGGCACCGCACATGCGTGTGTTACTACCAACTGCATGTATCCGTGAGTGATTCGGCTGTGTGTGTGGGTGCCTGTTGCATTGAGTGTGTGGATGCCTGGTGGCATTGAATGTGAGACAGGTTCGGTCCTGTGCTACTGTAGTGTATTGTGTTGTACCATGACACAAGCCGGCAGATGGCCTCGCTGCGTACAGCCCTGCAGCGCCTCACCCTCGGCGGCCCCTCCTTGCGGGCGCTGAACCGCGCGTCCACGTCAGCGCATGCAGCCGCTGATTGTCTGGCAGCTGAGGCCGCTTGCGTGCAGCCTCCGTCACGTCTCAGCCAGCACTGATGCTCTGCCAAAAAGAATTTGATGCCTACAACACCAATTAAACCTCCCAACCCTGCCGCTCATGAACCTCTGTTCTTGGTTGAATCAGCGACCTCACGCAGTGCCTGTGCTGATCCGCAGGCTTGGAGAAGCGCCAGGTCCCGCTCAACCTCATCACCGGCAGCGTGCTGCCGCTGCTGACCACCATCAACAGGGTGGCTCAGCAGTACAGGAACAGCAACAACCACGTGCGCCGCTTACCGGTGAGAGTGGGAGCAGCAGCAACGGCAGCAGCAGCAGCGGCAGCGGCAGCAGCAAAGAACATCCCCTTCGCTTGCAGTCCTTGACAAGACCATGTGTCCCTCAGCAGTGCAGTGCTACACTACAATCATCGTATGAGCAGCTCATGCTCCACTGTGCTAGTGTGCATGCGGCTTCATCTGCGGGCGAGCCCATCGCGAGCCAGCACCGCGTCCGAGCCTGTTCATGCGAAGCTGCCAGCTGTGCGCATCCGGCCGCCAACCAACACACCGCTGTCCTTCCCACAACGTGCGCTCTAATGCCCCCTTGCTGCTGCGGCCGCTCTGCCCGCCTGATCTGCCTGATGCGTGCAGCTGATGCGAGTCGAGACCTCTGACACGCAGCAGCGTTTCATCGGGGTGCGCGTGCCTGATGTCATGCTCACCACCATGCTGTCGGCACTCAAGAACCTGGAGCACCTGGACCCCGAGCAGCGCGCTCGCATGCAGCAGCAGCAGGCCAACCGCAAGGGCAGCGCAAGCCTCAAAGCCGCCGTCGCAGCAGCCGCGGCAGCAGCAGCAGGGGCTGGAGCAGCAGCAGGCGCTGCGGCTGCGGCCGGCACTGCTGCTGGCAGTGCGGACATCAGGCAGCTGCTTGGTGGCAGCGTCAGCAGTGCCGCGGCCGCAGGCAAGGAGGCGGCAGGCGCTGCAGAAGCACCAGGCCTGAGCTTCCCAGCAGGGCTCGACCCGGCGGTGCTGAGTGTGCTGACTGCCACATCAGCAGCGCTGAACAGCAGCGCCTCGCTTCTTGGAGGTGCAGCAGAACCGACGGCCGGCGCCGCTGCTGCTGAGGGCGCGGCAGCAGCGCCGTCAGACGCCGAGCAGGGCGCCCCAGACTCCGCCGACAGCGGCAGCCAGTACGACGAGGAAGGGGAGACCCTCGCGCAGCGCACGGCACGCTGCCGGCAGCCCCGCAGACGGCCCGGCGCTGCGCGCATGGCGCGTGCGGACGCAGTTGCGGCGGAGCACGCCGCACGCAGCGCCGCCGGCGTCACCAGCAGCGGGCGCGCGGCCAACGAGCGCGTGACCGTGGACCTGGCGGCCGCGGGGCTCTGGGAGGACGGCGGCTGCGACCTCCCGCTGCGCGTCGGCGGCGCTGCTGCTGCTGGCGGCGCCGGCGTGCGCTGGCAGAGGCACAGCGCCGCCGCTGCTGCCGCTGCTGGTGCTGGCAGGGGTTCGGGCAGGCGTGGCGGCCGTGGCGGGGGCGGCGGGCGGGGCCGGGCGCGCAAGCAGGAGTGGCTGGTTTCTAATGCCGAGGAGTCGGCGGAGGAGAGCGAGAGTGAGAGTGAGGCGGCGAGCGAGGATGGCGCTGCAGGGGATGAAGACTCGGAGCGGCTGGAGTCTGACGCGGATGGAGACGGTGACGCGGCAGAGGAGGATGCAGCAGCAGTAGCAGCAGCAGCAAGGGAGGTGGGCGGCAGGTGGGGTCGCCGGGGCTCCCGCAGCAGCAGGGCCAACACTGGTAGCAGGGGCAGCAGCGCAGACAGGGCAGCAGCAAAGCTGAGCAGCTGCAGGCGTGCGACTGCTGCTGCTGCTGCTGCTTCTGGAGAGGATGGTAGCTTGCAGCAGCAGCAGGGTGCGGCTGCTGCAGCAGCAGCAGCAGCAGCTGAAGCTGAACACGGGGAAGACTTTGACGACGACGACATCCCCGAGGAGGAGCGCATCCGCGAGGTCGACGAGCTGCCTGAGTTCAGGCCCAAAAAGAAAAACAAGCCCGGCAAGCCAGCAGCAGCAGCAGCTTCTGAGGAAGCAGAGGGAGGTGCAGCGGCAGCTGGGCAGGCTGCTGCTGTCAAGGTCCCAGGCAAGAAGAGGGGCGGCAAGCCAGCCAAGGGCGCCAAGGCAGCAGCAGCCGAGCTCGTGGATGATGCATCTGCCGCTGCCGCTGCTGCTGCTGCTGCTGCTGCCGCTGCTGTCAGCCAGAGGGTCAGTGTCAGCTCCAGGGGCCGTGTGAGGAAGCTGAAGCAGCTGCCAGACGATTACGTGCCAACAGACGAGCTGTTTGCAGCACGCGCGGCAGCATTCGCAGTGTCAACAGCAGCCGTGCCAGCTCCAGCAGCAGAAGACGATGACCCAGCAGCAGCAGATGCTGACGAGCGTCATGCGGATGAGGTGTCAGAGCAGCAAGATGGAGAGCAGCAGCAAGACAGCGATGATGAATACCTGCCTGATGCAGAGCCCAATGATGAGGCGGCGGCAGCAGCTGGCCAACCACAGCAGCAGCAGCAGCAGCAGCAGCAGCAGCAGCAGCAGCAGCAAGGTGATGCAGCAGCTGCTGAATCAGATGAGGTGGGAGAGGTGGCTGCACTTGGGACAGCACAGCAACCAGTCTCTGCCGGTGCCGTAGATGCCGCCGCCGCACCAGCAGCAGAGGCTGCAGCAACAGTCGTGGAGGAGCCGTTTGCGGGCCCTGCAGGTTCTGCTGCTGCTGCTGCTGCTGTGGATGTGGAGCCTACTGCTGGCCCTGCAGCAGCGCCAGCAGCCGACCAAGCACCAGGTGCGGCTGCAGCACCTGCAGCTGCTGCTGACGTTGCAGAGGAGCTGCAGCAGGCAGCAGCAGCAGGAGCTGTGGCTGGAGGTGCCCCAGCTGCAGCTGATGCAGCTGCCCTCGACGGCACAGCAGCTCCAGCTGCACCAGCAGCACCAGCAGCAGCTGGCTTGACTGAAGAGGCTCTGATAGCCAAGCTGTGGGAGCTGCTGCCAGGTGAGCTGGCCACGTATGCAGGCCCTGTAACATGGTTGGCAGGTGACTGCAACGCCAACTTAGGGGGTGATGTGGTATGTTGCGTGTGCGTAACTGCCAAACTGTGGGAGGTACTGCCATCAGGGGGCAAAGGTGCCAGGGAGAAGACCTGCAGAGCTGCAAAGTAACACGGTGTTCTGAATGGTGGCTGTTGGCGCTGCCGCTTGTGCCCCTGGATCTACCCTGCATTACTGTATGGCCAAACCAGTTTCAGCACCCTGCCATCAACCATCCTGTCTGCTGATCTTTGCTGCTTGAGTAATACGTCCGTGCTGTCCCCTGCCCCCTGCCGTATCACTGCCGCTGCTGTGCTGCATCACAGGCGTCGCCGCAGCTGCCGGCGACAGCTTGAGCGTGAAAGCGGTGCGTCAGGCAGTGGAAGCTGCCACGGGCTGGTCCCTGGATGCTGCAAACCTGCGAGCAGTTGTGAAGGCCACTTGCGCAGAGTTCTTGCAGCAGCAGCAGCAGGGCAGTGAAGAGCAGCAGCAGCAGGGTGTGAGCGATGCTGAGGTGACCGTGGTGGTGCGCGAACTGCTGTGCAAGGGTGAGCTGCTGCTGGCATCTGTGTGGCTGGGTGTGGCAGCTGTTGTGGGCTGCTGCTGGTGCTGCGGTGGGCTGCTGGTGCTGCGGCGGCCTGCTGCCCCGCACCTAATCATCTGCAGGCTTGCATTTGCAGATCGCACTGGTGGACGCGTGCCTGTCTTGATGTGGTGCGACTTCCAGCATTGCTGAGCTTGCGCCTGGTGCTTGTTTCTGCGAGGTGTCTGTGCGCCCGTCATTTTCTTGTGGCTGCGCGTCATCTTCAGCAAACCCACCCTGCTTATGCTTCAGCGCCTTCCTGCTTTCCCATCAGCTCCACCATGCACCGCAGACGCATCCATCATCAGTGAATTGCAGCAACATCGCTCGCATGCTGAGCTCATGTGATGCCTTGCTGTGCTCCCACCACAATTCACAGGGGGGGCCTCCTGCAGCAGCATCAAGAGTGTGCGGCTGGCAGCAGCAGCAGCGTTTGGCCTGGCTGATCTGTCAGGGCAGCTGCGCAGCCTGGTCAAGCAGCTGGTGCTGGCTCACCTGGAGCAGCAGGTGGCAGCAGAACAGCAGCAGCAGCAGCAGCAGCAGCGGCAGGGCGAGCAGGAAGTTCACCAAGAGCAGGAACTCCAGGGTGAAGTTGATGGCAAAGTTCACGGTGGAGAAGCAGACTTTGACGACAACGACATCCCTGAGGAGGAGCGCATCCGCGAGGTCGACGAGCTGCCTGAGTTCAGGCCCAAAAAGAAAAGCAAGCCCGGCAAGCCAGCAGCAGCAGCAGAGGCAGGTGCAATGCATGCGTTCTTCGCTGGCGGCAGCCGCAGCAGGAAACGCAGGCAGCAGCAGCCAGAGCAGGCAGAGGAGCACGATGCCGCTGCCGCTGCTGCTGCTGCACTTGAGAATGATATGGATCTGGAAGATGAGCAACCAGCAGCAGCAGTACAAGCCGCCAGCGATGCCTCTGGCAGCAAGCGGCGCAGGCTGCGCCTTGCAGCTGGTGATGACAGCAGCGGCGCAGCAGCAGCAGCAGACTTCATTGAGGACGGCATGCTGCTAGATGGGGACCTATACGATATTACAGCAGAGCTCTTGCAGGACCTGGACAGCCCTGCGAAGCCACCTCAGCAGCAGCAGCAGCAGCAGGGCACACCACAGCCACCGCCAGCAGCTGCTGCTGCCAGCGGTGCGTCTGCAGGCAGTCCTGTGCCTGCAGACCTCTTCAAGGATACCCCGAGCCCTGAGCAGCAGCAGCAGCAGCTGCACCCCAAGAGGCAGCGCTTCCTGCAGCAGCAGCAGGCGCTGGCGAAGCTGGCTGCAGCAGCAGCAGCTAGGGAGCAGCAGGAACCGGACGCGGCTTGCACAGGAGCAGCAGCAGCAGTGGGTGCAGGCGCATCTGAGCCTGTGCTTGCCAGCTGGGCTGTGCGTAAGAGGCGCTCGAGTTGGCCTGCTGCTGGCACTGCTGCAGCCGCTGTCAAGGCAGCTGCAGCAGCACCTGCAGCAGCAGCAGTGCCAGCTGCCAGTGCAAGTGGCAGGCCTCATCACAGGCGTGCTGTCATTGCTGACAGTGACGATGAGGATGAGGATGAGCCACAGCAGGAGCGGCAGCAGCAGCAGCAGCCTGCTGCTGACACTGCGGCAGTAGATGCTGCTGCAGCAGCAGCTGGTGATGCTGAGAGTGGCAGCGCTTCTGCGGCGGCTGACAGCAACAGCAATGCGGCAGCTTCTGCAACTGCTGAGCTGGCAACGCTGCAGGAGCAGCTTGCAGCAGCGCACGCCCAAGTTGCTGAGCTGCGGGAGCAGCACCAGCAGCAGCAGGCGGCAGCTGCAGCTGCCCAGGCAAACTCTCAGAGGTGGCAGGAAGCAGCAGCGGCAGCTGAGGCTGAGTCAGCACAGTGGAAGGAGCAGGCGCAGCAGCTGGCGGCTGAACTTGCTGATGCGAAGAAGCAGCTCGAGCATGAAGCCGCCGCCAGCACATTTGCTGCTGTTGCTGCTGCGGGACAAACTGGAACAGCAACAGCTGCAGATGATGATGCTGGCATTGGCAGCCCAGCTGCTGCTCCCAAGGCTGCGCCGACAGCAGTAGCGGCTGCCGGTGATGAAGCCGCCACTGCGTTGTCTGGCACACCTGTTGCTGTTACCCCTGTGCCCTGGGCGGGCTTGAGCAGGGCGTGCAGCCTGCTGGCAACACCTGCTGCTGCTGCTGCTGCTGGTAAGGAAGAAGAGGAGGAGGAGGAGGCTCCTACACCTCGGATCGGCTGCTTCTCTGCGGTGGCAACAGCAGCGTGTGGCGGCAGCGACTCACCGGTGGTGTGTGCGCGTACAGCTGGACAGCAGGAGCAGCAGCAGCAGCAGCAGCAGCTGCCAAGGACGCCTGTGACACCTGGGGCAGACTTGTCAACTATGGAAGCTGGCAGTGTTGATGAGCTGCAGCAGCAGCAGCAGCTGCCTAGTGCCGATGAGCAGCAGCAGCAGCAGAAACTCCCCAGTGCCGATGCTGTGAGGGAGTGGCTGGAGGGCCAACCCAAGGGCGCAACAGCAGTGCAGGTGCTGCAGGCATTCGGCAGCAGCAGCAGCAGCTGCAGCAAGGGCATCGGCGGCAGCACTGCAGCCGCGGCTGCTCTGCAGGGCTGGCTTGCAGGTGTCATGCAGCAGCTGGTCGATGACATGGACGTGTTCAGGAAAGGGGGCGCAGCCGCGGTCAGCAGTGCGGTGGACATGGCGGACGCTGACACGCTGTACATCCCGCTGCGCTAACCAGGCTAAGGTGTCGCTGGTGCTGCAGATGACGCCTGGTGATGTTTTGGTTGGTGATGTACCATAGTAGCTACTGCTGCTCAGGTCGCAATGTGGTCATGACGAGCAGCAGCACTGTAACCTAGCTGGGAAAGGAAATGTGCTGGGCCGTGTGCAGATGCCCCGACATGGTGGGTGAGGTGGTGGAGGCGGGGTGTTGAGGACGCTTGTAACAAAGAGTGTCTGTGAAGCAAGATGCCTATGCTATTGGAAGGATAGGAAGCATGATGTGTAGAGGGACATTTCGATGATGGGAGGCTGTGCATGGCAGTGTGAGTTCAGGGTGTGCTATGGGCCCTGCTGCTAGCAACGTCACACATATGGGCAGCAGTGGAGGCAGGGTGGCGCTCCCTGTTCTGAGTTGGTGCTGTACTACTAATAATCAATCTTCCCCCAATGAGCCTCTCGTTGGCTCCTGAATGGGGTTCCCACTCCTTGTTGGGTGGAGCATGTAATGTAATGTAATGTATGTATGTAAGCCATACCTTTGCGGCATCGGCAACGCGTCTCAACCCACTGGGGAGGCAGAAATCTGAACGACTATCCCGAGTTGGTGCTGTGCTGTGTCCAGGGAGGGGTGCAGTTGCCGCTGGTTGTTGAAAGGAATGTGACATGCACGGCACCATTTGATTGCATGCGGCTGCAGACGAGTTCTGCATCGCTCAGTGTGATCAGCTATGATCCCTTGCAAGGCCCTGCGCATGTGTAGAAACAGCATGCGGGGCAGTGGCCCTAGTAGGTCTGCAGGTTTATGTTGCAGTGCAAGGACAGTAGGTGTCTTTGCAGTCACATTGAAGCGTGAGGAGCTGGAAACAGCATTGCGCTACGTACAGGATGTCAGAAAGCGATTTCATTACTCGATACCAGCACTACTAGTACGGCTGCAAGTTGCAGCAGCCTGAGGCCTTTCGTGGATTGGTTGTCACCACCGCAGGTTCACATTCATTTTTTTACATGGTGGCAGCATCTGGGATCAGCAGCATGCTGCGTGGTGTCATCACCAACATCATCATGCTATCCAACCAATCCATAGCATCTATGCTATGCTGCATGGTGTCATTGTTGCAGTGTGGGTACTGCCATTTTTGCTCCAAACAGCGGCTGCTGATACATGTGCGGATTTCTGCGCTTTGGTATCAGGCTGAAGGCATGCTAAGAAGTGATCACCGGCTACGCTGTGGAAACAGTCATGGTGTCCTGTTAACCTGTGTTGACTTATCAACGACGCCTGGCAGGCAACATTGCGGCGATGCTTCTGCACAAGCCAGGTGCTCAACATGCGGTGCTGCGGGCATGCTGTGCAGCCTGGTGGATGAATGTAACAGAACGAAATAACATGGATGGGATGAATAGCTTAGCTGCAATACGACCTAAGGTATTGTACTGCTTGAACGCCGCCATGGCATGAAGCCACAACCCGAAGGTATCAAAGTTCACCAGCTGCAAAGTGCAGGTTGCAGCTGCTGTGATGCTGCCGACCAGACAAGCACGCATGAAGAACCTGGACTGGTGGTGATAATCATCATATTACCTATTCAAGCCATAGCATCAACGCCATCGGCCCCTGGACTGGTGATGACAGTAACAACAGCTACTGAGCAGCTACTCAATAGCTTCACTGCACAGTATCAAGCACATGTGTTGCCGCTGCCATGGCAGCCTTTGACATACATCAATCCAACTGGCGCTCTTGGCGCACCTCACTATGTAGCATTAGGTGGCTGGGGCAGCTGGATCCTGCCACTGAGCAGCGCACAGGTGGCTGCGCACTGCGATCCAGCAATGGATGTTCGGGGTGGAGTGCAGGGGCAGCACGTCTTGCAGTGCAACCTATACAAGAGCGCTGGGTTGGCAATCGCAGCCATACGCAGTTCATCAGGCATGCAATCCTCTTACTTGATATTTAAATAATATTGACCGGTAAACATGAAAACGGGCCCTGTGTGCCACGGCATGTAGTGCGCACGGACAGCGCCGCACTGGCGATGCGTGCTCAGATGTGCACAAAAACCCAAAAACCATAAAAAAAACCCGCTAGGCACAACCCCGGCATGGTCATGGTATGGCCCGTCACAGCCATGCTTGTTGCAACGATGCAGAGGGCTTTGAAGAAGGTATTACTTCCCAGTAGAAATGATCAGTGAAACCTCATGCACAAGGGCACACCATACATACATCTTACACAACCAGAGGCTTGCGCAAACGCTGACTAGCATGGCATGTGCAGCAGTGCTGCCCTCAGTGCTGCAAAGTGCCAAGAACGCAGTGCAAAGGACAGTCTGCATGCCGGACATGCCTGCAGCACCTGCCAAATGCAATATCCTGCACATATGTTTCAACCGCACAAGTAAGCCCGGTCTTGCATCACACCCGTGCGTGTCAATAACATTTTCAGTGATATGCCAGGCCAGCCACTTGTGACAACCTAATAACCTGGCAGAAGCCGCTGCAGAGGCCCTGCAAGCGTTACTTCAATCCTGCATCATCTCCCACCACGCAACGTTCACGCGCTTAGCATGTCGCGGCTGGGCTGCAGGTAGGACTGCAGCCGCCGCTGGCGCAGCCGCCGCCCCTGCTGGCTGTGCAGCTGCAGCGCTGCCACCAGCAACCACATCCTCATCTGTGGTTCTCCTACTATATGGCTGCAAGGTGGAGTCCAACTTGCTTCGCTTGCCAGCTGGCAGTGCTGAGTCAGGCAGCTGCCCACCTGCCGCAGCCAGCTCAGCTGGCAATGCTGAGTCAGCATCAGCTGGTGCAGTCACTGCACTGCCAGCCAGCGCACGCTTGCAAGCGCCACCTGCTGTCACTTGTGCTGCTGCTGCAGCACCAGCCTTGAAGAGCACAGCAGCTGCCACCGCACTGCTTCCAGGCCTGTGCTC
Source organism: Scenedesmus sp. NREL 46B-D3 (assembly GCA_014080715.1). Classification (NCBI taxonomy): domain Eukaryota; kingdom Viridiplantae; phylum Chlorophyta; class Chlorophyceae; order Sphaeropleales; family Scenedesmaceae; genus Scenedesmus; species Scenedesmus sp. NREL 46B-D3. Next base: position 429,743 of record JACERP010000048.1, read on the forward strand.
GGCACTGCAAGCACCTGCAGCCTTAGCTGGCGCAGCCACGGCTTCGGCACCAGCAGCTTGCAGTGAAACTGCTGAGCTGCCAGCTACTGCTGCTGCTGTTGCTGAGGTGCTGCGCTGCTGTGCCGCTGCCCCTGCTACTTGGGTTCCTGTTGCTGTCGCCGCGCACGCCATACCAGCATCTGCTGGTCCAGCAGTGCCATGTTCTGCTGCCGCTGCTGCTGGGGTTGCTGCTGCTGCTGCTGCTGCTGCTGGCATGCCTGCTCCCAGCAGCAGCAAGTCCAACTGCTCTAACCCGGGCAGGGACGGCTGGTTGTACAGCAGCTGATGGCACTCCAGCAGCAACCCAAACTCTGTCCCAGACTCTCCCCTTGAGATGCGGCCTAGGGACGCTGCCAGGTCGCCACTGCCGCTGCCGGAAGTTAGCCGGGCCAGCTCAGCCGTTAGATATGCGTTACTAAAGCTACGTAACGGCCCTCGCAGCGCAGCTAGGGAGCTTGGGCCCAGGTGAATGGTTGGGCTGTCGCTAGCTGCTGCTGCTGCTGCTGCTGCTGCTGCGCCTGTTGGCTGACCCTTTGCTGCTGCAGCTGTGAGGCTGCGTCGGCTTGCCTGCAGCGTTGGCTCTGCACTCGCTGCCACCGATGCCGCCACCGACGCTGTCCTAGGGCTAGCTGGTGGGGATCCTGGGGATGTTGCTGATGGCCGCAGCCCAAGCACGTCTCCCATGCCTGTCTCCACCCCTGCTGTGCCTGCTGCTGCTGCTGCTGCTGCTGCCGCCACTGCTGCTGCTATTGCTGCTGTAGCATCATCTGCTACAGCACGTGCAGCAGCTGCACTGCCAATGCCCTCAGCCTGATCAGGCCCGGGCCTGAGAAGACCAACAGGGTGCACTTCAGACTGAACCCTAGGGCTCAGTGCTAAAGCCCTGGAGGCCTGCCACAGCAGCGATGCTGCTGGCTCACTGCCTCCTGTGCAAACTAGTCGATCTGCTGCTGCTGCTGCTCCTGCTGCTGTACCTGCTTCTGCTTCTGCTTCTGCTTCTGCTTCTGCTTTTGCTTCTGCTTCTGCTGCTGCTGCTGCTGCTGCTTCTGCTTGCTGCTGCTGCTGCTGCTGCTGCTGCTGCTGCTGCTGCTGCTGCTGGTGTTTGTGGTGGTGGTGGTGTTGAAGGGTTGCTGTGGGGGCTGACCGGGCTCCATGTGCTGATGCTGTTGATGGGTGTCGCAGCCCGCAGCTGCAAGCTGTCAGGTTGTGGCAGCACTGCTGACATTCTCTCCTCTGCAGACAGCACCTGAACATTGCTGCAAGGGTCAGCGCAGGCAGGAGCAGCAGCAAATGCTTTCACTGCTGCTGCAGCGCTGCTAGCTACAGCCACATCAAAACCCAAGCTGCCAGTTGTGATGTGACTGATATGAGCAGGCGGTAGTTGCTGCTGCCGGTGCTGCTGGTGTTGCTTTTTTGCAGCTGAGGCACTGCTGTGAAGGCCAGTGACAGCTGCTGGGGCAACTGGTTGTGCTGCAGGAGACGATGCTGCTGCTGCAGCAGCTGCAGCTGGCACATGCCTTCCTTGATGCCAATCCATGCTTCTTGCCAAGCTTTGCTGCTGCTGCTGCTGCTGCTGCTGCTGCTGCCCCATTACAAACTGCTGCTGCAGCTGCTGTCCAGAGCTGCTGCACCGGCCAGGCAGCGCAGCTTGCAAGCCTCGCCCTGTTGCTGAATGCAGCGGCAGGTGTGCAGAAGGTGTTTTGGCAGACAGAGCCGAGCCGCTGGCACTCTGCCGGTCATCACTGATCAAACTGCTCACACGCATATCAGTCTGCAGAAAGTTGGGCAGCCCACAGCCTCCCTGGTAGGTCAGCTGTGGCTGCAGGTGCTGCCGTGCACTGCCGTGCTGTTGCTGCTGTTGTTGCCAATGCGCACGGCTGTCATGCTGCACTAACCACTGCTGCTGCTGCTGCTGCTGCTGATGCTGCTGCTGATGCTGCTGCTGCTGGGTGTCCCTGCCAGCCGGAGTGAGGGCAGGAAGGAACAGCGGCACCTGGTAGCCATCAGCCGACATTCTGAGGCGGCCATGCATCCTTGCATCCTGACTGGGGCTTGAGGCAGATTGAACTGCTGCTGCTGCACTTGAGCCTGTTGGCGCCTGGTAGGAGGGGTTGCCGTGCTGCCACGCAGTGGACTGATATGGCAGCTGCTGCTGCTGTTGCTGCTGCTGCTGCTGCTTGCGTGCTGCTGGCTGGAGGTTAGCAGCTGGCGCTGGACTGCGGCGCTGGCTTGCCCCTGCTGCTGCTGCTGCCGTGTTGCCCTCAGACTGCATGTGCTGTTGCTGCTGCTGCTGCTGCTGCCAGTGCTGTCCATACCCCAAGCCAAGAGGCACCGGGCTGCCTGGGAGCGCAGCAAACATGCTGCTGCTCTGCGTTGACTCCTTCCGTGGGTGGCTCACTGGAAGGAAGGAGAAGCTACGAGGGCTCAAGCCTGCTGATGGGGATGATGCGTCAGGGTTGTACAAAGGGCTTGTTGCTGCTGCTGCTGCTGACTTTGCTGCAGGAGGGGGAGGCTGCATGTTGTGCTGCTGAGATGGAGAATGGTAAGTGTGGCGGCGAGTCATGGCTGCACCTATGCCAGCAGTAGCAGCAGCACCTGGCTGTTGCTGCTGCTGCTGCTGGCTGTGGTGGTTGAGTACGCCGCCTAAGCCCCAGCCAGGTCTTCCTTGGGTGTCCAAACCCGACTGCTGCTGCTGCGGCTGCTGATGCGTCAGGTGCCTTCCTTGCTGCTGCTGTTGCTGCTGCTGCTGCTCGCTGTTGCAGCTGGTGTTGCTGCTGCTGCCGCCGCTTGCACTGCTGGTGGTGCTGCTGTCTTCGCAGCCCTCTTCTACCGCAGCAGCAGCGGCAGCCCCATGTGCTGGCTTCCAAACGCCGACGGCACCACCGGCAGCAACAGCAGCAGGGACATGACCCCGTGCTGCACCTGGCGGCAGCTTGCGTGCAACGCCTGCCGCGCCGCCTGCTTCACCCGCTGCTGCTGCTGCTGGTGCTGCTGGGAGGGTGGCAAAGGGGGGTGCTGCATGCCTTGAAAGGTCTGCTGCTGTGGGTGACCTGTAGGCGTACACAGTGAGAGGAGGCGCGGGGCCTGAGGGCGCTGCCTTCAAGCTGGCGGGGTGGCTCAGGCCGCCGTCGTGACTGGGCCCTGGGCGGGGGAAGAGGTCGGCAGTGCATTGAGTGGCAGAATCGTGTCAGTGCAGAGCGAAGCAGGTGGGTCCTCCGTCGGCGTGGTGGCTCAGGACGCCGTTACGGCTGGGGCCTCAGACAGGGGACTTGGGGGGAAGGTGGGGTGGGGGGTGGGGGGTGGGGGAAGTTTGACAGCGCATTGCGTGGCAAATGGTGCCAGTGCGGACAGAAGCGGGTGTTCTTGTTTTGGCGTAGTGGCTCAGGCCGCCGCCGTGGCTGGGGCCTGATGCAGGGGGCCGGGGGAGTACTTGGTAGTGCATGTGACAAGAAGCTATGCAACACTACACTACATGTTGATGTGTTGTACAGTGCCACAAAAGGGAAGGTACTTCTCAGCGGTGCGGAGGCGCTTGCAGCCACGGCTGGATGCCAGTGCTCAGGCAACACTACAGACCATATTACAGCAGTGAGGTATGCAGTTGGGTCATGCAACCTGGGACTGCATATGCATGTGGCTGCTGCATGCCATGCAGCTAACAAGTTGGGCAGGCATCTCACTCTACTTGCAGCCCCTGGCACGACTCACGTACCTGTGGCTGGTGTGGTGAATCCACTTCTTCAAGCAGCAAAAGTGCTGAACAGCCGTTGCAAAGGCCCATATTGTTACCAGTGCGTTAGGCACCGTGTCTACTGCAGATGCAACGCCGACTACTTGCGCAGAGATGCAGCACTAGTATTGCAACTGCGGCCTGAATCGCTTGAGCAAGTAAGATGTCGTCACATACGCGGCACAGTCCACGCGACAGTCAACCATGCAGATTGCCACACGAATGCACGCACCTGAGTGGAAGGCAGTGTGCGGCGGGCTTGGCCGGTCATGGGGGTAACCACCACCAGGCAGCGGAGCAGAGTTGGAGTGAGGCAAACCTTGGTGAACCTGAACCCTGCTAGACGGTACACCTGCATGCTGCTGCTCATGCTGAATGGAATGAGGTGACTGTGTTGCTGCTGCTCTGTCAAGCTGCTGCCACTGCTGATGGCGTGAAGTGCCGCATGGTGACACGGGAATGTCTCCCCCAACTGGGGCACTGCACCGCCTCCCGCCAAAACCTGCTGCTGTTGCTGCTGCCGGAGATGCTGCCAGCGATATATCGCTATATAGCGGTGAGGCAGGTAGGACGCCCGGCTGCGCCACTAATGCTGCTGCAGCTGGGGGTTCTGGCGGCGGGGGCCCACCTGCATGGTAGCTGCTGCTGTAGAGTTGGTGCTGCTGCTGCTGCTGCTGCTGCTGCTGCTGTTGATCCGACAGTGGCGGCTGGAAGCTCCAGTAGTGAGAGGCTGCAGCATCCACTGCATAACCGTTGCCGCCGCATGACATATGCCCCTGCTGCTGATGCCACTGCCACAGATCCTGCTGCGGCTGCTGCTGCTGCTGCTGGCTGCTGCTGCTGTAAATACCCAGCAGAAGCAGCGTCGTATGAGGCAGCCGCATACCCGGCGTAGCCGCCAGCTGATGCGGCATACCCGTGATGCATGTGCATCTGCTCTGACTGCTGCCCCGCCATCCCTGCCTCTGCTGCTGCCAGGTCAGCTGGTGTGTTGCCTGGCAGGCCGGTCATGTTGTGCAGCAGGTGTGCTGCTGCCGCTGGGACCTTGGCATGGAACGCCTCCAGCGCCGCGGCCTCCATCTGTGGAGAGCAAGCAGAGACGCACGACAGCTAGGGCATGGCCTCAGCCTCGCACCATGTAATGACTCAGGCATAAATGCTACATGCAGTCTAACATGCCTTGTGGTGCATGCTGAACGACGCACGTGTGCATGCACAGCCGTTGTCTGGCGATCGATGCACTGCCTACACGTCTGACAGCCACAGGCTGTCTTGGTGACTCTTTTGCATGCTACTTCTGCTTGCCATGCAATACAACATCGCACCTGCAGCAAATGCAGCCAAGAATGGAGCAGCCCCACCTCTGTCCTGCACTGCATGTACATACCACCAGATAGCCCGCCCTGCTCCTACCGCTGCTGGACGCAAACCATCCTGACTTTGTCGTAAGAACTCTGTAGACAAAGTCACCTTGTCACGACAGCGCAACATGAGCGTCCTAGAATTGTTGCCCACCGCACAAACACACTGTTGTAACCTACATTGCTTTCTGTGGGCCCTGCCCCAACCTGAGGTCAGAGCAGAGCTCTGAGCACTCATGCAGCTATCACTTTGGAAAACGATAGTGTAGCTGAGTGACAATGCACAAAAAAACTTGCACAGCAGCGCAGCCCCACCTCCATGTCGCAGGTCTTGCGCAGGGCCAGCACCATCTCCTGCCTGCTCATCTGACTCAGCTCCTGCAGCAGCGGCAGCAGCAGCAGCGGCAGCAGCAAGGTGCATTAGAATGACAGAAACCTAGCATTGCTCCCAAGCTGTTGGCGCTGGCAGCCGGCAGACGGTGCAGACATTGTCTATGGTGTCATGCCTGGGACCAACTGCCGCCCAAGGCAACGGCTGCTGCTGCTGCTCTGCCTGCTTTGCAAAAGCCAATCCACTACTTTCAAGACATGTCACACACACAGGCAACACGGCATGAGGGTTGCCATGACATCAGCCCCTTTGTAGGACTGATCAGTAAACAGAAGTCATCATGAGGCATCAGGAAACTCCTCCAATGGGCAGCTCAGCACGGGCACAAGCCGCCCTGTCACACATCATGTCACACCGTTCCACACGGACAAACTGCTCGCAAGCTCACCTGCAGCACGGGGTCATCTGCATACTCCTCAACTTGGAAGTTCAGTGCAGCATTGGGGCCCCTCAGCAGTATGGCAGCCCTGTCGTAGGCCCGTGCGGCTTGCAGCGCGGTCAGGAACGAACCCAGGTGCAGCTGCTTGCCTTTGCCGCCTTTGACGCTGGACACAGTCGTGCCCTTGGTGCTGCAGCTGCTGTCCCATATGTGAGCCTGGCAGCAGGACAGCCACATGACACAGGCAGTAAACAACAGGCTTGGAGGGCCATACAATGCACAGCGTGTTCATCTGTTTGCTTTAATTTGCAGTAGCTATTTGACACAAGCTGTATTGCCAGCAGTTCCTAGCGCAAGCTGTTATCACTGGAGTTTAGGTTTCAAGCAGGCCCTAGTGTTGCTAGATCTGCCCAAGTGGCTGACATTAGAGCGTATGCGTGATACTTGCAGCCTGTAAGGGTCGATGCACTGATGTGATTTCGGCGTAACTGCTGTGCAGGGCAACAGTAGTAAAACCTGGTGCAAGCTGGTGTGCCAGAGTCCTCAACTCTTCAATAATCATTGCTGCTGCCAGCAAGGTGCCATCTCAATGATGGGCACTAACAGCACCACACTCTTGCACCAACCCACCTCCCAGCGGCCCGTGCGCTTGTACTGGCTCACGCCAATAAAGGGGCTGAACTTGCTCTTAGGGCCGGACCTGCCCCGCGGCTTGGAGGTGCCGTCAGGGTTGGTGGCCTTTGAACCCTTGCTGCTGCGCTGTGATGAGCTGCCACTGCGCTCCTGCTGTCGAGCCGTTACTGCCAGCTGGCCAAAACCTGCTGCTGCAGCGGCTGCAGTGCCTGGGAGGGCCGCATCCGCATCAGGGTAACCCAGGTCCTGTTGCTGCTCCTGATGCAGCCGATAGCCGAGGTACACAGCCGCATCATGCATGAAGTCGTGTTGGTGCAGCTGATATCCCTCAGCTGCACCGGCTGCTGCTGCAGCTGCTGCTGGTTCAGCATGGCTGAAGCCTGTCCATTCAACGCCTGCTTGCAAGTGGCTACTGCTGTGGTAGGGTGCATACAGCAGGTGCTGTGGGTGCTGGTCTCCTGCTGCCGCGGCTGCACCAGCTGCTGCAGCCAAGCTGCTGTTGCTGCTGTCAGTGGTGCTGCCGCCTAACGTGCCAGTCTGCATAGGATGCTGCTGCCAGCTGCTGCTTGCAAACAGGTGCTGCAGCAACCACGACAGGTGTCGCAGGATGCGTTATCACAGGTGCTTGATGCTGCACATCCTGCTGCAACCGGCATAAAGATCGTCCAGATTATCAGCCAAGAAGCAGCTGCTGCTGCTGCTGTGGTTCTAGCTTTTGTTTGCCCTTGCCATGTTCCTGCAAGCATAAGGCGCACATGTGCAGCACAGCATGCCAGCTCAGCAGGATGCAGTAGGGCCCCTTTTAGAAGTTCTGATGTGTCCAGCTGCTATGCGAGAGCAATAAGGAGTAATCTAACGAAGCTACTTTGTGGCTGGCTGGAGTAATGTGTGCTGGCCCATGGGTTTGGCTGCTTCATGAAGCGCATGATCAGTCAGCAGAGGATGCACCTGCAGTACAAGGCCTGCTGTCACAGGCCGGACCACTGCAACGGACCGGCCAGCTGCAGAATAGTTGTCCAAGCAATCTTAAATGTGCATATGGTTGCTGTGTGACGACGTAGCGGTGCTGCACGCACGTCGTCCAAGACCGACCGGCTAGTGCCGCACACAAAGTGCCAACGGTACAGCAGCAACTGCAGCGCAACACGGACAGCAAAATCGTAAATCAAACCTAAATGAAGCTGGGTTGCCTTAGGTGCTGCTGTATCAGACCGCTGCCGAAAGTCATCAGTGATGAACGGCCGCGTTACCTGCTGCAGCCTTGGATGAGACGATCGTGAAGCCGTGAGCGACAATTGCTGTGAATAACATTTGCGAATAGTATACCTTAGCAAACTAGTGCGACGTCAACATCACGGAATATCTGATATGCCACTGTACGCCGCACTCTCCTACAACATGTTGAGCTGGCACACCACCTACTGCCATGGCACTGGAACCAGTTGCCTGAAGAAAACTTTCACGGACCAACACTCCAAAATGTGGGCCAACCACCTCACCGGCGCAGTTGGGGCCGCTGCACCAATAAAAAACCAGCATTGTACCCACGTCCACCACTGCAGTCGGCCCAACACTGCATCCTATGAGAACGTCCTCTGCAGAGTCCACTGCCCGCTGTAACTCAGACATCTCCACCCAAGACCAGCAACACACCACAACTATAAGACTTTTATGCAGGAACCCCTAACGTGGCTTATCTCAACAGCAGAAGGCAGGCACACATGTACAGCTGAATGTACCCTGTGCCGCTGGGCTCCCCCCGGCAGGCTGTCGTGCCTGCTGCCTTGAAAGCTCTGCACCAGCTATATACCTCTGAATGAGTGGCAGAAAAGTACACTGCCCAAGGCAAAACGTGACATAAGCATTACATTGCCGCATGCCACCAGACGCATGACAGCCGCAACCGCCAACAAACCGCAAGCAGGGTGCCGCAGTGTTGCTGCAGCTGTTTGCCTATGGCTGCTTGACTGTCGAGTGCCCATGCTCCTCACACCTCACTATGACACTGCCCGCCCTCAGTGTCCGGCCGAACCAACACACCCGGCCCGCGTACGCTGCTCAGCAGACAAGCAGCTTGCCGCAGTGCAGCGTCACTGACATAAAAGAAGAGCCGCAGCATCAGTGTGGAGGTTAAACGCATACTGTTGCTGACGTGTGTCCGTCCCATTGTCGAATATGGCAGTGAGGTTTGGTTTCCGTCCACAGCTAGGCAACTGCAGCTGATTGACAAAGTGCAGACAGACATCATCAAATGCGCAATGCGCTGTGGCAAGGAGCGCCCATGCTCTTCAGCTCTCTTGGCAGAATGGGGTGTGAAACCGTTGCATATGTGGCTTCATCAGAGGGCTTTGGAGTACTACTACAGGATTCAGCGTATGCAGGGCGTTCGGCTGCCAAATCAAGTGTTTACAGCTGAATGGAGGCGTCCTAGTGGTGCTGTGGCGGTGACACCGTGGCACAAGTATGTGCAGAGCCTGCTGTGCAAGTATGGTGTGAATGTTGTGACCGCGGAAGGCAGAGCCAGTGCGCGCAAGAGCCATGTCAACAAGCAGGTCAAGACACTACATGCTGAAAGGATTGCATGTGAAACGTTGGAACACTCCACTCTGAGTCGGTATGTGGCTCATGTGCATCCCTCTCATGTTGATGCTATGGGTTTCAGGAGGCCTAGGTCGTACTTGCGTTCAGTGGCATTTCCACGTGGTATTGAATTGCTGTTGCGTGTTCGTATGTTGTCTGTGTGTACATGAGCGTACTAGTCAGTTTGGCGGTCGCAGAGCTAACTCCACTTCAGGATGTCCTTGTTGTGGTGCAGAAGTTGAGTCTTTGTCACACTTCATGTTTGATTGCCCTGCTACTTCTGCTCAGAGGGATGATATGTTTGCTGAGATCAGATCCCTGCCTGGTTGCGCTGAAAAGTTGCGCAGCGTTTTGTCCATGGCTGATTCGTCAATCAAGGTGTTGCGTTTTGTATCTGATGATATTTGGGGCAGTTCTGGAAGATGTCTGATGGTGTCACCGTGTATTGCTGCTTTTCTTGTCAAGTCTTGGGATGTGCGCAATGCATGCAAACATTCTGGAGCAGTGCGCCCTCCTCTTTCCGCCCCGGTGGGGCGCGGGGCCGATGGCGCTGATGCTATGGCTTGAATGGGTAATATGATGATGATGACTGACATAAAACAAACACAGAAGCTGCAGCAGGTCATCGGCCAAGGGGGGCTTGGACACCCACCCACCCACACCCACACACAGAACAACACCAGCCCACATGCAAACTGGCTGACTGGCGCCGTGTGTCCTTGTGACGCTCTGTGCAGCAGGCTATCATGCTTGCAAAGGCACACGTGTGAGGCGGTCAGGGGCTCTGCTGCTCCCTGCTTTGTTTCCCTGCTAGGTCACAGTGCTGCTGCTTCTGCCTGCGTTCTACTGGTGCACGCGTGGCACGCCGGCGCCCACGACATGCCCGATTCAACCCTTGCGTGATGTTGCAACGCTTTGTGTCCCGTGCTGCAGCGTCTTGGTATCAATAAACGCCCTTGCCTGTGGTCTGCACGGCCAAAGGTGGCCAACAGCATGTACTTGAAACCACTGCGCTGTCAAGTCGATTCACACAGCAGCATCCAGCATCCAGCAGCATCCAGCGGCACACTTCAACTACATGACACGGCCGTGCACTGCAGCACAACCAGCACTGCGCTGCCCGCTGCCAGCATCATCCCACCACTCTGCGAGCAGGTGCATCCAGGGATACACCACAGCTCTCTTCACACACACTTGGGCGGGGGTGTCCTGGTCCAGCATTGCTTGAGGGATGCAGCTGTGCATTTACTTGGAGCCAAGGAGCCGTAAGAAACCTCGGTCTTTGACACCCGGGCACCGGCTGCTCAGTGCTTGGCGTCCTTCTGGTGCTCCTGATCGTACTGGTACACGCCCTTGCCCGCCTTCTGCCCCACCCAGCCGGCATCAACATACGACTGCAGCAGCGGGCAGGGCCGGTACTTGCTGTCGCCCAGGCCGTTGTGCAGCACCTTCATGATGGACAGGCAGGTGTCCAGGCCTGCGGCAGCAACCGGCAACAGCATCGGCAGGTCAGCAGCCTCATAGCTGGCAGGAGGCAAGAGAGCAGCTGGCAGTCAAGAAGAAGAAGCACTCAAATGCAGCAGCAAAAGGCAAGCAAGCAAGCAGTGTCACCCTACCCCTGCATGCGAGGCTGCGCATGTAAGCAAAGCGGGCTCCACCCACTGTAGCAGCTAGCAGTGCGCTGCACAGGAGGACGGTTGCGCACTCAGAGGCAAGCAGCTGGTGAAGCCGGCGAGGCTACCAGCATCCGGCAAACACCCACGCACCATAACATCTGGCCAGGCAAAACGTCTCTTAACGCATTGGGACGCATCGATCAAGCAACTGAGCGTGAGCTGGGACAAGCAGACACAGCCAGCCTGCCACCCACCAATGAAGTCTGCCAGCCGCAGCGGCCCCATGGGCTGGTTGGTGCCTAGCCGCATGCCCTTGTCTATGTCCTCGGCACTGCCGACGCCCTGCCGGCCAGCAGCAGCAGCAGCGGCACAAGGTTTCAAGCAGCGGTAAAGACAGAAGCAGCAGCAGGGTGTGGTAGGTGCGCCTGCGTGCAGGGCAAAGATACTGCTGCTCCAGCTCAACTTACAACCGGCAGCCCAACACTCGACTGCTAAGCATGTGGTACCCTTGTGCTGCACTCTGTTGCGCAGGGCTGAACACACTGCTGCTGCTGCTGCTGTTGCTGGTGGTGCAGGCTGGCTGCCTGTCTCGGGACCGGCGCTCTGCCAGCGCACACGCCCACAGCTACGACGACCACGCTGTTGTGATCTGCAACACCTGGATCTACTTGGATGTACTCGTCACCAGCTGCGCAAGGCGTCCAATTGGAGTGAGCACGCACCTCCATGAGGCAGAAGAAGGCCTCGTTGATCATGGGGATCAGCACACGGTTCACCAGGAAGCCCTGCAGCCAGCGCAGCGAACGGCACAGTAATCAGTGGCCTCGTTGATCATGGGGATCAGCACACGATTCCCCAGAAAGCCCTGCAGCCAGCGCAGCGAACGCCACAGTGATCAGTGTCGGGGTGCCTTTTGACACCACGCCGCAAATATGATGGCAGGCACTTGGCACGCGGTCCATCACAGATTCCTACAGCCGGCGAATGCAGCGCACACATACAGCACAGCACGAAGGCAGGTATTGGTGTCGATTGGCCGAACCCCCCGTATGTCATGTGTATATCATTGTTTGAGAACGTTGCGTAACATTGTTTGATGACAAGCACCTGCAGCAACAGGAAGCCCTGCAGCCGGTGCAGCGCGGAGCACGGCACAGCACAGTGATGAGTGTCAGGATGCCAGGCTGGCATCAGCCGCAAACATGACGGCGGCACTTGGCACGCGGTCCACAGTAGACTCCTACAGCCAGCACAGCGCACGTGCAACACGCAGCACAGCATGCAGACGGACGACGGTGTCAGTTTGCCAAACCTTTACCAGGTCGTGTTGATGACAGTGTTGAATATTTGTCGGTAACAAGCGCATGCGGCAACGGAAGCCCTGCGAGGGGCAGCGCGGCGCACAACATGTTGATGGGTGCAAGAAAAACGGAGTCCGCCATCATATACGGGGCACCTGTGCAGCATCTAAGCAAGCCATGCTTGCCTGCACACTCCAGACACTGCGACACCCTGCTGTGCTTGCCAAACCGGGCAGCGTTGCCGCTTGTTGCACCTTCACATGAAGAAGCACCCCCAGGCTGAAAGGCAACCATGCTTGGGCCAGCTGACCACGCAGCATCAGCAGCAACTTGCAGGCGCACGTTGCAGTAAACATGGCATGTGTCCAACAGGCAGGGCACACATACAAGCAACAAAAACAGTGTAACATGTTGCATCGCAAAAGTAACATACACAACACCTACCGGCCTGTCCTGGCTTGTTGCCACGTCCTTGCCCAGGAACTCCGCCAGGCCCTTGCAGGCCTCAAACGTCTGGCCGCTGGTGTGCTGGCCCCTGGCCAGCTCCACCAGCTTCATCAGCGGCACGGGGTTCATGAAGTGCATGCCGATCTGCGGGTTGAAGCACGGGCAGAGCAACGCATGTGGGCGGCAGCGTGGCGGTGGAGTTCGTGCAGACGCACGGCTCAAGCGCAATCGCGGCATCACACAGGGTCGCTCTGTTGAGACCCAGCAGGTATCCAGTGCAAGCATTGCTGTTGGTCTGCTCGCGAGCATAACGAGCAGGGCAGCCGGCACTGTGATGGAGACTGTGTGCAGCAGCTCCTGGGCTTCCAAGCCGGGCATGTCAGGCGTCGCCTGACACCAAGGACAAGCACACCATGCACCTGCCCCGCACATGCACGAGTTCCACTGTCAGCTGCGCACGGACAGCAGCTGCTGCCGCCTCAAACGACGCTCCCCTACCGCCTGAATGCCTGCGGCAGCCTCGACTGACGGGCACTCCTTCCACCTCTCTCGCTCGTCCTGTCGGTGGTGTGTCAACACCCGCAGCTGCTTTTCACCCAGGCGGGTCCAATGACGCCCCTGTGCAATCGTGCTGGTGTCTGCGTGCTGCGGCTGTTACTCTGCATTCTGCTGTGACGCCACTGCTCTTCCTCTGCATGCCTTGCGGCTCCCTCTGCATGCCTTGCACTGCTGCTGCTGCTGCTGCTGCTACTTCCCCGTGCTGCTGTACTGCCATTGCTCACCACTATGACTTGCTAGTTGCTGCTGCTGCTGGCTGCTGCTTGCCCGTGCTGCTGGCATTGCTCACCACTCTGTGTGGCTTGCTGGTTGCTGCTCCTAGCTTGGTGATGCTGATGGATGATGTGTTGGAGGCCAGGATGGTGTGCACCGACGTGACCTGCAGTGTGGCATGCAGCAAGAGTGCCGGCACAATGAGCAACACAACACACAGAAAGCGGGGTCACCAGCATGCAGTTCAACGCGCTGCACACTGACCTTGCCTGCAGAGCAAAGGCACGCAACAACCATGGAAGTATGCCAGCAAGTATGGAAGGCAACACAAAACAGGAAGGTATATAAAAGGGGGGGGGGCGGTGGGCACTGAACACTGGCAGGTACTGCAGCACACACAACTCTTGTAATACCTGCCCAAGATGCATGCTGCTTACAGCACACACGCACACATGCAAGCACCAACAGCCAACATACATGATAGGTTCACGCATGCCTTGCATTTGTCATGCCGCACGCCAGTGTGCAAGCAAGCCAACACAACCTGGACAAGCTTCTTGATACGCAACAAGCGGGCGTTGCCATTGCAATCTGAAGCAGCTGCTGCCGCGGCAGCCGTGCCAGCTGTACAACTGCATTAGGAGTTTTGGGGGCCGGCCTCTTGGCCGGCCTTGCTTCACTACAGCCGCAGTTGCAGCAGCACGAGCTGTAACTGCAGAAGATGTGCCACCATTCCTGCGCATTCCTGCTCACTCCTCCTGTCAGCATGCGCTTCTGGCCATCCCAACAAGCTGCCAGTACAGCAGCTGCCAGAGCTTGTAGGGTATGCCACAATTCGCATGCACTTCTTGGTGGTGTGTCGCTGCAGAGCATGTGGTGCCCTCTCCCAGAGCGGTGCTGTGCAGCGCCTGACCAGCACAGATGCACATGGGTTTCAACAGCCTGCTGCCCGCCAAGCTGTTGCACACCTTGTCTAGGGTTTGAAAGATGTTGCGCTTGATGCCTTCATCCTCGACCACCGCCTCAATGACAAAGTCAGCATGGCGCAGGCTCTGCACATGCATGGGTGGAGACACAGGCATTCTGGTGATGCATATTTGAGGATCTGTGCAGAACTGTCGGGGATTGTTGAAGGCAACCATGCGTGGCAGTTGCACCTGCTTGAGTACTGCTGCTACTGCTGCCCGCTGCTACTGCTGACTGTGCTGCCAGCTCACTTCCAACGAGGTCTCCGTGCGGATGCGCCCTAGAGCCTCGTCTGCTGTTGCTTTGCTTAGTGAGCCTTTCTGCGTGAGCCTTTGCAGCGACTTGCGGATGGACTGAATGCTCCTGTCCAGCAGGTCTGCAGAGCGGTCATTTATAAGCACGTCCAGGCCCTTGGTAGCGCAGATCTGTGCTATTCCTGAGCCCATCTGACCAGCCCCCACCACTCCGATTACTTGCGGAAGGTGCCCGTACAGCATGCTGGCCATCTTGAACAACTCAATCCGACACCTGCAGCAGCACTGAGCAGCGGAATCAATATGACGCGTATTAAGTCCTGTAACCTGCTGAAGACGCAATATTCTTATCAGCAGCGACGTAGGAAGCACACGCCATTAAGAGGTGGTGCAATGCAAACAAGCGCAAGTTCAAATAACTACGTACGTCAGCAGCTGCCCGCAACACTCGAGAAAGATGCGACGTACTGCTATTAGGCACCTTGGATCACGTTCGCTTACGGCAACCTTTTTCAGCTACTACCATCGTCAGCGTCCTCCTCTTCGCATTGGAAAGTCGAGTTGGCACAAGATATGTGTTATTGACAACTGATTAGAGCAGAGAACAACTCAGCCTTTTCTGTTATACAAACAGTGCTGTATGTTGGCTGCTTGATGGATATAGCGGTAGGGTGGGTGATGCTTGCCTGTTGTGGAAGACGACGACCACCAAACCCGATGCGTCAAGGGTCAGTAAATCTCAGCTATCAAGACACCATAGTGGTTGGTCTCAATGGCAAGCCAAGAAAGGTATGTGCAGCTCATCACCAGGCACCTGTAGCAGGTGACCTGATCACCAGGCACGCCTTGAATGCGTGACGCCCTCGGTGCATTGGCTAACTAGAGTGGGTGCTCTTTGGAAAACCAGTTCTTCAGATAAGCTTCATAGGCTGTGGCACTGCTGGCGGAAGGCCGATGGAACGTAAGCTCGATTGTGCTGCTTCCACGGCATTGTAAGCCTGTTAAGTTTGTAGCTGCTTACTAAATTGATTTGCATAAGGGCGTAGGGTTGTTTACAGATCCTGTGCACCAGAGTCTGGTGGGGTGTAATTGTGACTCCCCACATTTGGCGCTGATTTGCCATGTTCTATGTATCAAAACATGTACCAAGTCTGTTGTAACTTCTGCCGTGCTGCTTGTGCTGTCAGGTGACTGCCGATATAAACCTTGGTGGGCAAGCTGCTTCGAAGCTTGGGCAGCGCGTCTGTGGCATATACGTCAAACTCCTTGTGATCTTCTTGCGGTGCACTCGGCGGCCTTTTACGCAGCAGCCTCGGTGGATGAACTCCCCTGCTGGCCTGCCATTCCAGCAGTTGACCAAGCAACACCAGCCCTGCTCCTGCTGGCGGTGCCAGATCAGACTATGTGCCACATACACCGATGTGCCACAGTCAGAGTATGTGGATTGGCACGTGAAACGGTAATAGCAAAGCTGACACGGACGCTTGCAAGATCCAATGCCAAGAAGGCCTGGCCCAGCCGGGTTGCAAGCGTGCTGGTGGCTGCAGCAGCACATAGACAGCAGATGGCAACAGGCCAACGGTACACTGTTTGTTTGTGGTTGTGGTTGGTCAACATCGGCAGCACTTGCAGGATACGTTCACAGCCTTAAAAAAGCCTATGCAAGGTTGCGACACTGCAAAGGGGAGAGAGCTTTTCAGAGCAGCATGCAGCAAGGCCGAGGCTGTTGCAGGAAGCATTGTAGCCGCCTGCAAGGTGCATATGCTGGACATTGTGCTTTGATCTGCTGAAGGCACTGCTGACAGTAGTATCCCAGCTGGCACTGACCTTGTGAATCCTGAGTGGGCTTGCGAGCAGCGCTATGGTTTGTGTGTGAGCTGGCGCAGCTGACGTAGCACGCAGCTGCTGAGGTCAGAATGCAGAGCAAGGGCTGAGGTATCCTGCCAGCAGGCGCCATAGGAAGGTCTGCAATCATGTCATAAGTGTACATATGGTGGAGTTGCATGCGCTGCTTTTGTTTATAGGAATAGGAATAGCTCACGTTGAGATACAGTCACCACCTGAGGCCGTAGTGAACATGATTATAAAGCATCTGCTGATTGTGAGGCGTGGCAGGCGTTGGCGTTGCGGGGCCTCAGGCAAGTCTGCAGCATCTCATTGTTATGTGACGTCTGCTGTTTGCAAAGCATCCGGCAGGCGTCACAGCAAGGGCACTGCGCATCATCTGCATTGTTTGTCCTAGGTGCGACTCTGGCCATAGGTTTGATCAGGCATACCTGACCCCGATAAGATATGGCACAGCAATCTGGATGCAGCTGTGTGCAGCCTCGGCAGGCACAGTGTGTGGCTTCACATGCTGTCTGTGTGGCCTGCATCCTTGCCGCTAGTGTCCTGGCGCCCATGCTTCAGCCCATGAGCTCAGGCAGCTGCCTGTGCTGAAGAGGCACAACCTGGTGAGCTGAACATGCACCTGACGTGATGGTGGCTGCTAAGGAGTGAACACCGTGTGCCACACAGCAGGGTGTGCTCCAAGCACTGTCACGCTGCTGCTGCACACCCATGGCTTGGGCTGGTCTCACAGCATGTTTAAAGACTCTGCATTTGTACTGTGAGACTATGCAGCACCTGCTATGACAGCATCGGATGCTGAATAGCAGTTGCTGCAGAAAGTACAAAGCTGAAGCTTGATGCTGATGGCCTGTTGCCAAAGACAGGCGTATGGGGTCCTGTGATGCATGCAGACCTGGCACAAAAGCATGCACGAACCGCACGTACAGACTAGCAATGAAATGTGTTCTTTATTGATATTCCTCTTTGTGTATGCTTGCTGCAGCTCTGCATGTAGCTGGCTGAGCATGCAGAGGCGCAATCGTGTTCAAGGATGTGTCCTAATAGCTGCATGCCAATGTCGAGTGCTGCACAGTGATGGTGTTGGGCGGTACATGTGCGCTCACCACTATCAGCTTGGTGGAAGGCAAAGCACTTTGCGGTCAACGTTACCGGAGTTGAAGATATGCAATGCATGCCCTGATGCTCTGTCCTGGCCCTGATTTACACTTGTTGCTGCACATCTGCAGCATGCTCTGTCCTGGCCCTAATTTTACACTTGTTGCTGCATACATGCAGCATGACAATTGTTGCATGAACCAGCATGCGCTTCCCACCCTTGCATTCCTCCAACACTGCATATCATCATGTTTCAGTGCCTGGGCTTGCTGTGACGGAAAGTGCCATATAATGCTACTATGTACATGATGTCGGATGCTGGCTATCAGCAGGAAAGGCGCTGGTTTGCACATGCAGCTGCACACACAGAGAGATGGGTTGTGTGGTGCTGTGTTGCACTGCCGGGCAATTGCACACAGCACTCTGCACCAGTGCTGCAGGTCCTATCCCGCCTACACGCACAGTGCTGCTGCTGCTGGTGCTGCTGCTGCTGCCCTGTCGTGCGCAGAGATCAGAACTTGCTGAATGTTGTGTGGGTTTGCCCCATATGTCTGTTCAGGGTTCGAGTATTTTCCAGCTCAGCGCCATTCTGCCTGGTGGGGGTGATATCAGCTGCACCGGAAGCACTGCACCTGACATGCTGCGCTGCTGCCTGCTCCGGCTGCAGTGCAGCATGCCGGCTGGCTGCCAAACCAGGTGGGGGTTTGCAGCATCTGTGTGACACGTGGACTCCGCTGGCTGGTGCTCGCGCGCTTGGATGGTGAGGCATGGAGTGTGGCGCTTGTGCGGTGGCCCGCCCGCACTTCAGCGGGGGCTGTTGCTTGGAGGGTGGCTTGCGGGCTCGTCTACAACTCGCCCGGCAAGCTGCTGCGGACAGCAGCGGCCGGGAGCAGGCCACGCAACCACATGTGGCTGCTGCGCCCTGGCTGCGTGCAACAGTGGTGTCCTTGCATCAGCTGCGCCACTTGTACAGCGTCGCTCCGCAGCAGCGCTTGTGCGCGTGTGTTGCCTGTGTCGTTGAGCAGCTGCGGCTTGCAGCAGGGGACAGGTGTGCGGACACGCCCCGTCTGATGATGCAGGGATGCGTCATGTCTCGGGTTGCTGCTGAGGCTGTGCGCTCCTTTCTTGCTGCGTGGGTGCTTCCCGTGTGGGGCCTTCCGTGTTTGATGCTGCCTGGAACATGTGGGCCGTGTGCTGATGGTCGTACGGGCGTGGCGCTGCAGCGAAACTTTCTTGGAGCTGGGACTGGTTGTGGCTAGTGCGGCCTGCAGAAAGGAGTACTGACTGATTTCCGCTGATGCAGCTGTGGAAAAACGACTGAGCTTGATCGGTGTTGTTTGGCAGTTGTGTTGTGTGTCGTGTGTGTTGTGTCTACCTGCAGATACATGTGTTATTTGGCAGTTGTTGTTTGTTTTGGCGGCTGCGGCAGATGTTGTGGTGTGATGGGCTGCACATGATGAGGAGCTGGCAGGACCGCAGCGGTTCTGCTGCTGCTGGCACCTGCTCAGCTTGCTGTGTTCTGAAGTCGCATTGATGCACCAACCGTGCTGACCGTGCTGACAAGGATCGACCTCTGGTGTTGTTCCTGCATTGCTGACAGAAGCTGGAAGGGCTGCTCACATCAGCGGGCCATTGCTCGGCAGATTGCCTGGCTGTGTTGCACACTGCATTTTTTCAGCGCACCCATCAGCTAGTCGCTGGCGAGCTGCAAGCTTTTGTGATGCGTCCATCTTGCCTGTGCACAACACACCATGCACCATGTAGGGGCACATCTTCAGTAGGTTGTTGAGCGCTGTTTGTATGTGTTGATTTGGCCTGTCTTCACTAGTACAGCAGTCAGCGGCAGGCTGAGCACATGCCGTGGTAGATTTTGAACATTGCGGAATTTGGTTCCCTCAATGACAGCCATACCAATGTAGCGTTGTTGAGAGGTGTTTTTTTTTTTCAGTTCACAATTAGTTGCATGTTGGCGCTGTCACAAACCGCGCTTTTCAACAGCGTCCGCTTGCTGACCTGCTGCGCCTCTTGGCGGCTGCAGCACCGCTGCTGTCGTTCCAGGCAACATACATCTGCATGCATTACTTTTCGTATGCTCTGCTCTTTATACTATTTGTGCCATTGCAAGGTTGCGTGGGTGAGTGCCGTTGGTTTTGGTGGGGCTAGCATATGTTTGCCCCACGTGTACATTTATTGTATTGTATTGTATTGTATTGTATTGTATTGTTTGGTTGGGTAGTTTAGTGGTAGAACACCGGCATCGCATGCTGGAGACCCAGGTTCAAATCCTGGTCCGCCCGCTGTACTGCACAAGTATGGCCTGCTGTCACCGACACTGTTTTAGGTTAGTCATGCTGCTTGTCCCAATAGAATTCTACACTGCGTGTTGTGAGTCTGACGGTTCTGCCTGCAGAGCCACGTGTCATGTCTCGCGCACAGAGGCTTTCTCGGGGTGGGCCTCTTTTGGGTGACAGTCTGTTTTTTCGCTGAACTTCTAGCAGCTCTCTTTGTTTTTCGGGTGTTCGTTGCGACGTAGTCGCCTGTGCACACCATGTAACCCTCTTCTTCTCATCCTGGTCCAACCGCCCGTGGCTGGGCATAAAAAGCAACTGGAATTGACGGACTTGCGCGGGTGGTTTCGATCGCCCAAACAACGAAGGAAAGACTGGGTACAACTACGATCACCTCATGAGCGGAGTAGCGGCTCGCTGGGCTAGTGCCTGAGGTCAGGTTTCAATCCTGAAGATGTATTGTATTGTATTGTATTGTATTGTATTGTATACCAGTGACAGGTCGCACGTTGGCAGAGAGGGTACTGGGTACGTTGTTATGTCTGTCACGCCAGAGGTTGCAAATATCACATCATTGACTAGAGCAGCCTTCATGCAGCTAGTTCTCACTCGTTACACTTTCTCAAGCATAATTGGGGTCGGGCCCTTTTGCATTGGGTTCCAGGTCTGGTGTATGCCCTGCACATTTGTGTTTTCTTTTTCTGGCTCCCAGGGCATGTGCTGTACAACACATGTGGTGCAGAGCTTGACATGTTACGGGCTGTGTGAGCTGCTTTGCTTGCATGCAGTGCTGTTTACCGTCACATGTGCTGAAGTAGACACTGTTTTTGATTAGTGATGATCATTGCTGGACAGGCTGTTACTTGTGTGGGGGAGCCTGTGCACGTCTTATTTCTGCTGTGTTGCTGGTCGGCGAGCATTATTACTGCATGATGTCGTCGAATGCGGGCAGGTTAGCTTGCATGGGTGCTCTGCAAAGTTTGGCAAGTGTGTGCATATGTCTACATGTTTGTCATTTCTCCTGATAGAGAACATAGTCACCCCCCAGGAGCAGTCAAATGCAGCGAGGTGAGTGGGTGTAAGCCAGAGCTTTGCGATGACGTATTACAGTGTGCCTGCGCAGGGCACATTGGAGCCCAATGTGACTATGCGCCAGGCTTTCCACGCTCCCTGCAAACTTGCGCACATCGACTGCTGCTGCGTCATGTGCCGCAAGGGTCAGCTGCTGCTGCATGGAAGTAGGCCACAGCACTGTGATCGCAAACAGTGCTCACCAATCAGTGGTTTGAGAGTCATACAGGTGGTGTGGAAGTTCCGGTCGAGCCATTGTGCTACTCTGCCGTGCCTGTTCCGGCTCCCTTTAGCATCAATGCACCAGCACTGCATTGAGGTTTGTGGCGGGCTTGGGACAGCACCAGGGCGGCATCGCTCCACAGTACAGAGCATCGTGGTGATCACCATGAGACAGTTTGGGTAGCGCTGGGAGTGCTGCCCGCCCGGTCGCCAGTTGGCATGCTGCTGTGTCCTGTGCGCCGTGCTGTATGTTGCTGGGCGTTGCATCATACACTGCATATGAATACTGGCCGGTGTCCATGTGAGTGGACAGTTTCAGCGGAACAAAACAGTGGGTGGTGCCAGCGTCGCCTACTCATCACCGTCATCATATTACCCATTCAAGCCATAGCATCAGCGCCATCGGCCCCGCGCCCCACCGGGGCGGAAAGAGGAGGGAGCACTGCTCCAGAATGTTCGCATGCATTGCGCACATCCCAAGACTTGACAAGAAAAGCAGCAATACACGGTGACACCATCCGACATCTTCCACAACTGCCCCAAATATCATCAGATACAAAACGCAACACCTTGATTGACCATGGACAAAACGCTGCGCAACTTTTCAGCGCAACCAGGCAGGGATCTAATCTCAGCAAACATACTATCCCTCTGAGCAGAAGTAGCAGGGCAATCAAACATGAAGTGTGACAAAGACTCAACTTCTGCACCACAACAAGGACATCCTGAAGTGGAGTTGGCTCTGCGACCCCCAAACTGACTAGTACGCTCGTGTACACACAGACAACCCATACGAACACGCAAAAGCAATTCAATACCACGTGGAATTGCCACTGAACGCAAGTAAGCGTCGCCTACTGACACCAATGCAGCTTTTGCGAGGGGGGGGGGGTGACTCTGCTTTTCCTTGCTGCATTTGTAAAGTACAGTAAAGGTTAGCAGTATCCTGCTAGGTTACAGTTTAGCGAGCCTCCAAAACCTGCAATGGGTTTTTCTATTCATGTTACGGGAGGCTGCGTGCGCAAGTGAGCGGTGAATTTTAGTGACATTTGGCTTGTGGGGCATGTGACAGCCGCTGACAAGATGTCATTGAGTGTACTGTCTGCTGCTTATCACATGACAGCCTGTCAGCCTGAGGTGGCCGTGTCAGCCCTACCGGTAGATGGGAGTTCTCCATATGCCGTGGCTTGATTGCGCAGTGTGGGTATGGCATTCCTCCAGCAGTTGTTACAGTGGTTTGGGCCGCTAGGTAACAGGTACAGGCTGGTTGGGTGGCCCACCCAGCCTAGCTGCGGCAGCTAGCTTAGTAGTGCTCCTTGTGGACGGAGGCTGCGCGCCGAGGTTGTGAAAAGATTCGTATCAGGGAGTCGTGGTAACATCGCAGAGGTGCGCACTGTCCAGCACTCATGCGTCAGGTTGGTTTATAAACTGAGCTGAATTCAGCTGCCACCCGGGCCGGGTGACGGCAGCATGCTGTCCTGCTCTGCGGTGCCACCGTGCCGGTGGCTTGCACGCCTCCAGGGCCATCACACTGCAGGTCCCATCTTTTAAAGGTCTGTCACGGCCCTTGAGTGATGAGCTCCTGCCACCAGGGCTCGCAACCACGTGGTGCACCAATTGGCGGTTTCGACCACGAATAGGAAGGCTTTGGCCAACATCGCGAGGTGCACTCATGGACAAATTGAAATGAGGAAGGTGCATATGGTGGGAATCCTGTCGATAACACCCCTTATAGCGGCCCATGTTTTGACCAACCGGTTGAAGCCCATCGTTACAGTTTGTACTAACGGAGCCTCCACCTGAAGTTCGACCCGCTGATGTGGTTGCGGGCCCTGCCTGCCACTGAGCGCGTTGCTAATGTTTGAGGCGGCTGTGATATGCACCGGCACTCCAACTCAGCCATAAAAGCGAAGCAGAGTCACCCGGCATGCCTCCTATTTTGTCGGCGGCTGTGCACTGCCTGCGAAGCAGCACCGCTTGCGCATGATAGCATACTAAGCTATGCCATAGGAGTGCCCACTGGGCATTGAAATGGTTCAAATTGTTAGCCCCAATCACACACTATGCTATAGGCACTGCCGTAGTACAACCACCACTCAAGCATATGCCGCGGCATATGCCGCCGGCCGGCGCCACACTATGTCATCAGGTATCAAGGCATGTTGCCGGCTATCTTGTGCAGGCTCGGGAGTTGCGTAACAGGTGCAAACACCATGGAGCTGTGCTCCCCCTTCCTTCCGCTCCTGTGAGGCGCGGTGCCGATGGCGTTCATGCTATGGCTTCAACGGGTGACATGATGATGGGCCAGCAGCAGCGCAAGCAGCAGCGTCGATCCTATCTGTCAGAAGACACCTTGAGCGTGGTTCACCACAAACATGTTGCCTTTGCAGCTTGGCAGCAGCAGCAACAGCTGCTGCAGCGTCTGACGCAGCAGCAGCTTGACACCAGCAAGCAGCCAGCAGTGGCCACTGGGAAGGGAGTCAGCAGCAGAGGGAGTGGCAGCGGCAGCATGCCGCTGCAGCCGCTGCTGCTGCTACAGCTAAATGTGCCTACAACACATTGAACAGGGCCGTCACACGCAGGGTGGAGCGTGACCAGCATCGGCAGCTTGCTGCGCAGGCAGCGCATGCTGAGCACATGTGGAAGACAGGACGGATGTCAGGTTTCTACAAGTCCGTGCAAGGCATGTGCAAGGAGAAGCAGGCAGCAGTTGGTTCAGCAGGCCTTCTCAGCAAAGATGGGAGCACCACACTACGCAGTGCGCAGGAGCAGCTAAGCAGATTCCAAAGCATTTCCAGGAGGTCTTCAGCAGCGATAGCGTATCAGCTGAGCAGGAGCAGCTCATGGAGCAGCTCATTGCCAGTGTGGAAGCCTCCCTCAAGGGCAGAGTCAGTCACAGCAGCAGCGAAGTTGATTCGATGACCCCTGAAACGGCGCATGTTTCCAGTAGCAGCAGCGACAGCAGTAGCAGTGGAAATGACCTGAGGGCAGCAGCATCCCCGCCCTCACCTGAAGAGGTGGCTGAGGCGATTGCAGCTCTTAGGAATGGTGCAGCAGGCGGTGTTGATTGCATCACCGCGCCTTTGCTGAAAGCTGGGCCGCTGATGGCAGAGTGGTTGCATAGAGTGATTTGTGCAGTGTGGGTGTCTGGCAAGGCGCCGGTTGATTGGAAGCGTGCTTGACTTGTGCCGCTCTACAAGGGCAAGGGCAGTGCTAAGCTAACAGGCAATCACATGCCAATCAGCTTACTCAGCATTCCTGGCAAGGTGTATGCATTGCTGCTGCTCAGCAGGGTGAACGCCCAGATTGAGTCACAGTTGCTGGATTGCCAGAGTGCTTTTGGGAGAAACAGAGGTCTGTCAGATGCTGCATTCACCTTGCTAACGCTTATGTCTAAGTGTTGTGAGCACAAGCAGCCGCTGTACATGGCTTTTGTTGACCTGACAAAAGCATATGACTCCATACCAAGGCATGCACTGTGGTGTGTGCTACGAGCATATGGAGTTCATGACAAACTAGTACACTTGCTCACTGATCTGCGCACAGGCACTCAAGCAGCAATCTAACTGGCAGGTAGAGTAGGAGAGTGGTTTAAATATCAGCACTGGGGTGCGGCAGGGGTGCGTGATTGCTCCTTTGCTGTTCAACATGTTCTTTGATTGTGTAGTTAGGCAGGCACAGGCAGCAATGCCAGAGGGATGTGGTGTGCAGCTGTCTTACCATGCAAATGGTGACCTGTTCCAACGGTCAACCGGTGCTGGTTCCTGCTTGTTTACCCTTTCCACTTTGTTGTATGCATATGATATGGTGCTCATGAGTTGCTGTCAGGAGGAGCTTGAATGCATGCTCAGCAATGTGGATGACATTTGCAACAAAATGGGCATGCCCAACAATGCCAGCAAAACAGAGTTGTTAGCTCTGGCACCCTCTTCTACTGGTCCTCCGCCGCAAGGTGTGCAGCTGTCAGGAGGGGTGGCAAACTTCGTGTCTAGCTTCGAGTATCTCGGTGGCATTGTTGATACAACTGCCACTTGTGATGCAGAAGTATGTGCCCGCATTGGCAAGGCCAAAGGCAGGTTTGCTCAGATGCAGAGACTCTGGGGGATGAAACACATGTCTGTGAGTGTGAAAATGCGATGCTACAATACGTATGTTTTGCCTGTTATCATGCTTGCCAGTGAGACATAGGCTTTGACTATGCAACAGACGGAGCGCCTGGAGTGTGTACATTCTAGCTGCTTGCGGCAGCTGACACATGTGCGGCTCTCTGATAAACACCGTCTGGTGACTATCAAGAAGCAGTGTGGCACAGATAGCCTTGCACAACACCTTTCGGCGGCTCGCCTCAGGTGGCTGGGGCATGTCGTGCGCATGGATGAGGGCAGGATCCCCCAAGTTGCTTTGTTTCCTTCATTGCATGGAGTTACGAAGCGGCCTAGGGGCCGGCCTCCAGTTCGGTGGCAGGATCGTGTAAACAACAACTTGCAGCGGCTGGGACTCCCTCATCAGATGGATGACCTGCGTGGTTACTGTCTTATGAGGGGCGCATGGCGTTCTATGGTCTACAGGGTTGCACACCCTGAGGCCGTGGGGGCTCCCCTGCGGTTCTCCCGTTCCTCTACTACAGGCAGCAGCAGTCACTCATGAGACAGCAGCGCCTACAGCAGATGCATCCGGTTTCTAGTGAGCCGTTTATGATTGCTGGTGTTGGCTGGCAGTGCCTTGTGGGAGGATTCATCCCACGCGGGAGTGCACTGACGCTGTGGTCCAGCTCAGGGCCATCAGTGATTAGGATTTGGGTATGACCATTGCATGAGAGATCTGCAGACAGCTGTCAAGCGAGCGCTCTTGCGTTCAACGTTTTGGCCGTATCTGGCCGTAGCTTGTGGGCCTGCGCCCACCGGTTAAAACCACTGAAGGTGGTTTGGGAGCGCCTCCCCTGTTTGGGTTTTCACTTTGCAGAAAACGTGTAATTGATTGATTGATTGATGAGGATGACTATGTATACAGCATACACAATGCGTATCTTGATTGTTTGGGCAATCAATCTTTGCAGGACTTCAAAACGCCAGCTTCTAATCATCCAGCCTTACAATGACAACCAAATATCAAAGGAGTAGTCGACACAGACGTAATGTTCATTGTGAGCCTGGATGTGCATGCATGCATATGCCCCACCAGCAAGAGGTGCTATGCCGAGGGACCCCAAGCACAAGCTACAGATTTCGTTCGAACCGCACTGCATGATGCAGTGCTAGGCTCCTCACCAAGGTACTGAGCTCACTGGGACAGCAGCTGCTCCAGCAGCAGCAGCCGCCGGTGGCAGCGTTGAACTGGCAACGCCCCCTTCCGCATCCACACCACGAGCATGCGTATGCGCCCGCCCGCCACCCTCGGCTGCTGCAGCTCTCGCTGCTTTCTCTGCCTCCACCGCCGCTGCAGCATGCGTGTCGTACCAAGCCCGGTACTGCGGGTGCAGCTGCTGCATCTTCTCCTCACTCCACGCCATGATGGTCGACATGCTGGTGATGCCCACCGCGCCATTCCTGTGCCGCTTCTCCTGCAACCCCTGCTGGGCCAGGAACACAAGCCGCATCTGCCGTTTGAGGCTGTACGTGAGCAGCACTGCACGGCCCTTGCACGGGCAGCGCGCGTACGCCTGCATGCGCACACATTATTGACAGCAAAGAAAATCACCGTTGCGGTCCGGCAACATGATGTCGGTGGAAGCAGAGGCAGATGCATAGGACAGAAGCTCTCCTGGCCAAAATACACGAACACGAGCAGACGAGCTACGTTCAAATGGCAAGCTGTTGAGCCCAACAGCAAGCACACGCGAGCAAGCGGCAAGCAGGGCCTTGCTGGCTGCCCGCGGTGCAAGGCCTGCCTGGCACCACAGAACAGCCAATGCTGCATGCACAAGCACAAGCAGAAGCGCTAACCACGCTCCAGTGCTTGTAAAACTGCCGTTCACACAACGATTTCAACCAGCGTCAACCCAAAACCGCACATGAACATTAGACAGATACAGCTGTTACTGATGTGGCTGAGCTGTTGCTGCCCTCTGCAGCACCCGCAGTGAAGCACTGTGTAGCAGGGCTGCATCCAGTGGCAGCAGGGTGTGAGTGGTTGGCAAGCCGTGCCTGCCGGCAGTGCCTCACCTCTGCCCACCTAGGGTGGCGTTGTGCGAGCAGCTCCAGCCGCTGCATTTTGACCGCCAGCGTGCCGGGATGCATGGCGAGCAGGGCAGGTGCTGCTTGCAGGATGAGGCTGCCCTGCAGGCACATCGGTGCGCAAGCAGGCGGGTTACTAGGCAGGACAAGTCGACACATGCCTGGAGGTTTGGTTTGGCATGCACGGTTGCGCATGCCGGTGTGCGCCGAAAACATGTCGTTTCTGCTGGTCTCAGCTCGTCAGCCGCTGCAGAGCACCAGCCGCGGCCGCAGCCGCCGTGCTGCGCCCCCACCTCGCCCCCCCCCCCCCCCCCCCCCCCCCCCCCCCCCCCCCCCCCCCCCCCCCCCCCCCCCCCCCCCCCCCCACCTCGCTTCCACGGGCTTCTGCAGCAGCTTGCACAGCGACTCCAGGCGCGGCGCCATCAGCGCCGCCTCCACGCCCAGTGCCATGGGACACCTGCGGCTGAGCGCCAGCACCTGCTGCATGTCTGCACCACCCATCAGCTGCGACAGCTGCTGCAGACGAGACGGCACCTGTGCACAGCAGTGAAGCCGGGCGATTGCAGCAGCATTACAGCAGCAGCAGCAGCAGCATTCAACAAACAAGGGCTGTGCGAAGCCCAGCTTTACGTCCTGCAGTCATGCATGCCCAGTGTGTGGCTCATGCAGGCGAGCGCCCAGGTGCCTGTGCGGCAGCACAAGCCAAGCGCTGCAGCAGCACTGCCTCCTCAGCGCTGCATGCGGCTGCATGCTGCCATGCAAGTTTTTGTGGGCACCGCCCGGCCCATCCAGGCACCGGCTGAATGTGCAGGCAAACACCTGTGCAGGCAGAACGCACAGGTCGAGTCACAAGCACAGGCACAGATCCATGCACGTGCCGCCATGCGTGCAAAGGCTGCCGGCGATGCACAGGCAGCATCGGCACCCCTCAACTGCACAGCAGCCGAGCAGCAGGAGCCTGTGCAGACGCAAACAGACTTGTACAAGCACTTAACACACATGCGTCGCCGCAGCCGCTCAGCACACACATTTTCGCTAACTCACCTGCATATGCACGCACGCATGCAGCGTACTGCTGCCAGCCACGCAGACACCAGCTGCTGCCGCGGCGCACCTCATCCGCGCTGCGTATGATGCACTTCACGCAGGGTGAAGAGCCACTGGCTGTTTGAAAGCCTGTGGCCCACCCTAAAACCCACACCTGCCAGTATTGCTACGCCGTGGCGCACCTCATCTGCGCTGCGTATGATGGGCGGCGCCCGCGCAGCCACTCCTGCACAACGTGTGCCCGTACTGCGCTGCCAGGCGCTTGTAGCAGGCCAGGAAGTGCGGCAGGGACTGCGGGTGAGCAGACACCCTGCGCAAGCAAGCAGCCACGCGTACGGGCAGGGAGGAAGGGAAGCACGCTGGTAGGCGAGCACGCATGAGGGCGGGCAAGCATCTCAGCATGCGGTGGGCTGTCAGCGCCGACTCTGATCCACATCCCTTTTGTCAACTATTGGTGATGCGTGCGCTGCTGCAACATCACTCTGCAAGACCCAGCGGCAAACAGCCAGGCAGGCACGCAGGCAGGCAGGCGTGGCGGCAGGCCCATCAATGCAGCTCCTGTAGTGCCCTGCTGTTGCCAACACCCTGCTCACCTCCTGCTGGCCACATGCTGCATGGTCAGAGCCACTGGCTGCTTGACAGCAGCAGCACACAAAGTCAGTAGCCTGTTCCTGCCAGGTGTGCCAGCCGTGGTTCAGAGCAAGCCTGCGCTGCTTGTTGCCGCCGACCTGCTCACCTCCTGCTGACCACATGTTGCAGGATGAGGTCGCTTGCTGCTCCGTTGACGCCGGCCGCATTGCAGGCTGTGGCCACCTGCAGCTGCAGCTCACGGGCGCTGATGCCATGGCCACGGTAGCGGTAGCTGGTGCGGCGTTTGCTGCCGACAACGCCGCCGCCGCTGCTGCCGCCCCGCTGCTGCTGCTGCTGCTGCTGGGGAGTAGAACCAGGGGTGTCGCCGGTTGCACGGGCTTTGTCGCGGCGTGGCTGCTGGCGTGCTGCGATGCGGTTGCGCAGCAGGCGCACACGGTCCATGATGGGGAGCTCGGAAGGGTCAAACACTGCCGGCTGGGGCTGCTGCTGCTGCTGCTCATCCGCTGGTGGTTGTTGCTCCTGTCGCCGCTCGTCGTGCAGGTGCTGCTCCTGAGCTGCTGTTGGCTGCTGCTGCTGCTGGAGCCGCAGCTGGGGTAGCTGCTGCAGAGACGGCTCCTGGCTTGGTGGCAGCTGCTGTTGGAGCTGCAGCTGTGCAGCTGTCCCATGGTTTGAAGGCAGCTGCTGCTGTTGGCTGGCTACTTCTGTGCTGCTGCCTTCACCGCTGCCGCTGAGCTTGCGTGCATGCCAATGTAACTGCCCTGCATCTGCTGATGCTGCCCTGCCGTAGCTAGCAGGGTGGGTGTTGCTGCCGCTGGTGGTGCTGGTGTCGGCATCGCTGGGCATAACCATGTTACTGCTCCTGCCGCTGCTGCTGCTCCTGCTGCTGCTACTTCTGCTTCGTGTCTGCAGCAACAGAGACAGCCTGCCAGCTCCAGCCACAGTGCTAGCACCAACTGGAGCGCCGCCGTCTTCTTCAGGAGGCTGCTGCTGCAGCATAATTTTTTTTTGGGCACCGCTCATTATGCTGGCACTGCTGCTGCTGCTGCTGCTGCTGCTGCTTACAGCGCGACACACCATGGAACTGCGGGGGCGGTTCTGCAGGATGAGACTACCTGCAGGAGGCTGCAAGCCAGCGATGCACCCAGTACTGCTGCTTTGTCTGCAAGCTTGTTGCTGCAAGGAGCTGAGGCCCTTGCAGCCTGCTGTTGCTTCGCTTTGATTTAGGAAACTGTGACTGCAGCTGTTCCTTGGGTGTCTGGCTGGCTGACACTGCTGCTGCACTGGGCTGTTGGGCCATGGATGCACAAGCTGACTTGCAAAGTATGCCCTCAGCAGCAAACGCCCAGGAGTCTGGACATTCGCAGATTCAAGGGCTCCAACATGCTGCATCTGACGTAGCCCAGGTTGGTGGGTCTTGTGTTGAAAAGGCTATGGTGACCGCCAGCAAATCAACAGCGTAGCTGTTCAAACAATGAGTTTGTCTAAGCAGCATGTTTTATTTAAAAGGGAATGGGATAAAGGCGGCCTGCAGCGGTTTGGCCTTACCATGATTGGCAGGGATCAAAGACAGTCGTGGCCTGATCGATACCCTTGCAGCATGCACAGATTGTTTACTTTGCTCCAGTGCGTCTGTAGTTGAATATTGAAGGGGGGGGGGTATCAGATATACTATGTTAATACTGTTATGGCGATCTCATCAGCATGTCACAACTGCTCAGCTCCAGACATCTGTCAATGCCCCGCAGCCTGTGAGTCACCCCTCATGCATTTGAGGTGGTACAGAATCATCGATGGTTGCTGTTTGGCGGACTTTGCAACATAGCGACTCACTCTGCAGTCCACACTGAAAGTGTGCCAGCTGTATGCCAGCTGTATCTGTTTACAGCTGTGCAGCTTCACCCATGGCCAGCTCCAAAGGTTGCCCCTATACAAGAACAGCGACCGAAGCCAGGCTTTTGGCAACCAGAAGAAGCAAGAAGAGAGTTCAGATTCTGTGCACCTAGAGCTCTTATGATCTTTGTGTAACAAGCTTGACGTAACTGTTCAGCTCCTGCATCCGATGGGCTCCTGCTATGCTGGTTCTGCAACTTATGCATGCATGCAAGTGCATTTTGTCATGCTTTGGTGATTCAAGTGGCACTGGCAAGTCAAGTGACTGTCACTGATCATCATGCTGCCGGTTGATCTACCCTGCGATTGTGTATTTCTGTGGTGCGTATGCCGTGCTGCCGCACGCGAAGAATCACCCCGATCTGAGTTCTTGTGATTTACACCAACAGTCTGTCGAGATGTAACCACACGACCTGAGATCTCGGCTCTGTGAGCCTGCAGTGTGTCTGTAGGGCAGCAGTAGCCATGGGTGCCACTCCGTGGGAATGCAAGCCTTAGTGTAACTGTACGCAGGCGATCAAGCAGTTATGGCAGTGCCAAGGCTGTGCAATCAGCCCTCCTGCAGGGGTTAGTACTGCAGAGATATTGACTTGCCAGTGCCACTTGAAACACCACATGGTCGCCTGTGCCTCAGCCCACTGCATCAACACTCATATACTGTTGTCGAAGCAGCCAATCATCTGCAAAGCTTTGTTTAGCACAGCATGCTTGTGCAGTCTCAGCGCTAATATGGCAAGCGCCTATCTTGTACGTCAAGCTGTATAACAAGCTGTTCAACAGGAGTCCCCAATTCCCGGCCCCAATCGCTGCCTTGCTCATTGGAGGCAAATCGCCCACTGAGCCCAGCGACTAGTTTCAACTAGTTGATCAGCCAGTGGGTACTCGTAGCTGTTGAGCCAGCTGCTGGCTGTAAATGACATGCCCATCAGCCAGGTTTGACTCGGGCTGTAACAGCTCAACTCCCCCCCCCCCCAAGCTAATAACAGCGGGCAGCACGCCACTTGTGCTTGCACACCCTACCAATGGTGCAGGGTGCACGCCCAGCAAAGCAGCGCACGAGCCAATGTCACTCGGCCCTCACGGCAGCAAAGTCACACTTGACTGCACCCACAGCCCTTGCTGGCTGTTCCTGCCCGGGTAGAACACAGTAAGTCGTGAGAGCGTTGTCCGGTGTTGCATGGATTCACCGCTAGGCTGTGTTGTATGTTGGCTGCTTGTGTGTGCATGCTCTGCCTCCCTTTCCCCCCTTTGGTTGTGGAGAGACATTTTGGACCCCATGAGCCTTGTTTGGCTCCTTTCTGAGTTCTGAGCTCTCTGAGCTTGTTGAGGTTGCAGCTTCTTTCGATTGATGGTCTTCTTTTGAGTTATGTGGACCCCATGAGCCTTGTTTGGCTCCTTTGCGGGTGGGCCAGTGGCCCTACTTTGGTAATTCGGTAATTCGGCAACGTCTTCTTGACCCGCAGGCACCCGTTTTCTGGACTGGCCACCTGCTCGGCGTGGTGGCACCCTGTAATCCATATTTGTTAGTTGGTTGTGCTTTGTTTGAGGAGTATGCTGCCCCCACAGAGGAGGGCCACAACCCCCACCCTGGTTTGTTGCGTGGTTCACTGGGCCGCCTGTGCTGATACAAGATACTGTGCCCTTTCGCGTGGATTTATCAGGTGGTGCAATTGATGTTCTTGCGCATGTTGGCTGGTCGTGTGCGCAAATCAACATGCAAGCAGCGTCTTCTACGTGAGTTTGGCTGCCGACCATTAGGCAGTAAATGGTTCACAGCTTGCTGGGACCTGTGGCACCGAGTGGTTGCACGGCCCCCCAATGACTGGTTGTTTGTTTGTCAGCCAGGTGGTTCGCATATGATGACTTTTATGCGGCAGCAACCTGCTCTTGTGGCTGCCTTCGTGCATTGTTGCTATTTGGTGCGCTGCCACGTGGGTGCACCCGGAGGCGGACCCTGAGTCCTTCTTGTCTTCGGTTTCTATCGCTCAAGCGATCGATGCAGCGGACGAATTTTTCTCTGCTGACTCTTCTGTTTGTTCTAATGACGATGATATATTCTATGAGGTCTCCCCCCCCCCAATGAGCCTCTCGTTGGCTCCTGAATGGGGTTCCCACTCCTTGTTGGGTGGAGCATGTAATGTAATGTAATGTATGTTTCTTGCTATGCAGGAAAACAGGGATTGTAGTTTGAGGGCCTACCCCAGCAGTGTTGAGCAGGGCAGGCAGAGGTCGCTGTGGTTTTGGCAGTTTCGGGCTTTTGTGCGTACGCTACATACCCATACGGGAACGTTAGCAGACATTCCTGACTCAATGGTTGGCTTGCATTGCCTTGATGCCTCTGATTTGAGCAATGTACAAAGTGCTTTCCAAGCATAGTTGTACCAGCAGTGGCAGGACTTGCCAGCCAACCCCAGAGTGGCTGGGTCTGATACTGTCATGCACTCTACCTATGAGGTTTGCATGCTCCCCTTTTGATGAGCTTGAGTTGGTGTCCAGATTATGTGCACAACACAGCTGGCTTAAACAAGATGCACATGTCATCTTTGATGCGTTGTCGTCTGGGTGCGCATGACTTGCGTGTGGCTACTGGTCGGTTTGAGAGGGCTGATAACTCTCTGCTACCCAGGCAACAACGACTGTGCTCTCGGTGCGGTGCTGGCCAAGTTGAGGATGGTTTTCACTTTGTGTTTGAATGTGACGCATATCAGGTTGTTTGCGATTGCTGCTGGCGGCTATTTGCTGATTTTGGAGGCTGGCAGGGCCCAGCTACTGCTGTGAGCCCTCTTGGACGGTGTCTGGCTGACTTTATGCAGCAGAGGCAGAGTAATGTTGCTGCTTTCATCTACTATTGTCTTCTGGTTAGAAATGATCCGGCTATGGCGCATGCTGTGCTCCCAAGTGACACTAGCGCCTCAGAGACAGAATCTTCAGAACTTGCTGAGGCCTCAGATTAGATAGTTGGATCGGTACTCCTTGGCTGTTGTGGGACCCCATGAGCCTTGTTTGGCTCCTTAGTGGGTGGGCCTGTGGCCCTACTTTGGTATTTGGTATGTGGTATTTTATCGCTAGGCTATACTGTATGCTGGCTGCGTGTGCATGCTCTGCCTCCCTTTCCCCCTTCACTTGTGGTGAGCCATTTTGGACCCCATGAGCCTTGTTTGGCTCCTTAGTGGGTGAACCAGTGGCCCTGCTTTGGTAAATTACCAACTTGGTGATTGCGAACACTGGAACCAGAACCCACATTCTGCGACACCCCACCCACCCAGTGACTGTCATGATTTGGCAGGGCCGGGCAATGATCCTAAGATTGCGCCTGGGAGTATTGCAGCCAAGGGGCAGCGTCGTGGTCTGCCACAGTTCGCGCGGGAGTGCTGCCAGCAACATATTTGTGCCACACAGCTTGATGTACTACAGCAGTAGCTACTGAGTAGCCTGCCATCATGCCAATACTGACAACCATTGCTGGTGAAAACCTATCATTTACTTTACCAAATACCAAAGTAGGGCACGGCCCACCCCGTAAGGAGCCAAACAAGGCTCATGGGGTCCAAAACATTGAGGAAAGTCAGCACAGCCGAAGGGATGAAGGAGGCAGAGCAAGCAAAACACAAGCAGCAAATATCATACTGTATCATTGATACCCTGCAATCACAAACTGAGACGTTGCAGCAGCCCAGGTGGCAAGACCAACACCGCTACAAGCAAAGGTGGGGGCCCAAGGTCAGCGCATGCATCAAACACTTTTGCAACAACAAGGCAGACAACTGCTGTGACAGCAATCCTATGCATCACACATATGATTCACGCTTGATAGGGCCACAACAAGTGCCAGCACAATATCGATTCAAGGTACATGCCTGGGTCCCGCAACCACCATTGCTATGCACGTGCCGCCAGCCATTGGCTGGCCAGTGTGTTGTGGCTTCCAGGCTGGAACTGCTTGACCAACAAAACGGAACGGATTGCTGGTGCCTCACAACACAAGCGGCAAATATCATATTGTACCATTGACATCTTGCAATCACAAACTAGGACGTTGCGGCAGCCCAGGTGGCAAGACCAACACCGCTGCAAGCAAAGGTGGGGGCCCAAGGTCAGCGCACGCATCAAACACTTTCACAACCAAGGTACATGCCTGGGTCCCGCAACCACCATCGCTATGCATGTGCCGTCAGCCATTGGCTGGCCAGTGTGTTGTGGCTTCCAGGCTGGAACCGCTTGACCAATGAAACGGAATTGCTAGTGCCTCACAACACAAGCGGCAAATATCATACTGTACCATTGACATCCTGCAATCACAAACTGGGACGTTGCGGCAGCCCAGGTGGCAAGACCAACACCGTTACAAGCAAAGGTGGGGGCCCAAGGTCAGCGCACGCATCAAACATTTTCGTAACCAAGGTACATGCCTGGGTCCCGCAACCACCATCGCTATGCACGTGCCGCCAGCCATTGGCTGGCCAGTGTGTTGTGGCTTCCAGGCTGGAACTGCTTGACCAATGAAACGGAACAATTGTTGGTGCCTCCCGGAGGCCTGGAAAAGCTGTCTCCTGTACAACTGCTTCTGACATCACAAAGGCGGTGGTCACCACCACCAGCAACGGGCATGCGAGTCCATCTGCCAGACCTTTCAAAAGCATAACCTCACAGGCATTCCCTATTCTGGTGTCGCAACTAGCCTCGCCATCCGCCGTCCTGCTACTGCTGTTACTGCTGCTCCCGCCGCTGCTGTTGCTGTAGATGCTGCCCGACGATCCTGTAGCGGCGATTATCAACAAGCCTTTTGAAGAGTCTTTGAAAGACCTCCGAGTAAGAACCAGGAAACGGTCAGTGGGCTAAGCCTGCTGCCATCTGCGTTCAACTCTGCTGCGCACTGCTGGTGTCCAGCTGGTCTGAGCACTGCTGTGGGGCTCCAGCCTGCCAGCCAGCCTTCCGGCCAAACCGCCTGCATTGAAAACTCAATACATATCCAAACCAACCAGCGGCCAATGCAGCGGAGAAGAGCGCGTAGCAGGGCAGCAGTGGGCTTTGCCGGCTGCCTTCTATCAAATGTCTGTCTTCTGCCCCGTGCACGCTGCCGGCCGCGGAGATCAACCACTGAACATCAAGTGCTACTGTGTGCGCTGCAAATGCCAACCCAGTCCCTCAGCCAGAAGCACGCTAGCGCCCACGCGCCTCGCGGCAATCGTCTTTGCTTGTACAATTACATCGTATAATGCACTTTTTTCCGTTCAACATTTTACATACTCCACCCATCAAGGAGTGGAAACCCCATCCAGGAGCCAACGAGAGGGGGTTTCATGAAACCTAAAAGGAAAGTTACATGTCATCAGAAAAAAAGAAGAATCAACAGAAACATCTTCATCCGCTGCATTGATTGCTTGAGGAATAAAAAAGAGGACAAGAAGGATTCAGGGTCTGCCTCAAGGTGGCAGCTCACCAGATAGCAACAATGCACAAAGGCGGCCACAAGAGCAGGTTTCTGTTGCATAAAGCTCAACATATGCGAACCATCTGGCTGACAAGAGGCAACACTAGACCACAAAAGGACTACCTCCATCATCTCAACTGATAAGCTTCACAAGGGGAACATGCGTTAAATGGACGTGGCATGAGTGTCATGGAGAGCCAGCTTAGCAACATGCTTGCTGGCTGCGTCTGTTGACCGCTGGCACAGATTGAACTTGTCATCCAAGGTGTCCTAACACAGATTTGCCAACAGATTGCATCAACAACTGTGGTGCTATAACTTGGATTGCACAACGCAGCAAGGCATTGAGAGGGCAGGCCACAAGAGCACTGCTACATGCTGATAAGCTCAAGTGATCACAAGTCATACTCTTGCAAAAGGTCAGCCCAGCACAAGCACTGCCAGCTTAAAAGCATTTTTGTACCGTTGCACCTGCTGCACCCAGTGCCATGACATTTGCAATGCCATGTCACAGGTTGTTTTCCAAACACCTGGCACACAGTAACATTTGGCGGTTTGTCGTACCGCAATCCGAAGCACCTGGCTACATGGTGACGTGATTGACCAAACGACATGGAACAAATTCCACTCAACAAATGTCTGGCGACCCAGGGCCACCTTAGCAGACTGCTTATGTAGTTGCACCCGCTACACCACTGGCATACCAATCACCTGGTGTCATACCTAAAATTCGTCAAACAACTGCACCAGCAGCACTGATGACGCTTCACATTGTGGCACCACCCAATATAGCACCCATGACCGATATGGACACGATGCAACTCAGCAAGCTAGCATGCAGTGTTTGCAGCCCAGCACCAACAATGAACCTGCCAGCATGACACATACCAACTCAAACACATACAACAAAATACAGTGCTGTTCAACAACTGCAAAGCGCATTGCCTCACAGCAGCAGCAGCAGCAGCAGCAAAGCATGTAGAGGCATGTGATCACCAAAAAAGAAGTACACTACGCTGTTCTGACAAGATTCCTGAAGCACTGGTAGCACTTTGGCGCGGCATGATGTTGGCCTGCCCCATGGCAAGCAGGTGTCCATTTGGCAGCATGAACGCTGCAGAAGCCTAACATCACACAGATATGACTCCAAACAGATTGCGGCCACACAACAATGCATGCTGGTCCAGCCATCTACAATCCAATTTCGCATCATTACAGTTGTACATGGACCTTGCTGACTCAGTGACCCAACAACTGCATCTTTTATTATACTATTGTATTGAAACGCACATACGCGTGATCCATAAGTTTCAAACCACCACGCAAATCATCTGCATTGCTCACTCACATTGCTTCCTCCTGATATTGGGCTATCACAACTCCTTGAGAGAGAGAGAGAGAGACTACGCATAGCTGCAGCGTTACCACTGCGGTGCATCCTCGGTGTCCAAGGATGCAGATGCTCGCGTAACTTGAGGAACGAGGGCAGGCCTGCCGTCTCCGGCGCCACACCCCCTACCCTCCACCATGTGGTCGCCCGACCACTGGGGAGGTTTCGACTGACCACAACTCTTTTGTCAGGTTCGTAGACACTCAAGATGCTGTCTCCTTGCAACACCTGCACACGCCTGACTCTAGTACATGGAGCCTGGACATTACGTATTGGCTGCCATTACTAATGCTGCACTTGAGGCAGACCATCAAACATGCCCCCCCCCCCCCCCAGGCGCGGACCTGCTGTGCAACCAGCACCAGAAGTGGTTGCCAGCCGTCTGCACTTCAGCGGGCCATGCTCTCAAGCAACTGCCTAGCTGATAGGTTGTCCCCTGTGCAAGGTATCAAGAAGCTCACGCTCATCTGCACGGGTACGGACAGCATGCGCCTCCGCCCTGGCCATTCTTCGTGGCCACAGCGTTGCATTTGCTCTCGCTGCAGCCACCTCCGCCTTGAAGCCAGCTGCTGTTGAGGCCGGCCGGGAAACCGGGGATGTTGTTCGCGTCACATTTGGCACCACTGAGTGTTGGAAAGCACCAGCATGCGCCTGAAGCGCAACCGTTCCCATTGGGGACACCAGTGCACACTGCACAGGAAGGCACACAAACACAGAACATTGCAAGAGCTTGACTATCAGTTTATAATTTTGGAGTGTGTGGTTTGGAAATGTGCTCATGTGGAGGCACCACCGCTTTGCAATAAGCAGCCCGGACTGTGGGCGCCTGAAAACGCATGAGGTGTTGCACCCTACCAAAAGCCTGAATCTGTGGAGTATCAAATGTTTGTGATGTCATTTAGTTTAGCCTCACAAACCAAGCACTGGCGTTGCTCACATGATGACCGCAGCAGGCAGCAGATGCCTTGTTTCATCTCCCTTGTGCAGTTCTGGTTGACAGTGTAGTAGTCAGGTGGGCACACCGTTGCATTTCCGCCCGTGGCGCCCAAGCAAATGCTGCAGGTGCCATCTGCAGGTCCCGAGGCTGTGTCAAATGAGCAGATATTGCTACATGACGCGTTGCGTGGATCGGGGCTGGGGCTTGGCGAGGGGCTGGGGCTGGGTGGACGTGGGGAGGGCTGGGTGAGGGGCTGGGTGAGGGCTGGGGCTTGGGCTGGGTGAGGGGCTGGGGAAGGGCTAGGACTAGGGCTGGGGCTGGGGCTATTTGGACGGGGAGAGGCGCTGGGTGAAGGGCTGGGGCTGGGGCTGGGTGAAGGGCTGGGGGAAGGGCTAGGGCTGGGGCTGGGTGAAGGGCTGGGGGAAGGGCTAGGGCTAGGGCTAGGGCTGGGGCTGGGTGGACGTGGAGACGCGCTGGGTGAAGGACTGGGTGAAGGGCTAGGGCTAGGGCTTAGTGAAGGGCTGGGCGAAGGGCTGGGGCTTGGTGAAGCGCTTGGCGAAGGGCTGGGGCTGAGGCTGGGTGAAGGGCTGGGTGACGGGCTGGGGCTGGGGCTGGGTGAAGGGCTGGGGCTGGGTGAATGGCT
This sequence comes from Scenedesmus sp. NREL 46B-D3, assembly GCA_014080715.1. Lineage (NCBI taxonomy): Eukaryota > Viridiplantae > Chlorophyta > Chlorophyceae > Sphaeropleales > Scenedesmaceae > Scenedesmus > Scenedesmus sp. NREL 46B-D3. The sequence goes on from JACERP010000048.1 coordinate 468,840, forward strand.
GGGTGAAGGGCTGGGGCTGGGTGAAGGGCTGGGTGAAGGGCTAGGGCTGGGTGAAGGGCTGGGGCTGGGTGAGGGGCTGGGTGAAAGGCTGGGGCTGGGGCTGGGAGAAGGGCTGGGGCTACGGCTGGGTGAAGGGCTTGGTGAAGGGCTGGGGCTTGGTGAAGCGCTTGGCGAAGGCTGGGGCTGAGGCTGGGTGAAGGGCTGGGTGACGGGCTGGGGCTGGGGCTGGGTGAAGGGCTGGGGCTGGGTGAAGGGCTGGGTGAAGGGCTGGGCCTGGGTGAAGGGCTGGGTGAAGGGCTAGGGCTGGGTGAAGGGCTGGGGCTGGGTGAGGGGCTGGGTGAAGGGCTGGGGCTGGGGCTGGGAGAAGGGCTGGGACTAGGGCTGGGTGAAGGGCTGGGGCTAGGGCTGGGTGAAGGGCTTGGTGAAGGGCTGGGGCTGGGTGAAGGGCTTGGTGAAGGGCTGTGGCTGGGTGAAGGGCTGGGGCTGGGTGAGGGGCTGGGTGAAGGGCTGGGGCTAGGGCTGGGTGAAGGGCTTGGTGAAGGGCTGGGTGAAGGGCTGGGTGAAGGGCTTGGTGAAGGGCTGGTGAAGGGCTGGCTGGGTGAAGGGCTTGGTGAAGGGCTGGGCTGGGACTAGGTGAAGGGCTGGGTGACGGGCTGGGGCTGGGGCTGGGTGAAGGGCTGGGGCTGGGTGAAGGGCTGGGTGAAGGGCTGGGGCTGGGTGAAGGGCTGGGTGAAGGGCTGGGGCTGGGTGAAGGGCTGGGGCTGGGTGAGGGGCTTGGTGAAGGGCTGGGGCTAGGGCTGGGTGAAGGGCTTGGTGAAGGGCTGGGGCTGGGTGAAGGGCTTGGTGAAGGGCTGGGGCTGGGACTAGGTGAAGGGCTGGGTGACGGGCTGGGGCTGGGGCTGGGTGAAGAGCTGGGGCTGGGTGAAGGGCTGGGGCTGGGTGAAGGGCTGGGTGAAGGGCTGGGGCTGGGTGAAGGGCTGGGGCTGGGTGAGGGGCTGGGTGAAGGGCTGGGGCTGGGGCTGGGAGAAGGGCTGGGACTAGGGCTGGGTGAAGGGCTGGGGCTAGGGCTTGGTGAAGGGCTGGGGCTTGGTGAAGGGCTTGGTGAAGGGCTTGGTGAAGGGCTGGGGCTGGGGCTGGGTGAAGGGCTGGGTGACGGGCTGGGGCTGGGGCTGGGTGAAGGGCTGGGTGAAGGGCTGGGTGAAGGGCTGGGGCTTTGCAGCTCGGGCGATGGTGAAGGTGAGGGCGATGGGCTTGGCAGCTCGGGCGATGGTGAAGGTGAGGGCGATGGGCTTGGCAGCAAAGGCGATGGTGAAGGTGAGGGCGATGGGCTTGGCAGCTCAGGCGATGGTGAAGGTGAGGGTGATGGGCTTGGCAGCTCGGGCGATGGTGATGGGCTGGGGCTGGGCTCCTCCGGCGCTACTGAGGGTGACGGGCTTGGGCCCTCAGGAAGCGGAGATAAAGATGGTGACGGACTGCAGGCAAAGGCAGAACCAAAAGCAACAAAACGTTGCTGAAAACGTTGTGCCAAGCATAATAGCAAACTTCAACTACCATGTTCCAGACCACCAAAGTGGCCGCCATCCAAGCGGCCTCACCATCCACGGAGCCAAGGTTCACACAACCACCTGATGCACGGTGTGACGCACCATGCCAGCTGCACAAGGCTGCACATGCTACAGAATCGCACCCACCGGCATTAGAGTCACAATGCAGCAGCAGCAGCTGCAGCAGCAGCAACAGGTGCGAGACAGCAGGCTGCTCACCTAGGTGACAGGGCAGGGCTGGGGCTGGGCAAGTCTGGTGAGCTGAACACTGCCACAACAGTCACGGCGTCGTCAAGCTGCAGCGAGATGACAGGGTCGGACAGGGAGTCCAGGAAGGTGCCATCGGTGGCATTGTACAGGTCCCAGCGCAGGAAGGTGGTGCCAGGCGGCGCCTCTTGCGTGAGGTTGTATGTGCCAGGCGCCAACACGTCATCACCGCCGCACACGCCATCTCCAGGCTGTTGTGCAGTCACATCCTCGCTGAGCTGTGGTGCAGGGGTCTTGGCACAGCCGCCGTTTGCTCCGACTGCCGTGACATTCGCGCCTGGGCCCTCGTAGCCAGCAGGCAAGGCGCTGAGCAGGGCAAGCTGCACAGACAACGGGCTGGGGCTGGGGCTGGGGCTAGGCAGCAGCGGTGATGGCGAAGGACTGTGTGGCAGAAGCAGCAGCAAAAGCACATGTGAGGGTGGAAATGCATCATACAGATGTCAACTACCATGTTCCAGACCACCAAAGGTGGCCGCCATCCAAGCGGCCTCACCATCCACGGAGCCAAGGTTCACACAACCACCTGATGCACGGTGTGACGCACCATGCCAGCTGCACAAGGCTGCACATGCTACAGAATCGCACCCACCGGCATTAGTAGTCACAATGCAGCAGCAGCAGCTGCAGCAGCAGCAACAGGTGCGAGACAGCAGGCTGCTCACCTAGGTGACAGGGCAGGGCTGGGGCTG